>CM064544.1:19848059-20429259 GCA_032716605.1 Paralithodes platypus | reverse complement strand
GTGATCAGCCCAGGAGTCACCCACATCCTGGATCGCCGGACAGTCACGTGGCCCTCTCCAGTGGCTTCATAGAGTGTCTTTCTTTTCTCAGGTTTTTCTACACCGAAGAGGATGTCGGGGGCCGAAAATGGCGACTTCAACCGCTACCAGGTTGCAGTTGTGCGGGGTCACAAGATGTGACAAATTTTTCCCCCTTCTTGGCCATGAAACGAGATGTGTATCCATGTGTCTTGTGTGGATCGTACATTGGATAAGTGGGCTCCTAAAACGTGAACACATTGTGCACTCTTCGTGAAACACACTACCACAATCCGAGTGGCAACATAACCCAGCAGGTGCGACTCATGTATTGCTGAACAGTTTTTTTTTTTTTTTTTTTTTCTATGTGATTGAGGGAGGCAAAAGGCATAACTCTGCCTATAGCGCGTGCCTCCCCATAGTTGAAAGAGTGACAGGGCCCCAAAATCAAGGGACGTTCGAGCCAAAATGCCTGTACACACAGGAGTTTGAAAGGCCATTTTACGAAGTCATAGGAAGAGGGAAAGACCTGATTCTGGGAAGAGAGTTTCCAGAGCTCATATTGTTGAGTAGAAGAAAGTTTTGGAGTAACGTTTCACTCTTTGGTTGGAGCGTTGCACAGAGTAGGGGTGGGATTGAGTTGCAAGACGGGTACCACGTGTCCTACGTAAAGGAGGTGGCATGCACTGGGATACGCTCTGAGTAACAACTGATTATTATAGTAGCGATAGAATAGCGAGATAGATGCCAACCTTGCGGCGGAGAGAGAGAGATTGCAGAGAGTTGGTGAGTGGACGGGAGTTAATGATACGAAAGGCCTTCCTTTCAACTTTTTCTAGGAGAGCGGTGTGAGAGGAAACCTCCCCCACCACAATGTGAACAATTCTCGATACAAGGGCGCACTATGCCCCTGTACAGAGCAAGAAGCTGTGCAGCAGAAAAGAACCCCCTAAGGCGGTTGAGCACACCCAGCTTCTGGGAGGCTGCCTTAGCAAGACTGGTAATATGGTCCTTCCAAATGAGAGCAGAAGAAAAAGAGACACCAAGACTATTGAGAGAAGATGAAGGGTTGATTTTTGTATTGTTGAAGAATAAGGGATAGTCCGCTGGGAGATCCTGACGGGTAGATAGATGGAGAAATTGGGTTTTGGAAGCATTAAAGTTAACAAGGTTTTCTCTGCCCCAAGTGGAAAAAGTATTTAGATCAGAATTTAAGAGTTCTATGGCTTCATTACGTTGTCGTTGAGGGATTGCTGGCTGGGGCGTTCTGAAAAACTAATGGAGTAGTGTAAGGTTGAGTCGTCTGCGTATGAATGGATGGGAATTAAGGTACAGTTAAGGTACAGTATTTGGGGTGAGGTAAGAGTTTATATCATCAACTTTGAAAAGAGTCCCAGACATTGCCAGTAGGGACTATGTTTCCTTCTTAAACATTCCAGAATGCACGTCCCAATGCTCTCGAAGCTCTGTGTCTTCCCCAGAAACCTCTAAAAAGAGGTCTATACCTACAACATCAAAAGACACTTCCTCCCCTCTCTGTCCTCTCCCCAAATGTGTTAAGCTTGACCTAGATAAAGATGTGTCATTTAGTAGCACTGCTGATACGGTGCACCTCTCAACAAGTCCTACCCCACCACCTTTTACCACTGCCGAGGTCCATCACTCACAATCATCCCCAGTGGAACAAGTATTTTCAGAGTTTATTGAACAGGCCCTCCCCGTACAACTAGAACCACAACAACCCCAGCCCGATCCCTTTCAATCAGAAACGTCAGGTAGTGTGGAGGTGGAGGTGCCTTACGATGATTTTAATGTGAACTATATAGATGATAGCGAGGGACCGGATGGGAAAGAGTACCTCAGAGAGAAGGGGGCTCCGGTTCTTTCCGACCCAGAGGACAGGGGGCCCCATGTCTCTGATCCTTCCCCAGCTCCTGTAAGGAGCAACCAAACCTGCCCTCTGACACTGAAATTCTATCTTTGGATGAACTTGTAGAAAGGGCGGCAGTAGCCACGACGGATAAGCTTACCTCCAGATTAGAAACTTTGTTCCAAACAGAAGTGCTCAATGCAATTGATTCTAAATTTAGTCAGATACAAGAGTCTCTGACGCCCCAGGTTAAGCTGTCGTCTAGGCTGGTGCCCCCTACGCTGCCAACTATTCCCTTACAACCTGTCCCTGTACAATTTAAGACCACCACACCGCCTCGCCCCTCGGAGTCAATTGACCGTAGTGCTCCTAAACCGATGAATCCAATAATTTCCACCCTTGACAGGTCGGGGCTATTCCTAGCCCCGATCACTCCAGTTGCCCTGGAAGTTGACCCAGAGTTGCCCAAAAAAACAATGCCTCTGCTGTATAGCCCTGCCCGAGTTTGGCAACCAGTAACTGGACCTCTGACACCAGAAGGTGCGGAAACGGGGATCGCTGAGCTTTACCCGGTACCTCCATCATGGGTCGTTGAAATGAATGAGTTAAAACAACTGCGGGCAAAAGACTATGAGGGACGAGTGCTGGATGTGGTCTTGTCTCCTTTCCCTTCCATATCTGATATTCAATTTTTTGTGTACAAACCTTCTCCAGTATTTTCTGCCATGAAATCCTTGAAGCCTTGGTCTGATTTCTCGAAGCTTGACGCTCATAATGCCATAAAGTCACTTTCCTCAGTGTGTTCTACAAAGATAGAAACTGTTGCTACGGACCCTCAGTCTCCCATGTTTACCTTAGAAGGTGTGGACCAAGGTACGTGGGTGGAATGGGCAGCAGAGGCTGCAAAATTTGCTTTATCCTGACTGACAGATCCTCTGGTAAGCTTCCAAATGAGGACCATAAATTTGCTTCATGTCATTTAAGGTCTGACGATTCCCTACCAACTAGCTTCTGGGAGTTTCTACGGGGCCCCAAAATAATTGTCATCCGCCAACTGATCCTCTGCTGTCTACCCCCTCCCAGTTTCTTCTTGAGAAGGACCTGAAAGCACATCAAAAGGCCCATAGGCTTCTTTCTAATTTTCTACTAAATAGGCACCTGTCTGAATGTATGAGAGTAGTGGGGGATTCCATTACTAACAGTGATTCTAGAGCCGCTTTAACTCTGGTCCGAAAAGCTCAATTAGCAAACTCTCTTATGCTGGGGGGAGACATTAGATTATCCCTGTTTGAAGCTGTCAGAGCGAGACAAGACCTTCGGCTACAACTCTCTCATAACCTACCTAAAGATATTAAAGCACGCATTCTTTCTTCCCCCATCTTCTCTAACAGACTCATGTCAATTGACACATGGCAGGCAGTTAGTACACTCCTCATGTCCCCCTCTTCTGCTGCTTTCAGAGATAACTTCAGTAAATATCAACCTCGGAAACCTAAGTGGGACTGGCCCCCACACAGTAGTGGATGGAACCCTTGGCTTCCGTTGAGACTCCCCGAGGGGCGAGCCAGATGCCCTTTCGAAGTAGAGGGCGAGCCAGAGACAGGGGTAACTATGGGCAACAAAGTCGGGTTAGAGGCTTCACGCCTTCAGGCTCCACGTATGTTGACCAACCCCAGGCAGGCCGAAGCCAGCCTAGCCAGGATCCGCCCTACCAAAAACAACAAACACGACAGCCCTACCAACAACAACAAACACGACAGCCATACTACCAACACCAACACCGGGGTCAGTCTAATAAGCCTCCCCAGCAGAAACAACAACAACGCTCCGAGTATGTCAACATGTAATAAATCTAGGAGTTCAAATAAATGTGGTGCCCATCTCCAGTGGAAATTCCAATCTCTCAATTCCATTTTGACCAAATTGGAAGCCTTAAGACTTATCTAAATTTTGCATTATGGACGTTTTCCGGGCCAAATGGCTGAGAGAAAAGTACGATCCTATGTTACATCCTAAACTCAAAGCCCAATATACGGAAGAATCCCCCAATTGTTTGCAATTCCAGGCCCAAAACCAAAGTGTACCTATAGCCCCAGCTCCGGATTTCATAGCAAACAACGAACACGAGAGACACATTTTTACTCCTTTTACTATTCCTGCCTTGAAGCAGGGCAATCGGCACCAACCCCTTTGTCCTGTTCGGGTATTGCACTCTTACATTCAGGCCCATAAGATGAAGGATCTTACGGTGCATGGTTATGCCTTCCTTCTTCGAGTCTCCAAAAGGGATAGGGGGGGAAGGTAGAACAAAACAAAGTAGGAAGACAATGGTTTTTCCTTACATAATGAATAAATATAAACTGTATGTGGGGAACAAGTATAGACAAATAGTTTATGTTGTTGTTGTTGTTCCCAAAGCTGCCTGGCCGAACAGGCCCAAGGCCCCGAGCAAGGCCAAGGCCATAACCGAGCGCCCCCACAGAACATATATGACATACATGACAGTATATGACATACATGATTTCCGTTTTATACAAATACGAGAACAATTTTCTTATGTTATACTATTGTTTGTCCAAGCTCTAGGAGCATCATGATATAAGAATATTTTGTGACCTGACAACATAATGTCATTTGTATATTTGTACATCTCATTCTCATCAACAAGTTTGATTAAATAAGAGAACGAAGAATCCTCTTCTAGAACGACTCAGTAGGAGTTGTATATGTTGTATAATTGTGTATGAATAGTTTATCGTACACCAATGCACACAAAAGATTATTACTATTCTGTACACCTCAGGGAGCTTATAATTTGAGAGAGTTTTATGGAATTAAAGCATACTTTCATAAACGATTTTACATCTAATTCTCCTCGTCCACAACATTCTAAGTTATAACTATTCCTACATCTTTCCTTCTTTCTGAGGCTTCCCAATGTACCCACCTCTTCTTTTATAATTAAATTTTAATTTTTCCCGGTGTCGGCCTATCTGTTAATTGGTTCTCTCGATATACGTTGAGCATCTGATGTCCCACCTCCGGTCGTGATATTCTATGCTCTTCGTCATTGACGAAGGAACCAATACTAAATTACGGGTTTGACAACCCGTAGGGAAGGAAGGAAATCCTTCTATTTAGGAGTGGTTCCGTAGTCAATGACGCAAAGGTTCCCTCCCACCTTCTCCTTCCCATGCACATGCCCAACTTGATATAACATTTGAGGCAGATAAACACGCTAGAAAATCTGGCATCACGTGCAAGGGAAGCATGACGACAGCATAGCTGGAGGGCAGAGGGCACCGGGAGGTTCGAAATGATAGATTCTTCTTTAAATTCTTATTTCTAGTGGTATTCATTTTCAATGACGAGCCCTTGGTAAGATTTAATGGGTATTAACCAAGGATTGTTTATTATGCTATATACGCAACGGTTGTGATAAGAACTCCGGAGAATCCCGAACGGGTCCCGGAATCTCAGCCTATACTGTATAGTATAGGCTCTTCGTCATTGACTACGGAACCACTCCTAAATAGAAGGTTTTCCTTCCTTCCCTACGGGTTATCAAACCCGTAACAAAAACTACCCCTCATCTTTCTGGCCGTCCATCGACCTCATGACGTCACGGCCTGGGCTATAAAAACTGTTCCGTACGGGTCAGCGTCCTCTTTTTCACGTGTGACCACACAGAGAGGACTGCTCCTGCCTCGACCTTCGGTACCAGTAGGTAAGTAACTTCTACATCAATGGAAAGCTAGCTGAAGGTAGAGATGTCTAGAAGTGGAGCTCAGCCCTTTTGTGGTGTGGCTCATACAGTGTAAATAGACCAAAAAGCTACTGTAAAGTGTATACCTTTTCTTGCGTACCGTGCCGCAACGAGGTTGCATTAAATTCCCACGCACGTGGGCTACGTTTGCGGCATTATAGGCGGACACGAACGCGATGATAGTAATGACGAATGATTACTGGATATATGCCTTTACCGCCAGATTTGTTATTCATTGGAAGCAGAAAGGACTAAGGCACACAATGACCTCGAGGAGGTATACGAGTTTATTAACTATACAAGTTAAGAAACCGATACCCCCCTATTACTGTATTGTCCTTTGTTTCTGGCCTGCTATAGCCTACAATATACAATATTAGTCTGGCTAAGACAGCTAAGGTAATCTCTTATGCAGGATTATGAGTTTATTAACAGCAACCTGTTAATAAACCTATAAAGGAAGTATATGAGTTTATAAACCTACAAGGTTTAGAAACCAATACAGTAAACCCTCGCCATCTCGGACCTCTAGAAGTAAAAAACCGTACTAGTCGGACTGGCTACGGCCTCTCGGACATGCACTTCAGTATTTCGGACATTTCCGTCATCGTTCCAACAGTCTCTGACGTTGTCGGACTTTATATAAGTATTCGGAAAATGTCCGATATTATATTTTTCAATTCCATTGCATTAGAAATGATTCAAAGATTACAAGAAGTCCAAATAAGACATAGTTATGTTAATGTATAAGGGAGTTACGTAGATGGATTAGAGAGATAGATAGATAGAAAGAGAGAGTTACAGAGGGGGAGTGAGCGATAAACACGAACTATTATGAGACGGACTTAATTGGTTCTGAAAAGACAAAGGAGACTTTTATATTGACTCTTTTCATGTTATTATTTGTGTGCTAGAAGGATAATATTGTTTTCAATTCCATTGCATTAGAAATTATTCAAAGATAACAAAAAGTCCAAATAAGACATAGTTATGTTAATGTATAAGGGAGTTACGTAGATGCATTAGAGAGATAGATAGATAGAAAGAGAGAGTTACAGAGGGGGAGTGAGCGATAAACACAACTATTATGAGACGGACTTAATTGGTTCTGAAAAGACAAGATAGATAGAAAGAGAGTTGCAGAAGGGGAAGTGAGCGATAAACACGAACTATTATGAGACGACTTAATTGGTTCTGAAAAGACAAAGGAGACTTTTATATTGACTCTTTTTCATGTTATTATTTGTGTGCTAGAAGGATAATATTGTTTTCAATTCCATTGCATTAGAAATGATTCAAAGATTACAAAAAGTCCAAATAAGACATAGTTATGTTAATGTATAAGGGAATTACGTATAGATGCATTAGAGAGATAGATACTGTAGATAGAAAGAGAGAGTTACAGAGGGGGAGTGAGCGATAAACACGAACTATTATGAGACGGACTTAATTGGTTCTGAAGAGACAAGATAGATAGAAAGAGAGTTGCAGAAGGGGAAGTGAGCGATAAACACAACTATTATGAGACGGACTTAATTGGTTCTGAAAAGACAAAGGAGACATTTTTATTGACTCTTTTTCATGTTATTATTTGTGTGCTAGAAGGATAATATTGTTTTCAATTCCATCTCATTAGAAATTATTTATAGATTACAAAAAGTCCAAATAAGACATAGTTATGTTAATGTATAAGGGAGTTAGTTGTTGTTGTTGTTGTTGTTCCCAAGGTGCCTGGCCGAACAGCCCCAAGGCCCCGAGCAATTCCAAGTCCATAACCGAGCGCCCCCACTGAACCCTCCCTGCCGACCACAATAAAGCCTGGGTGACCGAAGCCAGTCCATGGCGGGGAGCTGAGGAGGGTGCGGAAACGCCCGGGAAACCAAAGCCCCACCCAGGGCCCTGTGCCCCTCAGCAATTATGAAGAGAAAGTTGAGGGGCAAGGGAAAAATGTGACGCTTTGGCTTCCAATCTTGGTTGATTGGGAGATCAATCCACGGAAGAGACGCCGTCACTTGAGATCTAGAAAATATATTAGTTAAAGGAACAGTCAGAGTAAACTATGGGTATGGCAGAGATCGCTCAGCTCTCACTCTGATAGACCAGCCCATCACCACTAAGGGAGTTAGTTAGTTAGTTAGATGCATCTAATTAGATGCATCTAAGGGAGTTAGTTAGATGCATTAGAGAGATAAATAGATAGAGAGAGAGTGGCTAGGGGCGAGCGAGCGATAAAATACTAACATATACGAGACAGACGGACTTATGTTTCTGAAAGACAAAGGAGACATTTTTATTTACTCTCTTTTTCATTTTATTATTTGTGTGTTAGAAGGGTAATATTGTTTTTAATTTCATCGTATTAGAATTGATTCATAGATTAAAAAAAGACCAAATAAGACATAGTTATATATGTATAAGGGAGATAGATGCATTAAATAGATATATAAAAAAAAAAAAAAAAAAAAAAAAATCTCAATTTCTCTGGTGACCCGGACTTTCCTCTTCTAATTCGGAATTTTCCCTCTCTTAAGTCGGGCATAAGTCGGACTTCGGACATCTCGGATTTTCGGTCATCTCGGACTGGGTCTCCCCCCAATTAGTCCGAGATAGCGAGGGTTTACTGTACTGTACCATTACTATAGGCCTAGGCCTATTCACCAATATACTGTATATTGCACAGAACTTTGGATAACGATACTGGTGGTGCCTGGTTATATTATATATATAAATGATGAGAAGGTTAATAAGGTCAAAAAGTATACCCAATCTCATTTGACCTATTTGAGGAAAGTATATGAGTTTTTTAACAAGTAAAAAAAAAAAAAAAAAATTTACTCTAACCTACTTGTTTTCCCAGGTGAATTTGCCAACAGACCTTGGGATAGGTTCTAAATTTCACTCTGAGGGAAAATACCTAATCACACTTGGCTTGGAGCGTGAGTTTATTAACATCAAAATATTGTTAAGAAACCAAAACTTCTCCACATGCTCCTAAATTAGCCTTCTGCCAAATCATGGTACAAGTAATTGATTAGGCCTACCTACTCACCTAATTTGTGGTCATAAACTAAGACTGAGGGAATAGGACTAATAACTATACAGTACCTTACTTAGGAGTAGTACTACTAGTACCAATACTGTAAAAGAGTTTATTTACAACCATGGTTAAGAAACCATACAGTACTTCACCATTATACCCTGTATATATATCAGGTATATATATATATTTATATATATAATAAAATATTGAAATATATAATGAAATAAATAAAAATATATACAATTTACTCTAACCTTAAACAGAGTTAAACTGGCAGGAAGATTCTATCTATTCTATCTATCTACTGTATATGCTCAGGCCCAATCACCATTTTGGGGGTAGCCGACTCAAGACAGAGCAAGAACAGGGAAAACACAAAAACAACATAAAACAACAAATAAACACATATAAAAAGCACAAACTCACACACATCCAGGTCACCCCGGAGAAGACCCAGTGACCAGGGTCACCAAGGTCGCTCCAGCACTCCCCCGGCCCCCGACCACCCGGAGAGGTTCCGATCTCGGCAGGCAGACATGCAGCGGAGCCAAAGCCACAAGCCCTCCCACCACACTTCCAGGCGCACCCTTCATATTAATCATCTCCCCGGGCCAGGCGCCTGATGGACTATTATCTAGTCCAACTTGCGCCCGACCCCTTACTCCAAATGACCACGTGTTCACTCAACTATTCACAAGCATTCTCCATTCACTCCTGTCCACCACCACTTCCCCTGCCTGATCTATAGTCATTCCTCTATCATCCAAAGCCTTTCTTACACAGTCTCTCCATCTCAATGGGGGTCTTCCTGCCCTTCTATCTCCCCTTGTACCTGACTCACATATTCTCTTTGTAAGCCTTTCATCTCCCATTCGTTCAACATGACCATACCAGCTCAGCACCCTTCTGTCCACTCTGGCTGACAAATGTTCCTGCTGCCCCACTCTCCTACGTATCTCTTCATTCCTCAATCTGTCTCTACGAGTAACTTCACACATACTCCTCAAGCAGCTCATCTCCATCACATCCAGCCCTCTTTTCTCCTTTTTCTTCAGAGCCCATGTCTCAGCCCCATACATCACTGTTGGCACAACAATTCCTTGATACAGTACACTTTTTACTTTCACTCCGAGATTTCTCGTCTTCCACATACTTCCCATTGCTCCGAAAACCTTCCTTCCTTCACACACTCTCTGTTTTACCTCCACTTCCATACCTCCACTCCTGCTTATCGTTCCTCCTAGATATTTAAAACACTCTACTTGTTCCAATATTTCCCCATCCAGCCTCACATCTAGATTCACCCTATGCTCTCCTCTATTACAAACCATTACTTTACTTTTATTGACATTCACCTTCAGTTTCCTCCTTCCACAAACCACACCAAACTCTTTGACTATCCGCTGCAGTTTCTCATCAGAATCCGCCCCCAATGCTGTGGCATCAGCGAACAGCAACTGATTCAACTCCCAATCTCTACCATTCTTTCCTACTAAACCCAATCCTCTTCCCATAGTTCTCCTTTTCACCTCCCTCACCACACCATCCATAAACATATTAAACAGCCATGGTGACATTACACAACCCTGTCGCAAACCTACCTTTACCTCAAACCATTCACTCAACTCACCATTTCATACTCTCACACATGCTCTGCTTCCTTCATACAAACTCTTAACTGCTTCTAACAAATTTCCTCCTATTTCATAAATCCTTAACACCTTCCACATTGCTTCACGGTCCACACGATCATACGCTTTTTCCAAGTCCATAAAAGCCCAAAATATCTCCTTATGCTTCGCTAAATACTTCTCGCATAACTGTCTTACTGCAAACATCTGATCCACGCACCCTCTTCCCCTCCTAAAACCGCACTGTTCTTCTCCTATTGCAACTTCCGTACACTTTATTATCCTCTCTATCAACACCCTGCCATACAGCTTTCCAACCACTGACAATAAACTAATACCTCTATAACTTGAACACTCCTGCCGATCTCCCTTCCCCTTGTACAACGGCACAATACATGCACTCTTCCAGTCTATTGGTACCATTGACACAACAAAGCACACATTGAAAAGTCTCACCATCCAATCTATTATCACATCTCCACCCTTCTTTATACACTCCACAGCAATACCATCCAAACCTTCTGCTTTTCCCGCTCTCATTTGTTTCACTGCTTCTTTCACCTCATTTTCCTCAATCCTTTCATTCATTCCCTGCCACCTGGGTGGCCTGGGTAACCTATCTCCATCCACCTCTGCTTCAATCACTGCTTCTCTTCCATCTCTTGTATTTAACAAAGATTCAAAATACTCTGCATATCTTTTCCTCACTTCAACTGGTTCCACTAGTAATTCTCCATTTTCATCTTTCACTGACTCTTCCCTCTTTTGTCCTCCTTTCCTTACTTTATTTACCTCCTTCCAGAACATCTTTCGTTCTTCAAAATTCTCACTCAGCCTTTGACCCCACCTTTCGTTTGCATCTTTTTTCGCTTCTCTAATTTTCCGTTTTGCCTCTCTCCTTTTCTCCTTGTACCTCTCCCATGCCTCAACACTACCATCCTGTAAAACCCTCTCAAAACACTGTCTCTTCTCCTCAACTGCCTTTCTCACCGTATCATTCCATCACTCGCTTCCCTTCCTGATACCTCTGCCTCCTACTTTCCTTTTGCCGCATACTACCTCTGCACTTGCTTTCACTCCTTCCTTAACCCTCCAGCCCCGGCTACGCATTACATAAATATTCCCCGAAACCCGGGTGTTTTGGCCGTAAAATGTCGAGGCTAGGCTACCGTATATGTGTTAATCTGACTGCTTCCCGCATTCCCGCGCATCCCCAAGCGTAGCTGTGTTATTTACCTGTAGAATGGCATTAAGTAGAGCTCTCTAAATCAACTGGTTGAGTTGTGATGATGATTTCATTGGAGATAACTTTATGGCCAAAACAGCAACTTTACACTACTTTTCGATACTTAACAAAAACATACAGGCACACACGAACAAGCGACGCTCTCCTTCTTGTGGCCGGAGATGCGGGGCGTCGGTCCAGCCGGCTGTTGTTTACATGCGTCGGACCGACGCCTCGCACACGAAGCTCACAGGCTTTCAACCACTGGGCGTTCAAGAGCCCTTCCGGGTACCTGTTATATGCTTTTTTATGGGCGTTCAAGAGCCCTTCCGTGGTGAGAGGGTTAAACTGTTGCCATTCTACCTCTAATTCTCTCTCTTCCATCTCTCTCACTTCCATCCACTTTTCATTTAGTCTTTCCTTGTACTCCCTCTCTTTTTCACTCTTCTCTAACTCACTAATTTTTATTACCTCTCTTACTTCACGCTTGCCTCTTATTCTCCTGTAACTCTTAACTCTTAGCTTTCCCTCCACCAGGTAATGATCTGACATACCCTCCGCCTCACCTCTCATCACATTCACATCCAGCAGTCTACACAATCTTTCCCTTGTCACCAGCACATAATCCATCAATACCCTCTCTACAATCTCTCCCCTCACAAGTCTATGCCAGGTGTACTTGTGTATACGCCTTTTTTTGAAGAACGTATTACCTACACTCAATCTACACTCTTCACTGGTGATGGGCTGGTCTATCAGAGTGAGACCTGAGCGATCTCTGCCATACCCATAGCTTACTCTGACTGTTCCTTTTCCTTATATATTTTCTAGATCTCAAGTGGATCTCTTCCGTGGATTGACCTCCCAATCTACCAAGATTGGAAGCTAAAGCGTCACATTACTCCTTTGCCCCTCAACTTTCTCTTCATAATTGCTGAGGGGCACAGGGCCCTGGGTGAGGCTTTGGTTTCCCGGGCGTTTACGCACCCTCTCAGCTCCCCGCCATGGAGTGGCTTCGGTCACCCAGGCTTTATTGTGGTCGGCAGGGAGGATTCTGTGGGGGCGCTCGTTTATGGCCTTGGCCTTACTCGGGGCCTTGGGGCTGTTCGGCCAGGCAGCTTGGGGAACAACAACACTCTTCACATACATTTTTCAGTCTTTCTCCACTCTCGTTTACACCATCCACACCAAAACTACCGATGACTCCCTCAACAGGCTCATTTCCTACCCTAGCATTTAGGTCCCCTAAAACTATAACATTTTCATTTTCATCAAACCCTTGTAGACATTCTCTCAAATCCTCCCAGAAACCCTCTACCTCGTCTAACTCTCTTTCACTTCCTGGTCCATACGCACTTACAAAAATCCACCTTTCACCCTTAAACCGCATTTTCACCCACATTAGCCTTGATGACACCTCTTTCCACTCTTTTATAAACTCTCTCAACTCCTCCTTCACAATAATAGCCACTCCTTCTTTCCCCCTGACTCCCTCGTCTACTCCAGACTTCCTACCTATCACGTTTCCAAAATCCACTTCTCCCTCTCCTTTCATCTTTGTTTCATTCAGTGCAAGGACATCATACATCCTTCTTTCAAATAACCTTCCAATATCCTCTCACTTCTCATTCGTACTACATCCACACACATTCAAAGCTCCTATTCTTAGGGTCCGGGACCACGAACGCGTTCCCTCGCCCCTATCTTTGTCTCGTTTTTTTGGTAGATTTATTTAACCCTTTACCGGGCACTCATAGATATACTTATATTATCGATTTTTTGACCCTAGACCATGAAAGTAGACAATTTTCTAAGACATATTTACTTTTTAAATTTTTTCAAAAATGTTGATTTTGAGGTTGCAAATTGAAATTTGTGGAGTGACTATAAATTATATGGTCACTTGCCGGTCTATGGTCATAAAATTTCAGAAAGTTGCAATATTGAAAACAATAAATATGGATAAATAAACACTCTACATGACAGTAAAATCATTGTTTTATTTAAAAAACTTATCAAAAATATATTAGAATAAAAATACCTTACATTATAGTTGTTTGTTGACCAAGTACTTTTGTACCCGGATTTCCCACCTCTTTTCAACATTCCTTGCCTCTTGAACCTAGGCAACACATGTGTGGTAGTCCTTGAAGCAGTTCCTGTCGGCGTTGAGACACAGGTGTACCTTGCACACCTGGCAGAGCACATTAGACCGGATTATATTACCTTTCCGGCTACAGTGCTTGCAGGTCTGCCGGGTGACATACAGTGGGATGTGGAAGAGGGTCCTGTCAAACCGCACCATAGTGTCAGGCATTTGGCTGCGCTGACCACGGATGGGTATGGGTAGGTCGATGGCGTTGTTGTCGGTGTTGGCGCTGGAGGTGTTGGGGTTGGAGGTGTTGGGGCTGCCAGGTGACGAGGACAAGGAGCTCCTCAGAGGCCGAGCGATCATGGACTTCTTGTTGCTGGTGCAACGGAACACCTGTATCCTGAAGTCCTTGAGGCACATTCCCTTTTCGCCTAGTGACCGGCAGTCTCGCCTGTAACACAGCCATGCATTGGTCAGGCAGAGGTCCACACAATAGGCAAAGAGCCTCATGTACCACCTCTTGGACTTCATGGGGGTACGATACAGGTGCACCAGCATGTCACTCTTGTCGATGCCCCCCATGTTTGCATTGTAGCTCTTGATAACATTGGGGCAATCGACATCCTCCTTCTTCTTGGTGTCCTTGCTGTACCTCTTGCACTTAGACACCGGCTCCAGCCCCAGGTCAGTGGACAGCACAGTCACAGCCTTGTTGTCCTTCCACCTCAGAGCCAGGATGCCATCATCGGTGGTTAGGTAGTCATAAGTACCACGAGGGACAGCCTTCTTCTCCATCTCCTTGGCCGACTTAAGAGGAGGGTTGCCGATCCTGTTGTCCCTCGCAGTCCCTGTGCACCTGATGTCTCTCGCCTGCAGGTACCTCACCAGCTCCAGACTCGTGAAGAAGTTGTCGGCAAAGATGGCTGTGGTACTGGATGAGGTCATGGTGCTGGCTAGAACTGACACAATCTGGCTGGTGGCTCCGAGGGCCTCTTGTTCTGGGGTTAGGGGGATACCGTGGGAAGGTAGAATAGTCTTCCCCTGGTAGAGGACCATGTCATGGATGAAACCATCCTCCGAGGCTCTGGAGAACAGTTTGAATCCCCACTTGTCAGGCTTGTTCTTGATGTACTGCCTGAGATTCCCTGCTGTCTTTCCCTTGTATCCCACCATGACCTCATCGATGGACTGCTTGGGTGTTTGAGGCTCACTCCTGAAGGCATCGGTCATGAAAGTGAAGAGGGGACGGACCTTGTAGAACCTGTCGATGGTGCCACCCAGCTGGGAGTTGTCATTGAAGTGGATGGTTCGGCGGAGTAGTCGGAAACGCTTCGATGACATGAGGTCGGCCACCTGAGGATCCCGAGTGTACATAGCCCAGTAGTCGTCCAGGGAGGGACACTCAACAATACCCATGTACAGTAGGATACTGATGAACACCATCATCTCTTCCTCAGTGGTCGAAAAAGTCGTGGCGATGTCCTTCTGGGTGGCATATAAGTTGGTCTGGTAGGTTATATGTTTCATTACCTGTGGAGTTATGAATTGGGCAAAATACTGGTGAGGAGCCTCGATGTACTGAGGAGGTTTGTGGTGATAGGCGGGCAGGGGTTGGTTCTGGATGTCCACCTTCTTCCAGGTTGTGGGCCGTGCTTGGGACTTCTTACCCTTACCCTTGGATGTGTTAGCCTCTAGCGATACCTCCATAGCCTCCTCCTCATCCTCCTCATCCTCAAGCTCCTCTGGTACTTCCTCAAATGCAGGCCCGACACACTTCCTCTTGGGGTTCGGTTCATCCGAAGCGTGAGGTGTGTTGACATCGTGGGGTGGTGGCAGCATGAAGTCCGGGTCAGCGACGTCGTCGTCATCCATGAATTCATCGTCGCTGATGTTAGGGTCGGCAGGCACCACAGTAGCCTCACAGCGGCGGGCCCGCTTGTAGAAGAGTCCTGTCAGTAACTGAAAGAGAAATAATTTGTTAGAAATGTATCCAAAAAAGTCAATACACGAATAAAAAAAACAAAAACAATATATAATATATACCGGTATATAAATTATATATATATATATATATATATATATATATATACATATATATATATATGACATATATATTATGCATATATTTAATAACAAATATCTTTAGTAATATCACAAAATGTATATATAATAATTATAATATAAATAAATAGCGTACAATATGTTAATTATAATGAACATTATTTGAATGTAGAATTTGACCCAAAAATGTAATAATATATGAAGAAATTTTGTTAAAATATAAAAAAAACACATAATTAATTATTCACTAATGAAAAACACATCAAAATATGGCATTGTTGTCACTGGAGCATGTATTAATGTGCTACACAACTTTACCCACAACCCATAATGAATTGTGGAAATTATATAAAGAGTTATATCTAGTTATAAAAAACTATTAGTGTCAATAAAAAAATTACGATAGACGGGCCAAATGTCCATATATGGACATCTGAAAATTACGATAGACGGGCGTATGTCCATATATGGACATACGATTTTTCACTCGTGGATTACATCAATTTCTATAACCCTCACGTAATTGACACCAATATCATTCGATAGCACATTTATTCTATTGTACAATGTTTGGGTTTCATCAACTTACCGGCATTATGTCGGGTGGTAGGGTCGTGGGCGTGGGAGCAACTTTGGGCGAAAGTGCGTTTCTGACAAAGGTTGGAGGAAGACTGAAGTTCCCTCGGCTCTGAGCGAATGGCGAGCTAGGGAAGCTCTGACGTCAGTGTCTTGGGTTGTGACGTGATGCATCCTGATTGGCTGGGAGGCGATTGCACCATGTTTCGACATCTGCGGGCGGCTGGGGGACGCCATCTTTGCCACCCGTTTAAGTTACCATATATGGTCACTTGCCCGGTAAAGGGTTAAGGGGAGAAGGATACCAGGCCCCCCGCCCCCGATCCCCTTTAGCCGACTTCTACGTCTCGCCGGAGAAAAGCGGTGGTGGAAATTTCTCACCCCTCCACCACAGAGGAGGCTACCTGCACCAGAAAGTGGCGGGCGTTGGGGTCGCCGCATCCTTACGCCATTTGAAAAAAAATTAGAGATGCAGAAGGAGAAAAGATAGAAGGGGCTATGGGAAGTAGAGGACACCAACCCTCACTCTGACAAAGGGTCAGCCCACCACTGGCAGGAAGATTAGCTGCATGAAACCTACCTAGGTTAGTCAGCCAGTTAACCTTTTTTTCACTCTTGATCCCCACAGACAAGGACTGCCCTCCAGCCAACAAGAGATGAGCAGCCAATAAGAGGAATCGTAACCACACTCGGCAGTTGCTACCCTCCCACTGGGGCGAAACCTACCTTCGTTAGGTTCCACGATACTACCACCTCGGAATACCTCCGAGGTAAGTTTATCTTGCACAAGATTGTCAATGCCTTAAGGCATAGTTTGATATACACTTAAGAAATTCTGCCATCAAGAAAATTGGTAAATTTCAAGGCACTTGTTATAAACCCTCTAATTATACCTGTTCTCTAACCTGGTATGGTGATAACTTGACTGTACGGTATATCAATTAATTAACCATGAGTAGATGAACCCCTTGCTGTTGGCCTAATTCCCATCTCTCCTTCCCCCGCAGACAAACAGGGGCGGGAATACCTTCAGGTTACCCCTCTGGCAGTGCGTAAGGGCATACGAGTCTTCTCGGAGCATCCCAAGTTCCAATCCTGGGACACACTACCAGAAACCCTTCAAGAACGGGTGAACGCCTGGGTGGATCTCGAGGACCAGGACCGCTCAGCCGTCATTACTCGCGACCTCAAGCTGGAGCCAGCGACAGAGGCCCCACTCGACTTTTCGGGGTTTGAAGACATGGAGGAGGCCACATGCCTCCTGCAAGCATGCAAAGAAAAATCCTTACTGGATCACAAGCTCTGCGTTTACCATTCTCATGCTGTCGAACAAGTGTTTTTGTGCCAGAAGATTGCCCACATTGCAGGGTGCTCAAGAATGTAGTGCGGCTAACCCCCAATGGTCAAATGGCTGTACATGCAATAGCCAAAGCCAAAACCATCTGGAATCTCTTCAAAAAAGCTACATTAACTAGAGAGCAGACGGCTATGTTTGGGGATGAAGAAGCCCGAGTGTTGTGGGGAATTTCATTAGGCACACCAAAAGAAATGATAAGCAAAAGTAAAAGGAGATCGGTCACCCAAGGTAGAAAATCCAAGGGGATGGACCTCCATCAACCAACAAGAGCTGTGAGAAGAAAAAGGGTAGTGTACAGTTCCGATAGTAGTGAGGATGAAGAGAGGTGGGCATTCAGGGAGACAAGGGGAAGGGCTTAGTGAGAATTACCAAGTGCATAGTGTTACCTCTAGCCCTGAACTAGTGAAAGTGGTTAACAAAAAGTCCAGAAAAGAAGTACCAGTACCAATAAGTGGCCTGGACAACGCCTACACTACCCATCCTATCACGAGCACAAGCCAGCAGACAAACACAGGTAGGCCCCCTAAGGGCTTACCGGATAATATATTAAACCTTAGTGACAAGTCCCCTCAGATTTCCAAGGCTATGGATATATCTAAGTTATCAGGAAATTCTTGATATGATCCCAGCTGACCGATTACGGCAGATGGGATATCTTAAGAGGCTGGAGGCTCCCTCTTCCCCGGATGAAGATCCGGCTAGGACTACTCCACCAACCCAAAGATCCCCATTTACCCGGGACAGAAGGGAACTTGACGGTATACGTCCGGTCCCCTTCTACCTAGAGGGCGGCAAGCCCTCGGAAAGGGAATCGGGCCAGCATACTCCATGTGGAAGCGAGGTCGAGAATGACCTGGTTATCACCCCAGCCCAACGTCCAAAACTTGAGCCCACATCAGATAGTGTACTAGCTTCTTGCCGCTTGGCTGACTTGTTCTCGCGCGTGGATAGGGCTCCAGGGGAGGCCGTGGTAAACAAAGTGAATAGTGAGGAAGCAATAAGTGAGAATGAGGAAAATTATGAGCACGAAGGAAGTTACCAGGACGACAACTCCTTCCCTTCAGGTAGAGAAGGAGACGCCTCATCAATGAGGAGCTCCTTCCCTCAGGGCAGAGTAGCAAACCCGAAGACTCTGAAGGAAGCCTTGAACCAGATATCTGTCCTGAATGACCGGGTCCTTTCCCTGGCCATGAGCCAGCAGCACGGTGGTAAACCAGACCCACTTGAGGCCCCTGTCCAACTCCCTAGACCCCTTGTGCCCTTCCAAGAGCAAGTCACGCGACAACTCAAGAACATGGCTGACCAGGGAGAAACTAAGAATCAAGAAAAAACAAATGGAGACCTCTCAGCCCGAGCTCAACCAGCAATAGTCCCAAGTCCCAAATAGGCTTCCAGGTAACCTTCCCGAGCCTAGCAGTTAAGAGGAAGCCCTGCCGACTCAAAACTTCGAAAGACCGTAAGGCCGACGCAGTGGGTCAGCCACTACTCTACGGCGTGATGGGTGGCTGGTCTACAATCCACCCGAAATACCCTGAGAGGGCTGTCCCAGGCCGTGATGAGTTCCTAATACAAGAGGATTGGGAGGTAAAGGTCAACCCAACACTTCAGTTCAGGGTTGTCTACAAGGGCACAGACACTGTGATCCCCCTAGATGTGGTAGCGAAACCTTCGAAGACCACTGCCTACTACTTCCTAGCGAAAGAGAAGCCACCATCTTACCTCACTTCTAAGGCAAAACCGGGGTCTGACTTAAAAAAGGATGATGTGCAGACCAACCTCAAGGCGGCTAATGGGGCCCTGAATGCCGAATTCCTCGCAGGCAGGCTCGTGGAAGAGGAAGAACAGTATACATTTTTCTCCACAGACTTGTGTAATGGGCCCTGAAACCAGTGGATCCAAGAGGCTGAGGACTGGGCTCATCAGTACATGACAAATCCCAACCATCAAATCCCCAAAGATGATACATCCATGACTTTGATTCTTCTGGCCTCCTCTCTCCCAATATCAAGGATCTTTTGGGAGTTCCTGGAAGAACCCAAATTAGTTTTTCCCCCAGACCTGGACAAAAGATTCTGGACCGTACCTGAACAAGCTCTCATCGATAAGGACTTCAGAGCGCGGTCTAGAGCACACCGCCTATGGTCCACATTCATAGGTTCCTTCCAACACTCCAAAACTAACTCCCTCCTGGTCGAGGCGATCAGCGGAAGTGACCTACGGCAAGTTACGGAAGACGTGAGGAGGGTATGGATACAGCTCGTTATGGGAATAATTCCAGAAGTTCAAGCCTCTCTCACAGAAGCCACAAGAGCGAGGGCTGACTTAAGACAGGCCATGGCAAAGTGACTACCAGGGCAAGTGAAGAAAGCATTCCTAAATTCAGAGATGTATTCTAGACATGTGGTACCCACAGATTGCTGGGATATAATCGAAGAGGTCTTGAGCACAGAGTCGGTTCTGGCAGAATCTAAGGGCAGGATATCAGCAGTCATCAGAACCATCAGTAAAGACCTTCCTTTCGTGACAAAAGTGATTCCTTCCACAACAAAGGTAGAAACCACCGCAGGAATAACACAAAGAGGTGGTTCCGTGGCCTCTACCAACAGAACTTCCCGCAGGCCACACACCCGAAACCTCCCCCCTCTCACCAGTCACCAGCCAATAATACCCCTAGAAACAAGGAGTATCAATCAAGCTACAACAGGGGTAGAGGTAGCTACCACAATACCAGCAGAAGAGGATATAGTGGGAGAACAAGAGGCTCCTACAATAATCACAACAATAGCAAGAGCAAAGAAACTACAGGACAGGCCCAGCCAAAAAACTAATAAGCCCGTTGCCCTGGCCACAACTGAAAGAGTTACTGACTGTGACCCAAACTGGCAACTTTCATCAGGCATACAAAAAGTGGCCCAAGGGCACATGGGCAAGAAAAGTAGCAAAGTGTGGAATAGTATGGAGGTGGAAATCTTTTCCCCGCCTCTCCTTTCCACCCCCACCCAAACAAGACACCAAGCAAGAGGTTAAAGAAATAATCGAGGAGATGAAAGAGAAGGGCGTCCTGAAACCTCTGACTACAGGGTCCTCCAAGGTGTTCCATTCAAGAATTTTTCTGGTTCCCAAGAAGGACTCAAACAAGCTACGCCCAGTGGTGGACCTCTCGAGACTCAATACGCACATTCACAACCACAAATTCCGCATGCTGACCATTGCCCAAATAAGACTAGCCCTGAGACCGCTATTTTGGTTCACGTCACTGGACATAATAGATGCCTACTGGCATGTCCCAGTCCACAAGAGGTTCCAGAAGTACTTAACGATCCAGGACGAAAACAAGACCCTACAGTTTCAATGCCTCCCATTCGGACTCAACATAGCTCCGAGGATATTCACCAAGGTAGTCAGACAAGCTCTCCTTCCCATGGCCAAGAAGGGCATAGCGATACTGAGCTACCTAGACGACTTCCTCATAATGGCAAACTCTCCGGAGACCTGCGACCTCCACACGAGGGAAGTCATCCAGCACATAACACCGTTAGGATTCAAGGTGAACTTGGACAAGTGCTCCCTGGTCCCCTCTCGCCAACTAGAGTGGGTAGGGGTTCACTGGGACTCTGTTCAAGCAACAATGAAGCAAACCCCCCGAAATGCCAACAAGCTAAGACGAAAACTCTTCCTGACCTTTCATGCCAAGACCATCACCAGAAAAGTTTGGGATTCTCTGATGGGTTCCCTGAATTGGGCGGCACTGACGGTACCCCTGGGCAGACTCTACCACTAAACCCTGATCTACCTAGGAAACCGCCACTTCCAAAGAGAACTGCCAAATAAACTGATGCCCATCCCCGGGATCATCCGGAAACATCTGAGATTTTGGATGGAACCGGGCAGACTAGGGCAAGTATCCTCCTGGACCCTCCCCCCGCCAACCCTATGGATCGATACCGACGCCTCGGGGATGGTAGGTTGGGGGTACCAGTCAACGGAGGGACACCAAGGCCAAGGAGAGTGGAGCCAAGACGACGCCAACCACATCAATATCAAGGAGCTGAAAGTACCCTTGTTTTTCCTAGAAGACCACAGACCAGATCTCAGTCTCAGATCAGTGGCCTTCAGGATGGACAACACAACAGCGGTACAGTGCATCCAGAAACAAGGATCCTCCCAGTCACCAACCCTTCACAGGGTCACCCGGGATCTCTTCAAAGTGGCCCTAAAACACGGGATCACTATCCACGCAGTCTATCTCCCGGGCCGGAGGAACCTCTGGGCAGACGCATTGTCAAGGGGAAAAAGCTCCCTGGTAGAATGGGAGATTCACCAAGCAGCATTCGACAAGCTAAGCCAAGGGGCAGACCCCCCAGAAGTAGACCTGTTCGCTTCAATCAAGACAGCCAAACTGCCAAATTTCTTGACACGATTCCAGGAAACAGAAGCAGGGGGGCCAGCTGCACTATCCGTAGATTGGAACAAGTGGAACTCCATCTACCTGTTCCCCCCACCGGACACACTTTTGATGTGCCGAGTCATTTCCAAGCTCAGGGGGTTTCACAGGCTGGGTTATGCTCATACCTCCAGTGTGGCCAGCACAAGCATGGTATGCCGAGCTCAAGGAACTATGCCCCAAGCCGCTCCCACTACCCGCAAGCGCATTCCACTTAGAAGCGGTTGGAAACCTCGGGACCTCTCTGCACTTCGCCTTATGGAGATTTAAAAAACACACTGGCTTCCCAAGTACGGCGATAACATAACAAAGAAGTTGTTCTGGAGGCATGCTCCCAGTACAACGAGAAACTACGCGTCACACTGGAATAACTTCAGCAGGTGGATTGAGAGCTCTAACCAAACTGTTAGTGGTCCAGTGCTAATATTTGAATATTTAGACTACTTACTGGAGGAGAGAGGATTAGGTGTGAACACACTCCGCAATCATCTTTCCGCCATAAAAGAGCCTATCACCTGGGCTACAGGAGAACAGGTACCAGAAAAGGACTTGGAAGCGTTCATGAAAGGGTGCTTCAGGAGACGCCCCCCAGTGAGGCGAATAGAACCAAAGTGGTCACTGAATAAGGTACTAGATCTCCTGGAGTCTGAGGAATTTACAAACTCTAAGCACCTAGAAGTCAAACGACAAAAAGCACTGTTTCTCATAGCCCTAGAAACAGATAATAGACCATCCGAAATTGAAGCTATGTCAAGCTCTCAAAATAATTTGAGGTTTGGGGAAGGCCTAGCTGAGGTAAGCCTTGCTCCAGCCCCTCAGTTCATAGCAAAGAATGAGAGAGAAAGCCATGTGTTCAGCCCGATCACCATTAACCTCTGAAGTGCGCATGGGGGTAATTGGAAACGTCCCCCTGTGCTGACGTATTTGAGGTGTTTCCGTCACTAAAATATTCATTGTGCCATTAATAGCATTAATACTTATCCATATGCGCCTATTTTGGGTTGATTATAAAGGTATTAACCTGAAACAACAATAAAACAAGTGAAAACAGCGTTTGGATGGTCAAAATCGGAGATATAGCCCGCGAGTTGTATTATGTATGGGTGAGGCAATCTGCTTTCCCGCCAATTTCCCCCAAGGCCACTGAGACACAGTCGATCGATACTCTCTCTCTCTCTCTTGCACTCGCTTGCTATCAGTGATGACCACACCCTCCAATCGGATTTCTAATGTTAGCACGAAAATATACCTCAGAATAAGGGAATAACAGGGAAAATAGGTGATAACTGAAGGAGAGGAGGAAAGTGGGGAAGGAGGGGAGGTAGAGGATTGAGATTTTGCATGGCCCAGGGGCCAAAAAAAAAAAAAAATTTTTTTTTTTTTTTTTTTTTTTTCGATGTCAAAAGTTGATTTTTTTTTTCTCTGACTCTTAAGAGTCTCCCCGCAGTGCGCCGGGGGAACTCTTAAGAGTCTCCCCGCAGCTCCCGGGTTAAAGCCCTGAGATGCTGCCTGGCTGAACAGCCCCAAGGCCCCGAGCAAGGCCAAGGCCATAACCGAGCACCCCCACAGAACCCTCCCTGCCTACCACAATAAAGCCTGGGTGACAGAAGCCACTCCATGGCGGGGAGCTGAGGAGAGTGCGGAAACGCCCGGGAAACCAAAGCCCCACCTAGGGCCCTGTGCCCCTCAGCAATTATGAAGAGAAAGTTGAGGGGCAAAGGAATAATGTGACGCTTTGGCTTCCAATCTTGGTAGATTGGGAGGTCAATCCACGGAAAAGACGCCGTCACTTGAGATCTAGGAAATACATAAGTAAAAGGAACAGTCGGAATAAGCTATGGGTATGGCAGAGATCGCTCAGTTCTCACTCTGATAGACCAGCCCATCACCAGACTATGCCCAGTTAAAGCGCTCTACGAATACCTGTCTACCGCAAAACCACAGTCAGGAGCCATATGGATCTCGACCAAGAACCGTCAGAGATTAGGTCTCCGCCAGGTGGCTAAAATCCTAAAGGATCTTGTGGCAAGGGGAGATCCTTCAGTAAAAGCGAGGACTCATGATATACGGAAATATGCAGCAACAGTCAGGTTCTTAACCACATTCTCAACAGCGGATATAAAAGAGACAGGGCTCTGGGCTTCTACTTTTACGTTTTGCCAACGGTACCTCTCCCCCTCGCTCGAGGCCCCAATTAAACCATTTGTAGCATTGAGACTTGGGATTAACCAAGAAAACATGTAAAACCTCCTAGATGGACCCCAAACATACCAGGAAGCCAACTTAATCCTTACTCTCCTAGAGAAAGGAGGGGGGGGGGGGGGAGGGAACTAAAACATAACATTAAGGTCCACCTACTAGGGAGTACTGGTTTGCCTTGGTCGTTGTATAGTAATATATGAATATATAATGTAGCCTAGTTCTGGCTAGCGGCCAATGGTCTTATGTTATTTCTTGTACCATATAATTGGTCACCTGTATTTCTGGTACTGTATATGTTCACCTGTATTTCTTGTACCTGTACTGTATATGTTCACCTCTATATATTGTACTGTATATGTTCACGGTTCACCTGTATAAAAGGTGATCAGCCCTAATGATTCTTCAATTGATGTACATTTGTGCCTGATTAAAAAGGAAAGGGAACACATATAGTCTTACTCCCCTCAAACAATATATCCAAAAATAGATGAATTACTGAATATAGATAAAGAAATATGTGTTAATGGAAATATATTTATTTATACGGTACAGTACTGTACTGCAAATGTATTTGGTGGGTGTACCGTACACAATCGTACACATACAGTATAGCATAAGACACTGCATGGGTCGGGGAACCCCGACAAGAACAGCTTAGCATGGAGTTTAAGGTACATAGGCATGGTGAGTTAACGAACCTCATGAAGGTCCTCTTCCAATCTTGTTACCTAAGCACACTTCGTTAAATACGAAGTGACCGACCCTAAATTACGGGTTTGACCCCACCCCTTAGGGTGGGATCAGGAAAACCCTATATTTGGGGAAGGTCACGGAGTATCTAACATTTTTACCCACCCACTACCGACCCCTGCCCATCCACTCGATCCGTCACTCGGCACCATTTGGTGAATACTTGATAACAGAGGACACTGACCGGTACGGAGCAGTTTTTATAGCCCAGACCGTGACGTCACGAGGTCAGTGCATGGCCAGAAAGATGAGGGGTAGTTTTTATAAAAGGTTATAACCTAAAAGAAAAGATTTTTGTTTTTAATTTCTGAAAGCTTACCTGTGATTAATTAAGTTATTAATGCACATTATTTCCGAAATAACAAACAGTAGTTACGGAGTTCTAATCTAACGATCCTTTGGTAGAACTTATTACATCAACCAGAGATAGATTTTTGATTACTAGACACGTGTGGGGGATGATCGATTAGCAGTTATCCCACTGCATCGTCAGTAATAAGCACACTTCGTTAGATACTCTGTGACCTTCCCCAAATATAGGGTTTTCCTGATCCCACCCCAAGGGGTGGGGTACGGGGTGGGGTCAAACCCGTATTATGTTCAAGGTTTGTATGGAGTGGTTCAGGAGTATTTTTCTATTAAACCAAAACAGGAGAAATTATATAAAGTTATGAAGTTGGACAGCGCTTTTTCTCCGTGGGTGTACAGCATAGTGATGTTATAATTTTGTTTTGTTTAATCTCACTCATACTTTTTCTTTCAGTTTATTCCTGTTTTCGGTGGGAAAGAAGGGATATTTTTGTGTCTTCTTTTCTGTACAGCATAGTCATAGTTTGATTGATTCATCATTTAATCACAGTTTTACGTTTTGATTCTGTGTATCTTCTCGCCTAGTCAATTTTGGGTGGGAGTGAAGAACCATATCGATGTTTTCTGTATTTTACAAGCCGTAGCTCGATTGGTAGAGCGTTTGCCTGTCAACCATGAGGTTGACGGTTCGAGCCTCAGGTCAGCCAGTGTGTTATTGGCAGACGTCAGTGCTGTTGGTGAACGGTGCGGTCTAGCAATCTGTGGCAACTATTCACTAAGTCCCTGATTCATCAGGGCACCCATCCTAGCCTTGCTATTTAGCAGGGAGTGTATGGTGGTAAAAACTGCATCATCAGTAATGTTATTTTATTTTTATTTTGTTAATATCTCTTACTATTTTCTTCGGTCATTTCTCCTGTTTATATATCTAGCTCGTTTCCCTTCAATATCTATTCACATTTTTACTGTTGCAGTTTGTACAGAAATTGTAGAAAGTCCACATTTTCTTTGTACATGACTGAATATAGGACAGGCCTTTGCTTCCCAATTTACGTGTTTGTTCACTTTACATAATCTTCTACTTTATCTATTTAGCAATTAACTTCTTTTGTGATGAAGCTGTTTCATTCGTTAATCTTAGTTTTATTGCACTATTTTAGATCTATAATATGTACTGTATTACATTGTTTAATTTTTGTTTTAGAATCTTGTAAAACATATCAATATTATAGTGATTATATAATAGTATTGACTCAACGAGAATACTGACGGAGCTGTTAATTTGTTACGCTACTGTATATTTAAAGATGACTACTTGCGACTTTTGGACAATACAGAAGTTCAAACTTTTAGCATTTAAGTTTAATAAAAATACAAGCCATGTTTGTATTCTTTACAATTACTCCCCCAGAGTGCAGAACTTATATTTTTCAAATATATTTTTATCTGGAACCACCCCTCTCTGGAATTCCCTTCCTCAAGAGTAGCTGTCCAACACGAGACAATCAACTTGATGAGTTCAATACTAATTGTTACAAATTACAAGTAGAGGACACCATTAGGTGTATGGACTTGTTTTTATTAGCTTCGTGTATGTCCTTCCTATCTATGACAAACACATATATACACTACTATATATTTTGTATCTGCTCTATATCGATGTTACAGTCTGTTTGCTTTCAATTTGGCTTGAAAGTCCCTTGATTTTGGCCCTGACACTCTTTCATCTCTGGGGAAGGCACTCGTCACAGGCAGTTCTGCCTATTGTCTCCCTCACTCACAGAGAACCAAAAAATTAAAAAAAATTGATAGCATTGTCATCTTTCTATCTTGATTACTTGACTATTACAAAAATGTTGTAGTGAAATGCGTTGTTAAAAATGAAACCTTGGCATTAATATGATGCAAAGCCTTAGAACATATGATGAAGAGCCTTAGAACATATGATGCAGAGCCTTAGAACATATGATGAAGAGCCTTAGAACATATGATGCAGAGCCTTAGAACATTCATATATTTCCATTACGTACTGTATAGATCAAATTATTGCTAAGGGATTCAATTTCCTATCAGCTAAAATATAACTGACTTTGCACTGTACAACAAATAATGTGTTTGAAAATGGTACGTAGTACTGTATAAGTGTTTGTAATAATCTACCAATATAAAGGTATATTGGTGGTAATAAACACATCTTATACAAGGATAGAACATATAATCACCACAAGTACACCCAATAACTTTATATACAATTTTCACACCCTTTCTATACCCTTTGTTTCATACAGTTTACAGATTGAACCCCCCTGGTACTACTCTCCTTGTCGCGGTTGGGGGGGCTTCGGGGCCGGCGACTGGGGCTTGATGGGGGAGGGATGTGGTTGTTTCCTTCCCTCTCCCCTCGAGCTTTCATCCTCAGCTTGACTCATTTTGAGTAGTTTTTCTTTCCTCGTTCTATGTTTTTCCCCTTCTATTCTTATTCTATCCCATTCGGCTGTCCTCGGGCAGCCTATATCTCATGTCTCCCTGGCCTGGCTAGGTAGTGACTCCTGACCCGTTTTGTCTCTTTGGTTGCTGATGTGGGCAAACTGACTTGCTTCCCTTCAGTAATGCATTTTTTGCTTCTCGATGTGATTTTTTCTACCTTCGACCTGATCTCTCATTCTTCGCCCTGATCACTTCTTGGTTGGTGTTGCGGTGTAGCAGTTCTTGCCTCATCCTTCGGCCCTGCCCTATAAGAGCTCTGATGTGGAGCTCATGTGGTCCGGCTGAACTGGTGAAATGACGAGAAATGTCTGCGTGTCTTCACCTTCCTCGATTTGTTCCCCTACTGCCCTTCTCTCTCTATCTTCACTCGTTCAGTTATATATCTTGATCAAATCCTTTGGGCCAGCCCTATGAGAGTTCTTTTGTGGAGCTCAGTGGTCTGGTTAAACTAATATTAAAAAAAATACAGATCGAACTACCATATAGCCTGAAACTCGCAAGTGGTCAATTAGCTAAAGAAGGATGTCTTAAATATATACTGTATATTATGTGAAAAGGGTTATGTGATGGAAGCTGCAAGTGTTCAGAGATTTATCATTAACCCTTTCAGTACTGGTGCCGTCCTTTTAACTTTACTTTGGCTACTATTAGATGATTATACAGTACTGTATTCAGTTTAACAAGGGCCTCCAGCAATTAACAAGCTCCAAAGTATCTCCTTTAACCACTTTTACAACCACAGATCCTTCTTAAACTGCACACATTTTTGTAAATACTGTATTGCTAGAAAAAAAAATGTCGCTGGTACAGAAGGGGTTAATGCACTGTAACAATTGTGTGTAGAATAGAACACATACAATAACTGTAACAAAAATGTTATGCATAATTTAAGGGTTTTAACTGAACCACATTATAGGAAACTTCATTACAGGTATTTTTGGCATTCATTGTGGCAAATCAGCTTGACTCGGGTTCGATCCCAGTCAATGCGGACATATTAAGCGGGTGTGGTAGTACGTCCTAGTGTGCTTCACATGCTTGCACCCAGTCGGGGAACACCTCGATGACGTATTCCGACTAATAACACACCCAACAAATCCACTCCAACAGCTTCCTCTCTCTCTCCAACACCCCTTCTCTCCTCTCAACACACTTCGATAAGTAGGTACGAGGTGCCGTTGTAAAGGCTTATTCCTCAATATCTTCTGACCTAACCTAACACATTAGTATTTAGCTTCATTATTTTGGCATTCATTATGCATGTATGTATGTATATACTTGGGCACATACTCCATATCTGGGGGTGGCTGACTCAAGACAGAGCTTGAACAGAACAACATTTAAAGTTCCAATTCTTAGAATCCGGGACCATTTTTACATTCCCTCACCCCCTCAGGGGGAGGTCAGTTTGCTCCCGCTATCAAGCTTAAAAAAAAAAAAACCAAGACTCAATTGGCGATAAATTTGTACATTATTCGGTAAACAAATGTTCTGGCCAAAGGCCGGTTCTTCCTAAGTTACACTATTGGGGCGAACGTCTTAAATAATCAAAACTAAGGGGGCTAAACATAAGGGAGAAGGAGGACCAGAAAAAAACAAAAACCTCCCCATGATATTTCTTATTAGTTTATTAAAAGATTTTACTCAGAAATAAGTAAATTTGCTTAACCCTTTCAAGACGGGGCTGTTCGGCCAGGCAGCCTAGGGAACAACTACTACTACTACTACAGTATTCCCTTTCAAGATCCGACTATGCATTTCTTTTCCTTTTTCCGGATATTATTTGATTTTAATCAGATTAGGAAAGTTATATGGAAGTCATAGGAATAATTGAGATTTTTTTACCGTTATTATTCCGACAGATCCTTCCTAAACTGTACCTATCTATCTATCTATTGCCTGACGCTGTGATCCCCGAAGGGGTGGCCACGAACGAACCGCCCCCATGAACAAAATTGTTCTAAATTCTTTATGAAGTGCTAAATTTATTTTATTTCATAAAAGAGATCACCGTGAGGGCGAAATTCAAAATAAATAAGGAATAAATAATAATCCTAAAAAAGTTGAAAGCCAGTTTAATGGTAAGTTACTGTCCCCAGTCAGTCGACGCCCCTCCCCCCAACCAGCACCGCCTTCGTTCATGTACTTCCTCACTCCATCCTTCCACCTCTCATTCGGTCTACCTCTCCCTCTCTGTCCCTCCACCTCGCTCTCGTACACCCTCTTAGTCATTCTCTCGCTTTCCATACGTTCCATATGGCCGAACCATCTCAAGTTGTTCCTTTTCACACTTTCCAGCACATCTACTTCCACACCACACCTCCTTCTTACTTCCTCATTAGTCTGTCTATCCCTCCATGTAACTCCGCATGCACTCCTTAAGTAATTCATTTCCACTGCTCTCACTCTTGGTCTGAGTCTCTCAACCAACGTCCATGCTTCGCTTCCGTAAGTCAGTGTCGGGATTACCACACTGTCATGCAAGGACTTCTTCACTTCCATACTGACCACCCTATTTCTTGTTACTGCTTTTAGCGTTCCTACAACCCTCTTCCCCTGTTGTACCCTCTTCCGCACTTCTTCATTCATAGTCCTATCTTTACTCAACACACTGCCCAGATACTTAAAAGAGTTGACGATCTCCATAGCCTGACCGTTCAGCTTCACCTCACACTCTGTAACTTCACCCTTTTCGAACACCATAACCTTGCTCTTCCCCGCATTTACCTTCAAATTCCGTTTTTCGCACACTGTTCCAAACTCATTTACCAGACCCTCCAACTCTCATTCATTATCACTAAACTGTATAAAATTGTCTAATATTCCCAGAAAGGGTTAACAAAGATAATAGAGTGGATTAAAAAAATATTGTATGTGAGCAATATTATTTGTTGTTTTTAAGGGGGTAGTAGCCTACTAATTTTTTCTGGACCCCCTTCTCCCTCATGTTTAGCATATTAGTCCCCCCTGTTACTACTCTCCTTGTCGCGGTTGGGGGGCTTCGGGGCCGGCAACAGGGGCTTGATGGGGAGGGATGTGGTTGTTTCCCTCCCTCTCTCCTGAACTTTCGTCCTCAGCTTGACTAATTTTGAGTATTTTTTCTTTCCTCATTCTATGTTTTTCCCCTTCTTTTCTTATTCTGTCGCATTTGACTGTCCTCGGGCAGCCTATATTTCATATCTCCCTGGCCTGGCTAGGTATCAGACTCCTGACCTGATTTGTCTCTTCGGTTGCTGATGTGGCCGGAATGACTTGATTCCCTTCGGTAATGCATTTTTTGCTTCTCGATGTGATTTTTTCTACCTTCGACCTGATCTCTCATTCTTCGCCCTGATCACTTCTTGGTTGGTGTTGCGGTGTAGCAGTTCTTGCCTCATCCTTCGGCCCTGCCCTATAAGAGCTCTGATGTGGAGCTCATGTGGTCCGGCTGAACTGGTGAAATGACGAGAAATGTCTGCGTGTCTTCAACTTCCTCGATTTGTTCCCCTACTGCCCTTCTCTCTCTATCTTCACTCGTTCAGTTATATATCTTGATCAAATCCTTTGGGCCAGCCCTATGAGAGTTCTTTTGTGGAGCTCAGTGGTCTGGTTAAACTAATATTTAAAAAAAAAAAAAAAAAAAAAAAAAAAAACATATTAGTTTTGAGATTTTAAGACTTGCCTTCTGTTAGTTTGATGATATTGATACCTTTCGCCCCATTTCTTTGTCAATATTTAGACCTTTTGTGCCATTTAGGTGTCAATGTTTTCCTGGCGAGCGATAGTGAGTGTGTAATTTTAGAAGGAACCGGCCTTCGGCCAGGACATTTTTCTACTGAAAAATGTAAAAATTTATCTTAAAAAGGGGTCTAGGGCAGCATTTCCCAACCTGGGGGAAATTTCCCCCTGGGGGGAAATTTGAAGCTACCAGGGGGGAAATAATTACATGATTACACTGCCTACTACTACTACTACTAGCAATAAAAAAAATAAAAATCTCCGAGATGGATTTTCTCATGCCCGAGAGAGAGAGAGAGTGAGTGTGTAGTCACAGTGTGTTTCGACTACTCTTTCCCTTGTCCACATGAAGGGAGAAATGTGGATGGTTGAACTGGTTGGAGGGGGAAATGACAGAAAAAAGGTTGGGAATCGCTGGCCTAGAGCAAACTGGCTGTAAATATCCACACCTATTTCCTGGTGGACTCTTCCCAAATTATAGGAATTTTAGCCCGATTGCTTTCATTCGTTTGGAGTTAAAAGAAGTTAAGGGGTCAACATTATTGTCAAGTACGTTGGCGCTACCTATAGCTTAGTATCGCTGAACAGTCCAATATAATGGATAGGTCGAGTTTCATTGACCGGTTGAATCTACCTAAAACACGCCTAAAATCAACCTAAAACATTCCTCAAAACACCTGAAGTACGTCCTGTGTTACTTGATACACACCTTAAGGGGGGTGACCTGCCTTTTGTTCTGTCCTGCCCTATCTTTCTCTGGCTTGTATCCATTTGGCCCCATTCAGCCTACTGTTTTTAGACGTTTATCCCCATCCAGGTGTCAATTTTTTACTGGTGAGCGGTAGCGAGCCAGCATATATTTTATTATTGTTAGACAGCAGGCTAAATTTGTAAATTTTTCGATAGAAAAATTTCTCCGGCGAAGCCGGATTTCTTCATATAATGCTGGCTCGCTATCGCTCGCCAGGAAAAAATCGACACCTAGATGGGGATAAACGTCTTAAAATAGTTGGCTGAATGGGGCCGAATGGATACAAGCCAGAGAAAGATAGGGCAGGACAGAACAAAAGGCAGGTCACTCCCCTTCATGTGGTTGTTGTTAGTTATCATTTATTTTCTCTAGTTTCCTCCCTGGACCTCCATCAAACTTAAAAAAAAAAAAAAAAAAAAAAACGAGGCCTAGACCCCCCTTCAAAAACGAGGCCTAGACCCCCCTTCAAAAACGAGGCCTAGACCCCCCTTCAAAAACGAGGCCTAGACCCCCCTTCAATAACGAGGCCTAGACCCCCCCTTCAAAATAATGTTTTACATTTTTCGATAGAAAAATTTCCAGGCTCGCTTTCGCTCGCCAGGAAAATATCGACACCTAACTAAGAACATAAGAAAATGGGAGTCTGCAAAAAGCCGATTGGCCCACACAAGGCAGATCCCTCTTACACCCAACCCTAATTATAAGACCTAATTATAGGCCCAACTCACTAACACTATGAGGACCGACCTCACCAAAACGGTCAGTGGTCAACATAAGATTACAGGGGTATTCAGAGTGCCGATTGGCCCACATCCGGCAGATCCCCCTCACACCCAACCCATCTCGCCCATATGACTATCAAATTATATTTGTAAACTCTTTATCGTTCTTGATCCTACTATATCACTTGGTAGCCTATTCCACTTATCTAGAACTCTGTTAGCCAGAAGGAACGGAGAGTGGGGAGAGAGCCTACTACTTTGCTGTCCTACTTTTCTACTATAAACTGTACCTGTCTGGTAGTATTAAGGCCGGACCACCTAGTAGGGACCGCAAGAACTGTGTGATATGAGTATCTGTGTAACTCTGTGTAAGTCTCACCATATCCACACCACACACCATTATAATACAGTCGTCTATTAGTAGCCAGCATAAACTGTCAACACGCATCATAATCCTCTCAAAGGGTTAATTACGATAGTTTTTACCCATTTCATACCTAGTGGTCTGTTCTAAACTGCAGAAAATAGTCTAATAAATGCTAGAACATAATGAAAGATTGCATCGTCGTATCCTGAAAGGGTTACGTATATCACAAATATCTCACCTTATTTAAGCCTATTTCCTTCCGATTCTCCGCACAGATCGTCCGCTATTCATCAAACGCCACTTCTAGACTCTTTCCGCACTTCCGGCACACGAATATCGCGCACAAAAAGCAAAAATAACTACGGGAAGAGCGATGCGTCTTTACCGAGTGTCTCCGTCTCTGGTAATCAAGCGAGAGTCTATAAGTCCTTCACCTTGACACCTGCATACGATAACAGAAACACGCGGCTTAAAAATCGACTAAACCATTAAACCGTAAATTCAATATCAGTATGTTGATTTGTGATAGTGAATATAATTATGACGATCCCCAAGAGTTAAATATGGAAGGTGATATGATTTGCCTATCTGGGTACTCGGCCAAAACAGCCAAATGTCGCGCGTTTCCCGCCAAAACCACCAAATCTCTCCCGTTTTCTGTGAACTTGGTGAACGGCTTTTTTTTCTCTCCTTTTCTCTCTTCCTTAAGTTGTGTCCATTCGGCCCCATTCATCCTACTGTTTTAAGACGTTTATACTCATCCAGGTGTCGATTTTTATCGCTCGCCAGCATTGTATGGAGAAATTCGGCTTCGCCGGAGACATTTTCTATCGAAAATGCAGGACTATTAAGGGGAGGTTTTTAGTTTGGTCCCTAGATATTTCGTCAAGCTTAAGATTACACCCCCTTGAGCCCCTTTCAAGATAAATTTGTATATTTTTCGGTAGAAAAATGTTCCGGCTGAAAGCCGGTTCCTCTTAAATTACAGGCTCGTTATCGCTCGCCAGGATAAAATCGACACCTAAATGGCACGAAAGGTCTTAAAATTGACAGAAATGGGTTGAAAGTTCTTAAAATCGTTAAAATAATGGGGCAAACATCTTAAAATTAGAAAAACAATGGGGCTAAACATGAGGGAGAAAGGCGTCAAGAAAAACAAACCTCAAGTATAAATCTGGCCTTAATATACCAAATGTGAGTGCATTGTTCAGGGACAAGTACAATGTAGTGTTAACCCCTTCTATACCGTCCCCGTCTTTTGACTTTATTCTGGCCATTATTAGACTAATTTATTCAGTTTCAAAAGGGCCTCCAGCAATTAAAAGGCTTCGTACTATCTCACTTAACCCTTTTTACTACCACACATCTTATTCAGTTTCAAAAGGGCCTCCAGCAATTAAAAGGCTTCGTACTATCTCACTTAACCCTTTTTACTACCACAGAACTTATTCAGTTTCAAAAGGGCCTCCAGCAATTAAAAGGCTTCGTACTATCTCACTTAACCCTTTTTACTACCACAGATCTTATTTAAACTGCAGGAAATCGTCTAAATGTAGCAAGAATAAAATGAAAAATACGTCGCCGGTACAGCAGGGGTTAACCCGGCAAGCGCGATAGGCCTCACGGAAGGCTTCCTATAGGGAACGCGATAGGCCTCACGGAAGCAGGACCATAAAAAAAGCCTTCCATAAAAAAAAAGGGCCTATCAAAACAAAGGAATTTGTCTCTAGGTGAGATAATTCCCCTCCAGTACTCATCCATGTAAATCTCACCCACCCCCCTCCCCTCCTTCCCCACCTTATTCCCCCCTCCCTCCCCTCCTCAATTATCACCTATTTTTCCTCTTATTATCATCATTTATCGGTTATTTTTCTCTCCCGCGATAATGTAGCACAAGTGGGTTGCATAAAAGATCGTTATGCAACACCCAGACACCGGCACACACCGCCCCGCTCTCCTCAGTTGACTCCCAGACAGCGAGAGGGGAAGGCTGCCTGTCTCTCTCTCTCGCCTGAGATTATGACCGGGTGGCCAATATCTTCGTTTTTCACCACCCAAATGCTTTTCCCACTTATTTTAGCACTATTGAAGGTTCATATATACATCATATATGTAAAATAAAAGCATACCGAAAACAAATAATGGTTTATATTGTAAATATAACGAATTCTGTCAGAATCCAGGGCTAGAAATGCACAAATAACTACCCTAGCACCTACGTCTATATCGCGCTTGTCAGGTTAAGGGGAGGTTTTTAGTTTGGTCCCTAGATATCCATCAAGAGTTAAGATTACACCCCCTTGAGCCCCTTTCAAGATAAATTTGTACATTTTTCGGTAGAAAAATTTCCCGGCTGAAAGCCGGTTCCTCTTAAATAACAGGCTCGCTATCGCTCGCCAGGATAAAATCGACACCTAAATGGCACGAACAGTCTTAAAATTGACAGAAATGGGTCGAAAGTTCTTAAAATTGTCAAAATAATGAGGCAAACGTCTTAAAATTAGAAAAACAATGGGGCTAAACATGAGGGAGAAAGGAGTCAAGAAAAAAATCTCTCAAGTGAATATCTGCCCTTAACAGCACGTATCGGCCGCCGGGAAACTTGTATTGTTTATGGTGTATAACCCCTATTTATTAGTGGCCCCTCCATCATTGACGAACATGCCTATTACATAAGGCATCCTCTTCAAACACTAATCCGCCGTAGTTTTGAATCTACCGCGCAGAGCATTTAAAAACTGAGGAGCCTTCATCATGAGCGCACGCGACCTCACTCATGGCTTCAGTCATTATGAATTGGGTTCTCACTACGAAAAAACTTCGTAAAAAATAAAAACAAAAAGAAAATAAGAATAACTATCCAATAAGCTTTCCATCATATCGTGGATGTACTTGTGTGGATTTCTGACCAGACGCTGATTCAGGCGTCATTCTTCCTTCTCTGCTCTGCGCTCAGCCCGCCCGGACGTGCCTCCCCACGCTCCGCTGGTTCCGCATTCGTTGCGTCCCTAGTGAGTTTTTTCTCATTTGTTTACTCCAGGATGTATCGAGTAAGGTTAGGATAGGCGTAGCAGGAGTGTCCTGGGCTGGTTGCCCGCAGTGCAGTGTATTTTGGGTCGAGTGTATGGGGCATCTATTTCGGATGTACCCTCGTGGTCACGTTGTGGACATGTGAACTTTTTCACAGTTGAGTTAGTTTGTGATGCAGGCAGCTTTCACTACGCGTTAATTATTGCTGCCTTTTATCTTTCTGATGAGGTAAGCTTTGTTTTCTGACGTTCCCAGCGTATTTTTCTTCACTTAGTGAAGTTTTTTCTGGGTCCCGAGTCAGTCTTCCCTGGGTTGGAAGTTGTTGCTACGGTGGTGTGTTGGCGGTGGTTCCTGTTGTGATATTTCCAGTGTGTGTGTATATTTCAACTGTTATTATGCCGTCTGCCTAGGCCTAGCCAGCCGCTCGTAGCTTTGCCACATGTACTAGTGTTATTATTTATTATTTATAAATATGCCCTACTGTGTCATGTGTATCCGGGTTTTAGTTGTGTATTGGCTAATTCCTCGGACTATAATTGTTTCCTGGTTTAGTTGTGTATTGGCTAATTCCACGGATTATGGTGTGACCTTGGGTTAGTCGTGCATGGCTCTCCTCGTGTCTTGTGTTGTTCAGATGGTGTCTGTTCAGGGTGGGTTTCCTTCCGGCGGGTTTTTTCTCGGTTTCACCGTGAAAAAATCCTGGCCGAGAGCAGTGTTGGGCCACACGTGGTTGTTAACACTGGCTTGTATCCCCGGCGTGGGGGGGTGTCTGTGGCTCTCCAGGACTGCGTCTCTGTGGGTGCCTGGTTTCAGGCCTCCTTTGATTCCCGGCGGGATGGCTGTACCCATCCATATAAAACGGCGTTCTTGTGGACATACGTTTTGGGAGTTTTTCTACCTGGTTTTACGACAACCACATGAAAAACCTAGCTGTTGTTTAGGCTTTCCTCCCCGGCGATCTTTTACAAAGAAGTGGGGACAGGAACTTATGGGGTTAACTTTTAAACTTCTCACCCGGCGGGTGCACCTGGGTAGGGTGGGATGAACGACTTATGTCTTTCAGTTAGTTAACCAATCCATTTTAGTGACACTCTGTGTATCGCTGCCTTTACTCTTACGGCGATTGAAGGTTCAATTAGGTTAAATATCGATTCTCACACCCGGCGGGTGCTCCTAGGTGGAGGAACTAAGGAATTTACAAAATTCAATTTAACCTCTTAATTTAGTGATACATTTAGGTATCGCCGCCTTCTAACTTACGGCGATCTTTTGTGACAATTCGTTAAACATCAGATCTCGTATCATCCTGCCCTGGGCTATTCTACTAAAAATAATTCAAGGGCCGGTGTCTTTATGGGGGGTTGCTTTGTTACAAAATTGAATCTTGAGACAGTCACCTCCTCCAAGAGACTATAAGTGCCATGCTGGACCATTATATCAGAGGGTATTCTTCACTTTCTTTAGCAAAAGATTTGTTTAGACTTTACACCCCGCCGCGTAGCGAGATGTGTTAGTTGTGTCTTTGCATCTCGTTACCCGGCGGGTTATTAACACTTGTGTGCGAACATGTTGGATTAACCTTATGAGCATTAATTCCTGGAAATTTTCTTTTTTTCCAGAGCTGAGCTCCGGCGGACCAATACAGACCCGGCGGTAGTTTTCACCCACCAGTCTCTGTCATGGCTACCGTGGCCCCAGTTTTTGCCCTGTGCATTACCCCTACTTGTGCTGGTATCCCTATTTTTGCACACACCCTTTGCATAAGGTGTGTTAAATGTCTAGACCGTTCAAGGGGTCTCTGGGTTATGCATAATTGTTCCTTTTGCTCTCAAATAGCTGTTAAAGTCCTTTGAGAGAATGATAAGACCGCGGCGGTAGCGTTGAGAGAGGTTCGACAACAGATGTCGGCCTACACTACCATTGTCGCGCATAAGTCACTTCAATGTGACAACGTCCCACTTTGGGATAGATTGCTGTCAGAACACCCTCCCCCTAAACGTTCCTCTAGAGTCACGAGTATTAAGCCGACGGAGACTAGTCAGGGTTCTGTATCGTCTGCGACTACAACTAAACGCCCGAGAGAGCCTACACCCCCGGCATCCGCCTCCTCGTCGCGGGCGAGATCTAGGTCAAGGTCACCTCTCAGACACCAGTCATCTAGTCGTGCCTCTCCACCGGCGAGTAAGAAGAGTAAGACGGAAGGTTCCACCAGTGGTCACGGCGGAGATTCCTCCAGATCTAAGACTAGTTCGCGGTCACACCGCAGCCATAAATCCTCCAAAAAGGATTCACATCGGAAGTCCTCTCGACATTCCCCAAAGTCTAGTGCATCTCATCGTACCTCTACACCTGACAGAGTTTGTGTTACGGCCTCAGAGTCCAGTGCAGCGCCTGTCCCTAAAGAGGATTTGCCAATTAATATTTTAACCCTGGAAATGGAAAGTTCAGGAGGGTCAATAATTGAGAATGTTTCAGACTCTCAAGAGAGCGTAGGCCAGGGCCTCGGTGTTTGGCGGTTTGCCCAACCAGGGTCTGACCACCCACGTCCGACTCATACGAGTCACACAGTAGCCGACGTCCACAGGGACTCGGCGATCCCATCCTCTATCCCAGACTTATCTTGGAAACAAGGTACCCCTGCCTCGGCGGGGTCTTCTCAGGAGGATCGGGAGGAAAAAGACGAAGTTTCAATAATTTCGGATATGGAAGGACAAGGGTCAGGCTCAGGCTTGGACGCCGCACGGGATAATAATGATTCACCTGTAAGTTCTTCATCAAACCAGTTTGTTACAGCACAAGAAATTGATGGGTTGCTTACTCATGCTTTATCTAAATGTTTTGGTCAACAACAGGAAAACCCCACAATGGACTTGGGGGCTCCCTCGACAAGTTCTACGGTACGGCCTCTGATGACGTCAATTGATTTATCTAAGATTCCTAACCCTCCTACTCTGTCACCTGCAAGGAGCACTAAGCCTGCTACGGCGGCATTGACAACTTCAAATGTCAGGGTCATAACGGATGTCAATCCACACCCTCTAGACAAAGCGCCTCTTAGAAAGGTAGCTATGCCCCTGCTTTATGGGCCAGACGAGTCATGGGTTCTTTTGAACCCCTCTAAACCAGAGCTTGCCCAACCTACCTTGTCAGGGGAACTCCCGGTACCGCGTGAGTGGTTTATCCAGGGCAACAAGTCAAAGAAATTAAGGGCCATGGATGTCTTGGGTAATGTTCTGGACGTAAACATCAAGGCTATACCTAGTTATTATCACCAGGATTATTTTGTGTATGCTTCTAAGCCTGCTTTACCCCCTGCCTCAGCTTTAAAACTATTTTCAGACTGGTCTAAGCTGGATGGGTTTAATGATATTAAGACTCTGTCAGCTCTTACTCCTGAACTAGATTTACAGACCGTCACAGACGACGCAGCTAGTCCAGTTTTGAAGGTGGGACAGTTGGGTCCAGGACCTTGGGTGGATTGGGAGGTAGAGGCTCAAAACTTTGCAACCACTTTCACTTCTAAATCTTCCCACCAGATCCCTCAAGATACACACATTCATGGTTCTCCATGCCGGTGGGTTCTGCCGGCGGAGTCCCGGCAGCTTTGTTTGCATTCCTAGCTGCCCCTAAGATTAATCTTTGTGAACTGAAGGACCCGTTCACTACCCCTACCCCTACTCACCTAGACAGAGAATTTAGGCTACGAGGAAAAGCTTTTCGCCTGTTTTCACAGTACATAGTATCTCAGCAGGTGGCTAAGTCTTTACTACGGTCCACTCAGGTAATCGCAGACGCGGATGCTCGAAGATCGGTTGAGTTATCCCGGCGACTAATTCTTCAGTCGTCAATCCAATCCTTAGGTGACATACGCACCGCCTTGCTTGAGGCGGTGCGAGCACGACAAGATCTTAGGATGTCGTTAGTTCGCAAGCTACCTGATCGCATTGCTAACCAGGTGGTGATGTCACCAGTACTTACTCCATCTTTAATGTCCCCTGAAGTATGGCGAACGGTGTTCAATATGGCACAGGCCGTTAAGCACAGTCCCACCCCTTCTAAGAAACCTGCATTTAACTTCCCCAAACCCAGGCCTACTACTAAAGCCCAGCCAGGGGGATCTAAACCTTTTCTTCCGCCTAAGTCCTCCCACTCCCCCCAGGGTCAGTACAGGCATAGACAGAATAGGTTTTCAGGTCAGAGAGGACGCGGCCAAAATAAACCAGGTCAGGGCCAGTCTTCGGCCAACACCAGCCAGCCGGCGAAGCGGCCAGCACCAACCCCACCATCAAAAAAATAAAGTCTCTCTCACTCCCGGCGCCTACCTTAACACCTTACGAGCGGCCTATGCGGTTTATTTATGTGTACCGCACAGCGGGGTGTTTTTAGCCAAAATAGGGCTGTTTACGTGATCATTTTCATGCCTAAATAAGACCCAGAACGTAAAACAAGTACCTATCCCTGAAAGGGCATAAACAGAGCTTTCGAATGACACCATAACGATCCTTGTATGATGGATAGTTTTCTTGCAATAACCGTGCAACGCGAGTGCAAAAAGCAGGTAATTCGGTACTTTCAGTACATAATTGAGTATGTAGCGAGTGAGAGAGGGAGGAGGGAGCTGAGATTTGTGTCAGTAGGTTCGCCGCGGTGGTCTGGAGCAGTCATACGCTCGCTAGTCTCCTGCCACCACTTGTCTCTCTCTCTCAGCCACATTACGTGCTGAAATTGCCACTCGAGTTATGTCGAGCGCCGCCACATAGTCCAGCTTTATTTAACTCGACTTATGTTGCTCGCCGCTAAATAAGGGTTAAGGCCGGAGGAACCGAGGGTAGTACAGCCGGCGAACCCTTGTCTGCTAACTGGGTCGTTCCGAACGTGTCACCAAGCATGGCCGTTAAACACTTGGGCACGGATGGTGGCACGCAAAGGCATCACTTGGCAGTGGCTCCGGCGACCTCGATTACGTCAGCCGACAACGGCGAATTTTGTTTCTTTAGAGGTGGAGTCACTAGCCCAGGAAATGATTGCCAAGAATGTCATCATCCCGGTCCCCCAAAATTACCCTGTATTCACGTCCAAACTATTTTTGGTTCCCAAAAGGGACAGTGTTCAGATGAGGCCGGTCGTAGACCTGTCTTATCTGAATCTTCACATTCACAACGAATCTTTCAGAATGTTAACAGTACACCAAATCAGGCTAACACTTCCGCCGGGAGGTTGGATGTTCACTAGACCTGACAGACGCCTATTGGCACGTATCGGTCAACAAAAGATTTCAAAGGTTTTTGGCCTTACGGATCAGGCACCAAAATTTTGTTTTTCAGAGGATGCCGTTCGGCTTGAACCTGGCACCTCGATTATTCACAAAACTAGTCCGGCAAGCCCTGATGCCATTGTTAAAACAATGGATCAGAGTGTTGTGGTATCTGGACGACTGGCTGGTGGTGGCAGAGACACAACAATTATGCATAAAACATGTCAATATCATTTTAAATCATGTCAAAACTCTAGGCTTCAAGGTAAATCTGGTAAAGTCAAACCTTGTTCCCTCACGAGTAATTCAGTGGATAGGGCTGGTCTGGGACACCGCCGCTCTCACTCTGAGTCAGAGTGTGGACAATCGCAACAGGTTTCGCAGGAAACTGTTCAGGTTTCTTCACAGTCTGACTACGACACGAAGGGTCTGGGAGTCTCTGGTCGGCTCTCTCAACTGGATTCAACTAACTGTCAAGTTGGGCCAGTTGAAAGTAAAACGATTAATATTGGAAGGCAACAAATATTTCCCGCTCTTACCGGCGGGAAAATTATGGCCCATCCCGAAATTAATCCACACCTTACTAGCGGTCTGGGCGAAGAGGGAAACATTGCACTCAATAATGTCATGGACCTCTCCTCCACCAACGGTATGGGTAGACACGGATGCGTCAGGCACAATAGGTTGGGGATTTCAGTCAAATCAGGGGCACCAGGGTCAGGGACTTTGGTCCCACTTAGAAATCTCGCACATCAATGTCAAAGAATTACTAGTCCCCTTGTATTTCCTTCAGGCTCACGGCCCGGCGTTACGGGGCAAGTCGGTGGCCTTCAGAATGGACAATCTGAATGCAGTCCACTGTATTCAGAAACAAGGGTCAACGAGGTCAAGGAAGTTGCTAAACGTGTCGGAAGAGATTTTTGCTCTAGCCAACAGTCTAGATATTTATCTGCACGCATCTTATCTCCCAGGCGTAGCGAACGTCTGGGCAGACGCTCTGTCCCGGAGACAGAGCACGACAGTAGAATGGGAGCTCAAGCAACCCATTTTCAACCTAATGATTGCAGAGCTCTCCCATCCACAAGTGGATCTTTTTGCGTCCGAGGAGACTCACAAACTCCCTCTATACCTCACCCGCCGGGCGAAAACGCCGGCAGGGGGGCCAGACGCCCTAGTGACAGACTGGAACAGATGGAGCTCCATCTATCTGTTTCCGCCGCCAGATGCGTCACTAATGTGCCACGTAGTGAACAAACTACGAGATTATCGAGGCTTAGTCTCGCTAATCGCGCCACTGTGGCCGGCGCAGTTGTGGTACCAGCAATTGAAAATGTGGTGCCCGGACCCTGTATCGCTCCCGGTCGGGTATTTCCACTTAGACGCGATTGGCAACCTAGCGACCTCGCTGACTTTTGCATTATGGACATTCAGGAGGCCAAGTGGCTAGCACCATACGGTAGAGATGTGACAAATAAATTACTTAATCAATATACTCAGTCTACAAAACGACAGTATCAATCACATTGGCAAGCCTTTACTTCTTGGATCGTTAGGACAGAACAAACTGTACCCTCAGTGGCATTAGTTTTTAATTATTTAAATTATCTGTTTGAGCAGAAACGTTTATCTGTGGTAACATTAAAAAATCACTTAACTGCGATTAGAGTGCCCTTTTTAGACCTTACGGGTCTTTCCATACCGGTAGCGGAGGAAACAGGTTTTATGAGAGCATGTTTTAAACTCCGCCCACCTCCCCGTCAGCTCATGCCTACTTGGTCTCTGGACAAAGCTTTGTCTTTGCTTCACTCTCGTCTGTACCAAAATACTGCAGACTTTGCATTACTCTTAAAAAAGGCGGTTTTCCTTTTGGCTTTAGCCACCGGAAACAGAGTGTCTGAGCTGGCGGCGATGAGCAACACACCTAATTGTCTTAGGTTTGGTAGACTTAATGAATGTATTTCCATTGCACCCTCCCCAGGTTTTGTAGCCAAAAATGAGCATAGTGCACACGTGTTTTCTGAGTTCACGGTGCCGGCGTTAAAAAGGGGAAAGGTGCATCATAATTATGTCCAGTACAAGCTCTAACCAAATATTTGAGAGTAGCTCCTCAAAACCCCCAAGGTGCTTTATGGGTAGCAAGTACGGGTAAACGCTTACTTAAACGGCGATTAGCCTCTCTTCTGGTAGAAGTCATTAAAGAAAGCAATCCCGGCGTTGTGGGTCGGGCCCACGATTTACGCAAATGGGCAGCCTCTTTACGTTTCCTGAAATTTTTTTCAGTTGAAGACATAGCGTCCACACAGTTGTGGGCGTCTAATCATACGTTTCTGTCTAGATACTTGTCAGTTGCTCTAGACAAACCTTCCTTACCATGTATAGCTTTAAGGCAGAGGGTCTAGGTGGCCCTGCAGTCACTTTTGTTTACTTTCACGGGAAAGGGGGGGGGGGGGGGGTGCAGTCAGTTGACATAGGACACCCTAGACCCCGCCGGAGTATGAGAGCTGTGATACAATTTAAGGTTAAAATGTGATATGAAATTTCTCAGTGAGAAATTGTGCTAGTACAATGTTAAGTACAAAACAACGGTGTTGTTAGAGTAGTTTAGCTGCGAAAGCAATTTAATTTTAGAATAATGGAGTTCCTTTGCAATTTATCTCCAAGTTTATGTTGGGGTTTATTATGTGCACATATAAACTTATAACTTGTTATTTTTTGTCACCACTCGTTGAGTGGGGTGCCTTTGTAACTACAGATCTGTGTTCAGAATCTTCAGGGTTACCCATTTTTTGTCAGGCAGGCTTCTTTGAAGCACGCTCCTGCCTGAACCCCCTTTTTCTTGTATTTTTTCGGCTACGCCGTTATTAAATATATTTTCAAAGTAAGAATACTATGTGGTTGTTTTTATTATCTGCTTTTCTAGAGTTATGATATGATTACGAATGTCCCCCTCCAGTCTTAGAAATCAGGCATGTTCGTCAATGATGGAGGGGCCACTAATACATTATAGGTTTGACTCCTGTAAGGAGATAAAGAAAACCTAATATTTAGTAGTGGCCCCGTACTCATTGACGACTGGGGCCCTCCCGACCGTCCCCTTCCCATTCGTTGATGTATTAAGGATTTTGGTTTACTTGATATGTCAGTGAAGGAAGAATGACGCCTGAATCAGCGTCTGGTCAGAAATCCACACAAGTACATCCACGATATGATGGAAAGCTTATTGGATAGTTATTCTTATTTTCTTTTTGTTTTTATTTTTTACAAAGTTTTTTCGTAGTGAGAACCCAATTCATAATGACTGAAGCCATGAGTGAGGTCGCGTGCGCTCATGATGAAGGCTCCTCAGTTTTTAAATGCTCTGCGCGGTAGATTCAAAACTACGGCGGATTAGTGTTTGAAGAGGATGCCTTATGTAATAGGCATGTTCGTCAATGATTACGGGGCCACTACTAAATATTAGGTTTTCTTTATCTCCTTACAGGAGTCAAACCTATAAATTAGGTATGGTATTATATATTTATACCATTTAATCACATTGATTACTGCATAATTATAAGGCCTAAGTTGTACAGTCTGCCACACATATTCCGTTGGGGTCGTGATGTGGCAGCGCTGCACCCACTTCCCCAACCCCCCTCCCTCACTCCACCTCCTAACTTCCACTATCGGTAGGAGATGGAATGAGGGAGGGGGGTTGGGGAGGTGGGTGCAGCGCTGCCAAGTTATGATTTGCTGGGATGGTTGAAAAATGGGTCATGTCCCAGCTGTCGTTACGTTTGGCTTGCTCTGTGTTGTATTAATGTCTGTCAGATGTTGAATAGGGCGGGTAAGTGTAGGAACATGTTTGTATATTTCACTCGATATCAAGAAATTAAGCTTAGATATTTCTAAAACCAATTATTGATCAACACATAATTGGTGCCGAGACATCACTTATTAGCGCGGCTGTATAGTCGAGGTTAATAAGTGTTGTCAGATATTCCACAAAGTTTCGGACACTGACTAATACTCTGAGGGATAAGCAGTTTTCCCAGTAACTATAAAGATACCAATAACACTTGTTGAGCGAAAACCACTGGAATCTATGACAACACTTAATACTCTGAGGGATAAGCAGTTTTCCCAGTAACTATAAAGATACCAATAACACTTGTTGAGCGAAAACCACTGGAATCTATGACAACACTTAAGGGCAGATTTTCACTTGAGGGACTTTTTTCTTGACCCCTTTCTCCCTCATGTCTAGCCACATTGCTTTTGAGATTTTAAGACGTTTGCCCCATTAGTTTGGTGTTTTTTAAGAATTTCCGCCCCATTCTGTCAATTTTAAGACCTTTCGTGCCATTTAGGTGTCGATTTTATCCTGGCGAGCGATAGCGAGCCTGTAATTTAAGAGTAATCGGCCTTCGGCCGGGACATTTTTCTACCGAAAAATGTACAAATTTATCTTGAAAGAGGGTCAAGGGGGTGAAAATTTAAGATTGCTGGAGGAGTAGGAAACAAACTATAAACCTCCCCTTAATACCCCCGATTGTACCAACACAGCCAGGGTGAGTTTGTGGGAGAGTTATGCAGGCAGTGCCCGAGTTGTGAGGCCTCTCCCATGGTACACTAGGATACCATAGTCTCTGGCCCACTCTTACAAATTCATGGACTTGACCTACATCTATCCAAAAATGTAAAAATTTAGCTTGCTGTTAAAACAAAAATATATATATGTTGGCTCGCTACCGCTCGCCAGGAGAATATTGACACCTGGATGGGGGTAAACGTCTTAAAACAGTAGGCTGAATGGGGCCGATTGGATACAAGCCAAAGAGAGAGGGAGAGAAAGCGAAAAAAGCGAGGTGGGCTCCCTTAAGTTCCTTCGTCTCCACATACGAGTGATATATCTTGTCTTCGTCTTCACTGTAGCGTTTCATTAGTAGTATAGGTAGCGCCAACCAACTTGACAATTATCTCGATCCCTGACCTCTTCGTAACTCAAAAGGACCTTGAGCAAACTGGCTGTAAATTTCTACACCTATTTCCTGGTGGAATCTTCCCAAATTATAGAAATGTCAGCCCGATTGCTTTCATTCATTTCGAGTTGTAAAAGGTTAAGGGGTCAAGATTATTGTCAAGTTCGTTGGCGCTACCTATAGTAGTTGTGCTACCTGGTCCTCCTCTTGTGCAATGGTTTCAGGTAAAATATGTTCTCTTTTTAGGTGGAGAAGAAGGAACTTAAGGGGGGTGACCTGTTTTAGGTGGAGAAGAAGGAACTTAAGGGGGGTGACCTGTTTTAGGTGGAGAAGAAGGAACTTAAGGGGGGTGACCTGTTTTAGGTGGAGAAGAAGGAACTTAAGGGGGGTGACCTGTTTTAGGTGGAGAAGAAGGAACTTAAGGGGGGTGACCTGTTTAGGTGGAGAAGAAGGAACTTAAGGGGGGTGACCTGTTTTAGGTGGAGAAGAAGGAACTTAAGGGGGGTGACCTGTTTTAGGTGGAGAAGAAGGAACTTAAGGGGGGTGACCTGTTTAGGTGGAGAAGAAGGAACTTAAGGGGGGTGACCTGTTTTAGGTGGAGAAGAAGGAACTTAAGGGGGGTGACCTGTTTAGGTGGAGAAGAAGGAACTTAAGGGGGGTGACCTGTTTTAGGTGGAGAAGAAGGAACTTAAGGGGGGTGACCTGTTTTTGTTCTATCCTTTTCTAGCTTTCTCTGGCTTTTTTTATTTTTATTATTTTTTTTTTTAAGAGACAATGAACGGAGGAAGGAAAAACACAGATACAACAAAAAGGTCCATGTGCCTAAAGGCATCCTCCATTCATAAAATGTTTGTAACAACTGGATTTAAACATTTGTAGATTGTAAGTTTGTGGAAAGCAATTCGAGGGAAGTGAATTCCAAAGAGTAGTAGCTCTGGGGATAAATGAATTCTGATAAGCAGAAGTTCTGCATTGTGGAGGAGAAAGTGTAAATTCATGGGCGCTCTCAGCTGCCCTAGTTCTACGGGGAAAGATATGGAGAGGCGGCACAATTGAAGCAAGTTCCTCGGAACAATTGCTGTGAAAATATCTGTAGAATAATGCAAGGGATGCAACGTTTCTTCGTATGGATAATGTAGGAAGGTCCTGTGTGATTGCAGGGTTATTGATTAACCTAATAGCTTTATTTTGAATTTTGTCCAACTGCCTCAATGCAACCACTCCACTTCCACCCCACAGAGGTGAACAGTAATCCATCTGAGAACGCACATGACTTTTATATATCACGGCCAACTGCTCGTCAGTGAAGAATTCTCGAACTCTGTACAGGAGTCCCAGTTTTTTAGAGGCATTCTTAGCAATGCTTCTAACATAATGTGTCCATTTGGCCCCATTCAGCCTACTGTTTTAAGACGTTTATCCTCAACCAGGTGTCAATTTTTTTACTGGTGAGCGGTAGCGAGCCAGCATATTTTTTATTTTTGTTAGACAGCAGGCTAAATTTGTACATTTTTCGATAGAAAAATGTCTCCGGCGAAGCCGGATTTCTTCATATAATGCTGGCTCGCTATCGCTCGCCAGGAAAAAATCGACACCTAGATGGGGATAAACGTCTTAAAATAGTTGGCTGAATGGGGCCGAATGGATACAAGCCAGAGAAAGATAGAAAAGGACAGAAATAATAAAAAGCAGGTCACCCCCCTTAAGGGAGCCCACCTCGCTTTTTTTCTCTTTCTCTCCCTCTCTCTCTCTTTGGCTTGTATCCATTCGGCTCCATTCAGCCTACTATTTTAAGACGTTTACCCCCATCCAGGTGTCAATATTTTCCTGGTGAGCGGTAGCGAGTGTAGTAGGAAATGTCTTGTGAAATGTCTTGTGTATGCTCATTTGAGCATAAATCCAAAGAAGTTATCCTAACCCTTTACAATTCCTTAGTCCGCCCTCTTCTGGAATACTGCGTTCAATCCTGGTGCCCTTATTACCAAAAAGATATAAACAAGTTAGAACGAGTTCAACGTAGAGTTACCAAAATGATACCTAGCCTAAAGAACAAACCATACGAAGAGCGTCTTAGAGAATTAAATCTATTTCCTTTAACCCAGCGCAGATTAAGAGGTGACTTAATTCAAGTGTTCAAAATCATCAAAGGCATCGACAATATGAACTGTAGTAAGTACTTCACTATCGACCAATCTAATTACACGCGGGGAAACGGTTGCAAAATTATTGGTAAATCTTTTAACTCACACGAATCTAAGAATTTCTTCTTCAATCGAGTTGTCAACTTGTGGAATGGGCTTCCCCGAAACGTTATAGACTGCAGCACCGTTGATTCATTTAAACTCCGCATAGACAAATATCTCGCTTCAAACCCGCGACTAACTGCGTTTGTAAATGAATAACTTTATTTTATCCCCCCCTCAGTTACTAACCCATCTGTCCCCTACTAACTTCCTAATCCTGCCACGGACATTAGTTCCAGGGCAGTAATTCCCTTTCCAATGTTCCCTTACCCACTCTAAACCACTGTTTGGACACTTGATCCTCAGTGTTTTGGAGGACAAGCAACCTAGAAGGGTCACTAGATCTGTTGTTGCTTGATTTCCTTTGTACTCCTTTGTACTCCTCTTCACATGCGGGACATTTGGTATCTTGAAATTGGTCTCTTTCTCCAATTAAGGGGAGACTGGTCTATTCATTATTTTATTCATATTTTTTTTTAGTTTCCTCCCTAGACCTCCATCAAGCTTAGAAAAACACCCCCTAGACCTAGATATACTAATATTATTTTAAATTGTAAACTATTTACATGACAGATAAAATACAGTATGTCATCATACTAACGAGACGCCCCTCATGTTTCTTACTCGTCGTGGGAGTTTGTTGAAGATACTTGGTCCTCGCAGAGAGCCAATAGAACCGCGACACTAAGATTGGTTATGTGGATGATTTTGGTTCACTTTTATCATCAATATCCCGCGGTATGTTAGAAAAAAACGCTCCCCTCTCACTCCCCAGCCTCACCTATAAACGTGCTCCTCCTCATATGATAATCATATTCACTGATTAGCTATTTGATTAAGTAGACTACTTTGTTGAAGAGTGGAGGGAGCATACTTGGCCGTAACTTCCACATTATACCTAGCCCCAAGGCCCAGACTACCTCTACGGATGGCGACTTCTTTGAGACCCAAACCTTCATTTCTACCTTCCTCGGTTGCTCTTGCCCAGTCAAAGATATCCTGAGCATCCTTTGTATTTGTTATGCTCCAGTGGTAGTGGATAGGTATGCCTGGAACACAATCGACACAGGAAGTACGCAAGACCATACGATCATCAACCCGCATGTAAATTAAGTTTGCATTGCAGTATTTTTGACAAACTATGTGCACGATAGGTGATGGATAGTTTGTTGCCCGGACAGTTGTCACAGTTACCGCCTTACTTCGACCCAGTTCTGAACGCTTGTCTTCTACAGACATTTCAAAGCGATAAGATGTACCTAGAACCATTTCACCTGCTGGAATTTCTAATTGCCGTTTGTCAGCAGAAATATTTTGCGTCAACGAGCATGTGGTTCCATTAGAAGTACATCGCCAACCGAGTCTGACGTGAGGTTCAGGAAAGCCTGGCTTTACGTCCGGATCAATATTTCCTTTTACCTTTAATAATAACGGCTGTGAAAACAAATGTTCAGCAGAGTCAGGATACTCAAGATGTGCTTTAATCTGAGTAGGTTTTATCGTAAGGTAGCCTGTTGTACAAGAAATATACTCAACATTTGAACCATGTATATAAATGGATGCAACCTGAATGGTATAGTAGCCTTGTTCAAGCTAATATGGTTCTATTATTAAGCGACCAGAGTTAGTATGTGCTTGTGAGCACTGAGCCACTTCATTACAAGGCAAAGGAGAATTTGGTTTTTAGTCCTCATAATGTCGACGTGAGAAGTGCCAACAAAACTGCTTGTGGCTATAGCCCTGACTTTTACAATCACGACGTTGTTGGACGAAAGCTTATGCTAGAATACGGTGCCAGGTCTGGATTTCCCAACTATTTAGCTGTTTTGCTAGTCCTCGAACTTTAGGGTAACTTTGTTCACAGGAATGCTTTGCTTTGACATCCACCTCCCCACGCATTATTTGATCTGTATTCTATACAACATCTAATGTAGTATTATTCTATGCAACATCTAATGTAGTATTATTCTATACAACATCTAATGTAGTATTATTCTATACAACATCTAATGTAGTATTATTCTATGCAACATCTAATGTAGTATTATTCTATACAACATCTAATGTAGTATTATTCTATGCAACATCTAATGTAGTATTATTCTATACAACATCTAATGTAGTATTATTCTATGCAACATCTAATGTAGTGTTATTCTATGCAACATCTAATGTAGTATTATTTTATACAACATCTAATGTAGTATTATTCTATGCAACATCTAATGTAGTGTTATTCTATGCAACATCTAATGTAGTGTTATTCTATGCAACATCTAATGGAGTATTATTCTATACAACATCTAATGGAGTATTATTCTATACAACATCTAATGGAGTATTATTCAATGCAACATTTAATTCAAATATATACAAAGGACTAGACGGTTGGCGTACTCTTCAATTATCAACCGTATTCACTATGTAGTCATGGTTATTTGGATGAATGATTTTAACCCAAAAATAATAAACCGGTTCCCTATACATGATTAACTAGGTTTAGCAAAATATTTTGGTATCGTTTTTGGTAACATTGGTACCATCTTTTAATAATTTGGTAACTTTTGTGGAAACACTGGTAACATCTAAGCACGGTTCCCAATCATCTGAATTCCATTCTTATCTAAGCAAAATGCGGATCTGGTTACCGGTGAGGCGTTCATTTCGTCGCCATTTTGACCACCACAAAATAACCGTAACCGTCACTGACATACCAAATTTATCAATAATGACAGGATCAGTCACAGGATTTACTCCTGTCTCGCGTCATTTAATATATTTTTTCCCATTTATGATAATGTATACTTCTTCTTCATTTGGCTCGAGGTATTAACAGTAGGGTCCCAGACGATTAAGTGAGCAAGGATAATCCATGTAATATGGTACGTCAAACACTTTTCTTTTACCACACTCCTCCCATGTTGCGCAGTGGTCTAATTCTGCCACGCAACGGGAGGAGGGCTGGTAGTCTTGGCAGGATAATGATGACATTAGATTGTGGCAGGGGGTACAGGGGTTAATAAGGATATTCGATACAATTCCCTTCCAAGGTTTTTCATCTGGTGTCCCATAGGTAATACACCCATGCTCGGTCCATGTCCCGGATGTGTTCTAAAAGGACCCGTCAGTCCCGCGCGTAACACATATGCAGGCAGTGTTGGGCCGTGTGTGTTCTGATACACACATAAAGAGACAGGACTTAATAAATCCATAGCTACATTTGGGTGTGGGTTCATCAACTTTATTACATACTTAGCTTTGGTCACGGCAGCGTGTTACTCCCCATCCCCCACATCGCCCCGCCATCGCGATAATCAAAAAGCACACTACCAACCGCATCTTGAATATATGGTATAGTTCTTTAACTTTAACAATCGAATCCCTGGACTGCCACATGTATTTGTTGATTTCACTAATTGACTTTAGGAATAAATCGGTTGGTGGAGGGAACCTAATAATTGTTATTAATTTTGCCCGAACACAGCTTAACCCTATTAATACGAGTTTTACAATTATAGCTGACCAGGATTATATATCCTGTTCCAACTAAATACCAATACTAATATATCCACCATTTGGGAAGGATCAGCCAGGGAATAGGTGTGGAAGTTTACAGTCTAGTAGTAGTAGCGATGATTGTGGTAATAGTAGTGATGGTGGTGGTGATTGTGGTAGTAGCAGTGATGGTGGTAGTAGTAGTGATGGTGGTGGTGATTGTGGTAGTAGTAGTGATGGTGGTGGTTATTATGGTAGTGGTGGTGATTATGGTAGTGGTGGTGATTGTGGTAGTGGTGGTGATTGTAGTAGTGCTGGTGATTGTAGTAGTGGTGGTGATTGTGGTAGTGGTGGTGATTGTAGTAGTGGTGGTGATTGTAGTAGTGGTGGTGATTGTGGTAGTGGTGGTGATTGTGGTAGTGGTGGTGATTGTGGTAGTGGTGGTGATTGTGGTAGTGGTGGTGATTGTAGTAGTGCTGGTGATTGTAGTAGTGGTGGTGATTGTGGTAGTGGTGGTGATTGTAGTAGTGGTGGTGATTGTAGTAGTGGTGGTGATTGTGGTAGTGGTGGTGATTGTGGTAGTGGTGGTGATTGTGGTAGTGTTGGTGATTGTGGTAGTGGTGGTGATTGTGTTGTGGTGGTGATTGTAGTAGTGGTTGTGATTGTGGTAGTGGTTGTGATTGTGGCAGTGGTTGTGATTGTGGTAGTGGTTATGATTGTGGTAGTGGTTGTGATTGTGGTAGTGGTTGTGATTGTGGCAGTGGTTGTGATTGTGGTAGTGGTGGTGATAGTAGTAGTGGTGGTGATTGTAGTAGTGGTGGTGATTGCAGTAGTGGTGGTGATAGTAGTAGTGGTGGTGATAGTAGTAGTGGTGGTGATAGTAGTAGTGGTGGTGATAGTAGTAGTGGTGGTGATAGTAGTAGTGGTGGTGATTGTGGTAGTGGAGGTGATTGTGGTAGTAGCAGTGATGGTGGTAGTAGTAGTGATGGTGGTGGTGATTGTGGTAGTAGCAGTGATGGTGGTAGTAGTAGTGATGGTGGTGTTGATTGTGGTAGTGGTGGTGATTGTGGTAGTAGTAGTGATGGTGGTGGTAGTAGTAGTGATGGTGGTGTTGATTGTGGTAGTGGTGGTAATTGTGGTAGTAGTAGTGATGGTGGTGGTGATTGTGGTAGTGGTAGTGAAGGTGGTGTTGATTGTGGTAGTAGTAGTGATGGTGGTGGTGATTGTGGTAGTAGTAGTGATGGTGGTAGTTGTTATGGTAGTGGTGGTGATTGTGGTAGTGGTGGTGATTGTGGTAGTGGTGGTGATTGTGGTAGTGGTGGTGATTGTAGTAGTGCTGGTGATTGTAGTAGTGGTGGTGATTGTGGTAGTGGTGGTGATTGTAGTAGTGGTGGTGATTGTGGTAGTGGTGGTGATTGTGGTAGTGGTGGTGATTGTGGTAGTGGTGGTGATTGTGGTAGTGGTGGTGATTGTGGTAGTGGTGGTGATTGTAGTAGTGCTGGTGATTGTAGTAGTGGTGGTGATTGTGGTAGTGGTGGTGATTGTAGTAGTGGTGGTGATTGTAGTAGTGGTGGTGATTGTGGTAGTGGTGGTGATTGTGGTAGTGGTGGTGATAGTAGTAGTGGTGGTGATAGTAGTAGTGGTGGTGATAGTAGTAGTGGTGGTGATAGTAGTAGTGGTGGTGATAGTAGTAGTGGTGGTGATAGTAGTAGTGGTGGTGATAGTAGTAGTGGTGGTGATAGTAGTAGTGGTGGTGATTGTGGTAGTGGTGGTGGTGGTGGTGATTGTAGTATTGGTGGTGATTGTAGTAGTGGTGGTGATTGTGGTAGTGGTGGTGGTGGTGGTGATTGTAGTAGTGGTGGTGATTGTAGTAGTGGTGGTGATTGTGGTAGTGGTGGTGGTGGTGGTGATTGTAGTAGTGGTGGTGATTGTAGTATTGGTGGTGATTGTGGTAGTGGTGGTGATTGTAGTAGTGGTGGTGATTGTAGTATTGGTGGTGATTGTAGTAGTGGTGGTGATTGTGGTAGTGGTAGTGGTGGTGATTGTAGTAGTGGTGGTGATTGTGGTAGTGGTGGTGGTGGTGGTGGTGATTGTAGTAGTGGTGGTGATTGTAGTAGTGGTGGTGATTGTAGTAGTGGTGGTGATTGTAGTAGTGGTGGTGATTGTAGTAGTGGTGGTTATTGTGGTAGTGGTGGTGATTGTAGTAGTGGTGGTGATTGTAGTAGTGGTGGTGATTGTAGTAGTGGTGGTGATTGTAGTAGTGGTGGTGATTGTGGTAGTGGTAGTGGTGGTGATTGTAGTAGTGGTGGTGATTGTGGTAGTGGTGGTGATTGTAGTAGTGGTGGTGATTGTAGTAGTGGTGGTGATTGTGGTAGTGGTGGTGATTGTAGTAGTGGTGGTGATTGTGGTAGTGGTGGTGGTGGTGGTGGTGATTGTGGTAGTGGTGGTGATTGTAGTAGTGGTGGTGATTGTGGTAGTGGTGGTGGTGGTGGTGGTGGTGGTGATTGTAGTAGTGGTGGTGATTGTAGTAGTGGTGGTGATTGTGGTAGTAGTGGTGGTGATTGTGGTAGTAGTGGTGGTGATTGTGGTAGTGGTGGTGGTGATTGTGGTAGTGGTGGTGATTGTGGTAGTGGTGGTGATTGTGGTAGTAGTGGTGGTGATTGTGGTAGTGGTGGTGGTGGTGGTGGTGATTGTAATAGTAGTGGTGATTGTGGTAGTGGTAGTGGTGGTGATTGTAGTAGTGGTGGTGATTGTAGTAGTGGTGGTGATTGTAGTAGTGGTGGTGATTGTGGTAGTGGTAGTGGTGGTGATTGTAGTAGTGGTGGTGATTGTGGTAGTGGTGGTGATTGTAGTAGTGGTGGTGGTGGTGGTGATTGTAATAGTGGTGGTGATTGTGGTAGTTGTAGTGGTGGTGATTGTAGTAGTGGTGGTGATTGTAGTAGTGGTGGTGATTGTAGTAGTGGTGGTGATTGTGGTAGTGGTAGTGGTGGTGATTGTAGTAGTGGTGGTGATTGTGGTAGTGGTGGTGATTGTAGTAGTGGTGGTGATTGTAGTAGTGGTGATGATTGTGGTAGTGGTGGTGATTGTGGTAGTGGTGGTGATTGTGGTAGTGGTGGTGGTAGTGGTGGTGATTGTAATAGTGGTGGTGATTGTGGTAGTAGTAGTGATGATTGTGGTAGTAGTAATGGTGATGGTGACAGTAGTAATAATGATGATAATAGTGTTCTTTCTCTTAGTTTCCTCCCTAGACCTCATCAAGGTTAAGGGGAGACTGGCCGTTTGTTTGGTCAATTAATTCGTTTATTCATATATATTTTTAGTTTCCTCCCTAGCCCACCATCAAAGCTTAGAAAAACACCCGCTACACTCCCTTTCAAGATAAATTTGAAATTTTTTCGGTAGAAAAATGTCCCGGCCGAAGGTCGGGTCCTCTTAATATTGCAGGCTCGCTATCGCTCGCCAGGAAAAAATCGACACCTAAATGGCATGAAAGGTCTAAAAATTGACAACGAAATGGGGTGAAAGGTGTTAAAATCGCCAAACTAATGGGCCGAACGTCTTATAATCTCAAAACTAGTGGGGCTAAACATTAGGGAGAAGGGGGTCCAGAAAAACGGTCTGCCTCCCCGTAAGGAGATGTCCCACGAGAGATTTTTACGGGCAATTATGGTCTGGCAGCTTTAAAAATGACACTTTATCAGAATTCAGTGGCCTAAAATAATCTACCTTGAGTCTAATTAACTGCTTGCAAGTTTCCTTATACGAGTAAGTTGGAGCTGTAGACAACGACATTTAACCCAATTACCAGCTAAAATACGGTCGTAGTACATAATATATAAATACGGTCGTAGTACATAATATATAAATACGGTCGTAGTACATAATATATAAATACGGTCGTAGTACATAATATATAAATACGGTCGTAGTACATAATATATAAATACGGTCGTAGTACATAATATATAAATACGGTCGTAGTACATTATATAAATACGGTCGTAGTACATTATATAAATACGGTCGTAGTACATTATATAAATACGGTCGTAGTACATTATATAAATACGGTCGTAGTACATTATATAAATACGGTCGTAGTACATAATATATAAATACGGTCGTAGTACATAATATATAAATACGGTCGTAGTACATAATATATAAATACGGTCGTAGTACATAATATATAAATACGGTCGTAGTACATATTATATAAATACGACCGTAGTACATATATATAAATACGACCGTAGTACATATATATATAAATACGACCGTAGTACATAATATATAAATACGGTCGTAGTACATAATATATAAATACGGTCGTAGTACATAATATATAAATACGGTCGTAGTACATAATATATAAATACGGTCGTAGTACATAATATATAAATACGGTCGTAGTACATAATATATAAATACGGTCGTAGTACATAATTTATAAATACGGTCGTAGTACATAATATATAAATACATAAAACCCAATTCAACATACCATTTGTCCATCAGAAACCTACATAATTATTGCATTTCTGTTGAATATCTATGTTTACGGCTCCAACTTCCTTATAGCCTGAAACTCGCAAGTGGTCAATTGCCTATACCAGTGCGAAAAAGTCCCGAAATAATACGAGAAAAAAAATTGCTCATAACAAATTTGACGGAAAAAGCGCTCGTGTGACACCGGGTTTAGCCTAGCTATGTTTAGACGGCCTTTTTTGCTGCTTAAAGGGGGTGACCTGTTTTTGTTCTGTCCTTTTCTATCTTTCTCTGGCTTGTATCCATTTGGCCCCATTCAGCCTACTGTTTTAAGACGTTTATCCCCATCCAGGTGTCGATTTCTTTCTGGCGAGCGATAGCGAGCCAGCATTGTATGGAGAATCCGGCTTCGCCGGAGACATTTTTCTATCAAAAAATTTACAAATTTAGCTTGCTGTCAAAACACAAATATATATATGCTGGCTCGCTACCGCTCGCCAGGAAAATATGGACACCTGGATGGGGGTAAACGTGCCTGAATGGGGCCGAATGGATACAAGCCAGAGAAAGAGAGGAAAGGAGATAAAAAGAAAGCCGGTCACCCCCCTTAAGGGGAGGCAGAGGGTTTTTCGAGTCTTCCTCTTCCTTCATGTTTAGCCCCACTAGTTTTGAGATTTTAAGACGTTGGTTCCATTAGTTTGACGATTTTCAGACCTTTTGCCCCATTTCTTTGCCAATATTAAGACATTTCGTGCCATTTAGGTGTCAATTGTTTTCCTGGCAAGCAATAGCGAGCCTGTATTTGAAGAGGAATCAGCCTTCGGCAGAGATATTTTTCTACCGAAAAATGTACAAAGAGGACATGGGGAAATGTAGACGGGGACATGGTAATTAAACATAAATAAAAGACACGAAAACAAATTCATATTATCACCAACCCACCAATGAACTACAAATAACTAAAACCCAGAGAGAGGGAGAGAGAGGGGAAAAAAACGAGGTGGGCCCTCTTAATATAATATATATATATATATATATAATTAAAGTACACTTATAAACGAGGTGGGCCCTCTTAATATAATATATATATATATATAATTAAAGTACACTTATAAACGAGGTGGGCCCTCTTAATATAATATATATATATATATATATATATATAATTAAACTACACTTATAAACGAGGTGGGCCCTCTTAATATAATATATATATATATATATATATATATATATATATATATATATATATATATATATATATATATATATATATATATATATATATATATATATAATTAAAGTACACTTATAAACGAGGTGGGCCCTCTTAATATAATATATATATATATAATTAAAGTACACTTATAAACGAGGTGGGCCCTCTTAATATATATATATATATATAATTAAAGTACACTTATAAACGAGGTGGGCCCTCTTAATATAATATATATATATATATATATAATTAAAGTACACTTATAAACGAGGTGGGCCCTCTTAATATAATATATATATATATATATAATTACAATACACTTATAAACGAGGTGGGCCCTCTTAATATAATATATATATATATATATATATATATATATATATATATAATTAAAGTACACTTATAAACGAGGTGGGCCCTCTTAATATAATATAATATATATATACATATATAAGTAAAGTACATGTCTTATAAACGAGGTGGGCCCTCTTTAATATATATATATATATATATATATATATATATATATATATATATATATATATATATAATTAAAGTACACTTATAAACGAGGTGGGCCCTCTTAATATAATATATATATATATATATATATATATATAATTAAAGTACACTTATAGGCCCTGGCAATAGGTTTGGATTGTCCGGTATGGGTATGACACATATCTAGCCATCAATAAAACCATTCGAACACAAACAAGTCAGACATACAGCTTTTGCGAACGTGCCAATTGAAATATAGCAAAGTATAACCTAAAATTACACACCAACACAAGCAGCAACAACATAATATGTACTGATCCAAGCTAGGTTGTTTGTTGAAGGGTAAAGAAGGACTTCCACAGATAGCCATTGGAGGGGTGGTGGTCGTCAAGTGTCACCAGTTAGAACAAAATTACAGATTTGTATTTATATATATACTTAATATATATATATATATATATATATATATATATATATATATATATATATATACACCCGGTAAACTGTATATATAAAATAAACTTAATTAATAAACATAATACATTAAATTAAAATAAAATCGAATAAATAAAAAAGAAAAATCGAAGCATGCTTACTTTCAAAATAGCTGGCGAAGCAGAAATAATCAACCTAAAATTTGCATACATCAATATTAGAATACCGATTACAGTTGTGACAAGTTATTATGTAAATCATTTCAGTTAGATTACAATACGAATGAAACTTCCAATTTTGAATCTTATAATAATGTTCAGTTTTAGAAACCTACGATATTGGCATGGCCTTATAATTGTGGACTCATTAAGGGGAGGTATTTAAGTGTGTTCCCTTCGTTTTCATCAAGCTTAAAATTACACCCCCTAGACCCCCTTTCAAGATAAATTTGTACATTTTTCGGTAGAAAAATTTCCCGGCCGGAGGCCGGTTGCTCTTAAATTACAGGCTCGCTATCGCTCGCCAGGAAAAAATCGACACCTTAATGGCACGAAAGGTCTTAAAATTGACAGAAATAGGGCAACATTTCTTAAAATGTCCAAACTACTAGGGCGAACGTCTTAAAATCTCAAAAGCAATGGGGCTAAACATGAGGGAGAAAGGAGTCCAGCAAAAAATCCCTCAAGTGAAGATCTCCCCTTAACACATATTTTGATGGCGTGGTGAGAGTTGATTACGTTAAGTATTATATATAACACATAATTATATATTAGATGATCAATATACCTGAAATATACCTTAAATATACCTGAAATATACCTTAAATATACCTGAAACATACCTGAAATATACCTGAAATATACCTTAAATATACCTGAAATATACCTGAAACATACCTGAAATATACCTGAAACATACCTGAAATATACCTGAAATATATATACCTGAAATATACCTGAAATAATATACCTGAAATATACCTGAAACATACCTGAAATATACCTGAAACATACCTGAAACATACCTGAAATATACCTGAAATATACCTGAAACATACCTGAAATATACCTGAAATATACCTGAAATAATATACCTGAAATATACCTGAAATATACCTGAAACATACCTGAAACATACCTGAAATATACCTGAAATATACCTGAAATAATATACCTGAAATATACCTGAAATATACCTGAAATATACCTGAAATAATATACCTGAAATATACCTGAAATATACCTGAAATATACCTGAAACATACCTGAAACATACCTGAAATATACCTGAAATATACCTGAAATAATATACCTGAAATATACCTGAAATATACCTGAAATATACCTGAAATAATATACCTGAAATATACCTGAAATATACCTGAAATAATGTCGGGAGAGGCGAATGTAGTTTAGCTATAAGAAACAAGATGCCGAATAAAGGCTACATAAACAAAATAAATCATTGGAAAAGGAAGGAAGGATTAAGGGGGGTCACCGGCTTTTTTTGTTTTATCTTTCTCTCCTTTTCTCTCTTTCCCTGGCTTGTATCCATTCGGTCCCATTCAGCCAACTGTTTTAAGACGTTTACCCCATCCAGGTGTAGATTTCTCTGTGACTCTGCATTTAATTAAGGGGAGATTTCCACTTAAGGGATTTTGTTTTCTTTACCCCCTTCTCCCTCATGTTTAGCCCCATTGCTTTTGAGAGTTTAAGATGTTCGCCCCATTAGTTTGGGGATTTTAAGAACTTTCACCCAATTTATGTAACTTTTAAGACCTTTTCGTCCCATTTAGGTGTTGACTTTTTCCTGGCGAGCGATAGCGAGCCTGCAATTTAGGAGGAATCGGCCTTCGGCCGGGACATTTTTCTACCGAAAAATTTACAAATTTATCTTGAAAGGGGGTCAAGGGGGTGTAATTTCAAGCTTGATGGAAGTCTAGGAAACACAATAAAAACCTCCCCTTAACCCTTTTGGGTCCATATTATTGTTTGAGGCCCCGGTGTGAAAAACCAAGCAGATACTCAAACAGCAGTACGAAAGTGTCTTCAGCCCGCCAAATGAAGACAAGAAAATCGAGAATGCAACGACTTTCTTTGGCAACGCTCCAGGGACACCACATCAACTCTCCTCGGTAACAGTATCAACAGAGGACATAATAGCAGCCATCGACAAGATTGGACCAAACTCTGCGGCAGGACCAGACGGCTTTCATGCCCAACTGCTAAAAAACTGCAAACATCAGCTAGCCTTGCCTCTAAAACTGCGGTGGAGCAAGTCCCTCCAAACTGGATATGTACCACAATCCCTAAAAGAAGGTAATGTCACACCAATACACAAAGGGGGTAGTAAAGGCATAGCCAAAAATTACAGACCAGTGGTGCTGACGTCACATCTTATTAAAATCATAGAAAGAACAATACGAGCTAAGATGGTCAGCTTCCTGGAAGATAACGAGGCATTCAACGAGGGGCAACATGGCTTTAGACAAGGCCGCTCCTGCCTCTCACAACTACTATCACACTACGACAAAATCCTACAGGATATTCAAGACGGAGAAAATGTAGACGTCATATATCTAGATTTCGCCAAAGCTTTTGACAAGGTGGACCATGGGATCCTTCTACATAAACTCAAATCACTGGGAATAGGGGGAGACCTTGGAAGATGGCTCCACAGCTTCATCACCAACAGAAAACAAAGAGACACGGTTCAAGGAAGCCTATCAGAAGCAGGTGGGGTCATCAGCGGAGTACCAAAAGGATCAGTAATGGGACCTCTCCTATTCCTCATCATGATAGGAGACATCGACAGGGACCTGGAACACTCAACAGCAACATCGTTTGCAGACGACACCAGACTCATGAAGAAAATCACCTCACAACATGATGCTCAGCTACTACAACAAGACTTGGACAAAATCCTGAAGTGGGCAGAAGAAAACAACATGGCCCTAAACGGAGACAAGTTCGAGCTTCTAAGGTACGGGAACAAGAGAGCACTACAAAACGACACCAACTACAAAAGTGGACAGCAAGAAATTACCGCCAAGGACACAGTGAAGGACTTGGGAGTAAATATGAGCAGTGACGCCACTTTTTCCCAGCATATTACCAAAGCCACAACAACAGCAAAACAAATAGCAGGCTGGATCCTGAGAACCTTCCACACAAGAAATGAGAGGTGTATGCTAACACTGTGGAAGTCACTGGTCCTACCACGACTGGAGTACTGCTCTCAGCTCTGGTCTCCCCCAAAAGTAGGAGAAATAACAGAAATTGAAGCCACCCAGAGGACATTCACCAGTAAAATCCATGGGTTTCAACACTTTAACTACTGGGAGAGACTTAAGGAGCTGCAGCTGTACTCACTTCAAAGACGTAGGGAGAGATACATCATCATCTACGTCTGGAAGATTTTGGAAAAAAAGGTACCAAATCCAAACATCCAAGAGACTCAGCACCAAAGGCGAGGGAGGCTGTGCTATGTGAGGACTACGCCGGGATCTACACAAAAAATCAAATCCCTGATCCATCACAGCTTTACATACAATGGAACCAGACTGTTCAACTGTATACCAGCCCCTCTCAGGAACATGACCGGGGTGTCTCCAGACACCTTCAAGAAACACTTGGACATGTGGCTGGCCAAAATACCGGACCGGCCACCAACACCAGGATACCCCAGCACCAACTCCAACCGACTTCTGGAATGGAGAGTGGAAGAAAGGGAGCTGCCTGGTCGCAGTGGAGCCCCAGCTCAACTGTGTCACTAACGGACGGAATACAACTAAGTGTAACTAAGTGTAAGTGTAAGTGTATTGGACAGTGGCAAGCGACGGGTGGTTATAGATCACCTGAAACAAAAGAGCATCAGGGTCCGTAGTGAGAGAGTGAGTGAGAGAGTGAGAGAGTGAGTGAGTGAGTGGTTGTGTGAGAGTGAGTGAGTGAGTGAGTGAGTGAGTGTGTGTGAGTAAGTGAGTGAGTGTGAGAGTGTGTGATAGTGAGTGTGTGTGTGTGTGTGTGTGTGTGTAAGGATCCACCAATAGGACAAATTTCACCATTATGCTTTTATTAAATATAATGTTATGCATCTTAAGCTCGCTATGCCGATTAGTTGAATATCGCCAAACGGTCGCAAATCGGCAAGCAGTGAAATCTCGCCAAAGGGTTGAACATCGCTGACGGATTAAATCTCATAGACGCGCCAACGAACTTGACAAAAATCTCGATCACTGACCTCTTCGTAACTCAAAAGGGCCTAGAGCAGCATTTCCCAACCTGGGGCAAATTTTCCCCTGGGGGGAAATTTGAAGCTACCAGGGGGGAAATAATTACATGATTACACTGCCTACTACTACTACTACTAGCAATAAAAAAAAAAAAAAAATCTCGGAGATGGATTTTCTCATGCCCGAGAGAGAGAGAGAGAGAGTGTGTAGTCACAGTGTGTTTCGACTACTCTTTCCCTTGTCCACATGAAGGGGGAAATCTGGATGGTTGAACTGGTTGGAGGGGGAAATGACAGAAAAAAGGTTGGGAATCGCTGGTCTAGGGGGTATTTTCTTAAGCTTGATGAAGGTCTAGCGAGGAAACTCAAAATTAAATAAATACATGAATAAGTAGTCCCAAAAAGCAAGCACTAGCCGCTTAGTTTGTATGAATTATTTTAATTATTTTGTGTTCAATATCAATCCTGTATCTAATTAAGCCCTTGAGGATTATAACGCATTATGACAGTTGATTCCGGCTATTAATTAGACAGCTCTTATACAACTTAGGAAGGATCTGTGGGAGTTAATAGGGTAATGACTGGCCCAATCAACCCTCCGACTTTCATATTAAATTGTAAGACTTGCAAAATAAACAAACCAAAACTGTGACGACACAGTCATGATAAATACAATAGAACTAGAACTAATCAAAATCGCTATGTTGGGATAACGCTTAATAAAATAAAAGAACACAATAATAAAATAATAATAATAATAACAATAATAATAATAATAATAACAACAATATACAGTAACAACAATAATAATAATAATAACAATAATAATAATAATAATAACAACAATATACAGTAACAACAATAATAATAATAATAACAATAATAACAATAATAAAATAAAAGAACACAATCTACCCTTTCCTACTCTGAGTAAAATCGTCTAATATAGCCAGACTAAAAGTGCGTCATAATTATCGAGGGGTTAACCCCTTCTTTACCGGTGACTTCTTTTTAATTTTATTATAGCTATATTTAGACAATTTTATGTAGTTTAAGAAGGATCTGTGGTAGTGAAAAGGGTTAAGTGAGATAGTTCGCAGCCTGTTGATTGCTGGAGGCCCTTTTTGAAACTGAATAAAATCGTCTAATAGTAGCCAGAATAAAGTTAAAAAGACGTTGCGGTACAGAAGGGGTTAATGAATGAGAACAGACATGTGATTTACTTTGAATTAATAGTGGAGAGAGAAGCTTCTACACTGTAAGAATTGTGTATGCAAATGTAACCATGTTTTCTGGCTATTATTAGACTATTTTATTCAGATTAGGAAGGGTATATGAAAGTAAGTATATGTATGCATATACTCTGGCACATACCACATTTTTTTTTTTTTTTTTTTTTTTGGGTGGCCGACTTGAGACAGAGCCCGAACAGGGACATCACAACACAACATAAAACAAAACAAAGCACAAAATCACACATACCTAGGTCGTTCAGGAGAAATACCCAGAGACCCAGGCCCATTTGGGGTCCCCAGCTAGATTGCCAGGTCCCAGATCTCCCGGAGAGGCTCCGATTTCCGCAGGCAGACACGCAGTGAAGCCGCCACCACAAGCCCGTCCACCATGCATCCAGGCGTACCCTTCATTACTACCGGCTCCCCGGGCCAGGCGTCTGATGGACTATTATCTAGTCCAACTGGCGTATGATCCTCTCTCCCAAACAACCGCATTTACACTCATGTATTCACTAGCATTCTCCCTTCATTCCTATTTATTATATTATATGGAAGTCAGAGGGTTAATTAATATAGTATTTGCCCATATAATTCCCACAGCTCCTTCCTAAACTGTATAGTATCATCTAGTGATAGCCAGAATAAACTGTCAAAATGTGTCATCTTAAACTGTATAGTATCATCTAGTGATAGCCAGAATAAACTGTCAAAATGTGTCATCTTAAACTGTATAGTATCATCTAGTGATAGCCATAATAAACTGTCAAAATGTGTCATCTTAAAAGGATTAACCTATAAAAAGTGAGGAGTGTGATAGTGAACACCACATAACTGGGCGGCAATATTAGGCTCCATTCCCGCCTATAATAGTAATTTTACGATAAACATCGTTATTACTTATTCATATGCGCCTATTTTACGTTTAATATGAAGATAGTAACATGTAACAACAATAAAACAAGTGGGAATGGTGTTTGGATGGTGAAAATCGCGATTTATTGGTGAGCGGTCATTCATCAAATGTCAGACAAGCGAGGCCCACACCCTCCCCTCACAGTGCCTGGTGAGAGACTGAGGGTTTGTGGCTTGTCTCTCTCTCGCTCGCTCTCTCTCTCTCTCTCTCTCTCTCTCTTTCCCACGCAACACCACAGCCTAGGATCGGTTTGGAGATATTAGCACGGTAAATACACCAATGAATATGGTAATAAGAGGAAATATAGGTGATAATTAAAGGGGGGGGGGAAAGGAGGGGATTTTGACACATGTGGAGAAGGGATAGGAGGTATGGAGGTGAATTATCTCACTTAATCACCATTTCACTTGTTTTAAGTGCTATTGGGGCCTTTTAAAAGTTTTTTTTTAGGCCTTACCTTTTAAGAGGTTCCTCGCCCTTGCCCACCAAAACCTCTTAAGAGTGTTCTCGCCGTTCCCGGGTTAAGAGCATTTCAGTAGTTTAGGCGTGCTAATTTGATCAAGTAAACAATTGAAATGCATATTTTATGCATCATGTTTGTTACATTTGAACACAGAATATTTACAGTGTCATATATATAAATATATACCTTACATAATATGTACCATTGTGTAAATAGGACTCTTTCTATACTCACTAAATATGACTGTAAGCAATATGTATACCCTTATGGCTGTTTCAGGTACCCACAAGGGATATTTTCAAGTTAGGCCCTACAAAACAGACTAGGGTATCAAATATAACACTGCTACAATGTAAAATACCCCTGGTACTACACCCGTTGCCATCATCAGGGGGCTTCGGGGCCGGCAACTGAGGCTAGATGGGGCAGGATTATTACCCTCTCCCCTCGAGCTTCGTCGTCGTCTGGACTAATTTTTTTTTGTTTTGGTTTATAATTATTTCCTCTTACTATGTTTTTCCCTATCTGTTCTTATTCTGTCTCATCCAGTTGTCCTTCGGGCGACATATATCATATGCCACCTTGTCGGGCCCTCATAGTTAACCTGGTTAGGTTGTTGGCTCCTGACCTGATTTGTCTCTTTGGTGGCTGGTGCGACCGAGCTGACTCGATTCCCCTCAGTAGTGCATTTTTTTTTGCATCTCGCTGTGTTTTTTTCTTCCTTAGTTCTGATCTCTCGTTCATTGCCCTTGATTACATCTTGATTGGTGCTGCAGTGTAGCAGTTCTTGCCTCATTCTTCGACCCTGCCCTATAAGAGTTCTGCCGTGGAGTTTATGTGATCTGGCTGAACTGATGACATGGTGAGAAATGTATGAGCGTCATCACTTTCCTAGATTTGTTCGCCTCCTCCACTTCCCTGTCTTATCTCGTCTTGATTAATTGTCCATCTTGTTCTAGTCCTTCGGGCCAGCCCTGTGAGAGTTCTTTTGGGGAACTCTGTGATCTGGTTAGACTAATCTATTAAGAAAAGAAAACTGTAAAATATCCGTAAAATTCAAACTAAAGCCTGTAAATTATGTTGTTAGAAACCCTTATTCAATATTACTGTTGTTTAACTACTGTACTTGTATTATTTCTCCAAATTACGGTAATATGACGGTAGCATAGTACGTAGTTATGTTGACGGTTAAGTATGCCTTTGGCCGTTAAAGTCACGGTGTGTTGTTGGCAATATTGCTGCCTGTCCTGTGACTATAAATCAACAGAATATGTTTAAGGGGTGGTACAGTACTGTATATTGTTTTTCTATAACCCCTTCTCCATAACAGTGTTGGTGGCGGATTCTGAGGAGAAACTGCAGCGAGTAGTCAAAGAGTTTTGTGTAGTATGTGAGAGGAGGAAGCTGAGGGTGAATATCAATAAAAGTACAGTAAATTGATGTATAAAAGAGGTACTCGTAGGGTAAATTCTGGATGGGGAAATACTGGGACAAGATTTTTTTTTTTTTTTTTTTTTTTGCCAGACGTAATTCCTGAGAAGGGGTGGCCATGAAGATTAGGCATTTGTCATGAATTGCTAGGTCAAGTTGCCTGGGCTCGACATCTACAGTACCAATAACATTTTGACTGAGGATTTGATCTGCCGACCCTTTGATTTAGGAAAAGTGTTAAGCAGGGATGCAGAAGTGGAAATGGAGGTAAGACAGAGAGTATGTGAAGGAAGGGAAGTTTTCGGAACAATGAGAAATACTGTATGTGGAAGGTGAGAAATCTCGGAATTAAAGCTAAAAGTGCAATGTATCAAGGGATAGTTGTACTAACAGTGATGTATGGGGATGAGGCGTGGGTTCTGAAGGCACAAGAGAGAAGAAAGTTGGATGTGATGGAGATGAACAGCTTGAGGAGTACGTGTAGAGTGACACAGAGAGACAGATTGAGGAATGAAGAGATACGTAGGAGAGTGGGGCAGCAGGAACCCTTGTCGGCCAGAGTAGACAGAAGGGTGCTGTGTGGGTATAGACATGTTGAAAGAATGGGCGATGAAAGGCTTACAAAAAGAGTATATGAGTCTGATACAAGGGGAGCTAGAGGGAGAGGAAGACCTCGGCTGAGATGGAGAGATGGTGTAGTACAAGTTTTGGAAGATAGAGGGATGACTGTAGAACAGGGAAGAGAAGTGATAATGAATAGGAATTAATATTAATATAGAATGCTCGTGAATAGATGAGTGATAATGCGGTCGTTGGGAGAGGAGGTCGGGCGCCAGTTGAACTAGATCAGGCTGGTCCAACTACAGGCCCGCGGGCCACAGGTGGCCCGCGGGTTGGTTATTTGTGGCCCACAACCACTCGACTCTCATTTAAAATATAACATTAAAATGGTATGGTACATGATGTCTTCATACATTAGTGAAGTCTCTCTCTCTTCTGACCCGAATGTGAACCGATACTACTTGTCTAATTCCTGATAATTCTCTCTCTCTCTCTCTCTCTCTCTTGCTCCAAACGTGATACGTTACTTACTACGTGTTAATTTCCTGTTAATTCTCTCTCGTTCTCACTCGTTCTCACTCTTGGACAGCCCAGTGTTGCAGATTTATAAATTTTTCACTAGATCTTGAGAAATGTGACTTAGCATTAATTACTGTTACAGTATCTAACAACGGAAATCCTAAATATATTCTGGATTCTGAATATTCGATATTTGTGTATCTACGTATTGTATTAGTTTCCCAGCAACATTAACGAACATAATACACAAATTAACCTTGAATCTTTGCAAGAAAAAACGCAAACAATGGCAACCCTGACAGTAGGCCCAGTCTGAGTCACCAGAAACACCACCCGTCAGTTTGCCTCCGTTTTGCAACCTAGTAAGTGCCGCACATATCATATTTCCAACCACCTTTCAAAATGAGTTTATTTCTTTTAGTTTTAGCTATACCAGGTACTAGCCTAGTACTGGTGTCGGTGTAGCTTGAAACATGCAGTTTGCTTTGTGTGTTTGTGTTTGTGAAATTGTGTGTGTGTGTGGCCCACGGCATTATCCTCCGGATCGCATCGGAGATCGGCCCAACATTCTTGACCTGTTTCTAACTTCTATCCCTTCTTCTTATACTGTCGATCTTTTCTCTCCTTTGGGCTCCTCCGACCATAAACTTATCTCTGTCACCTGTCCTATCTCTCCAGTACAGCCACCCGATCCTCCTAGCCGGCGGCGCTTGTGGCACTTTGGCGCTGCCGACTGGGAGGCTCTTCGGCAGTACTTCTTTGATTTCCCATGGAATGATTTCTGCTTCCATGGCCGAGGACCCTCGGAGAGTGCTGAACGCATTACCGAGGTAATCCTATCGGGCATGGAAGCATACATTCCATTCTCTTTCTCTCAGACTAATGCTAAAAAATCTTGGTTTACTCACGCCTGTTCTACTGCTGTCCGCAATAAGGAGGAAGCATTCAAACGGTACCGACGCCTTAAAACTCAAGACTCTCATTCTTCATATGTTTTTGCCCGGAATCAAGCCAAATCTGTTCTTCGACTTGCCAAACACTCTTTCATCAATAATAAATGCACTGAACTATCCAACTCTAGCTCTTCCCAAGCTTTCTGGCATCTAGCCAAAAACCTCTCCAACAATTTCTCTTCCTCGTCTTTCCCTCCCCTTTCCCACTCTGATGGCACAACCATCACTTCTTCCTCTGACAAAGCTAAACTCTTCGCTCAAACTTTTGCTAGAAACTCCACCTTGGATGATTCCGGTGCTATTCCTCCCTCTCCGCCCTCCTCTCTCTTACTTATGCCTAATATCCTAATCTCTTCTAAAGATGTACTTTCTACCCTCTCTGGGCTTAACACTAATAAGGCGTACGGTCCGGACGGTGTTCCTCCTGTTGTTCTCAAAAACTGTGCTTCCGTGCTGACTCCCTGCCTAGGCAAACTCTTTCGTCTCTGTCTATCCTCTAACATCTTCCCTTCATGCTGGAAGTTTGCTCACATTCAACCTGTCCCAAAGAAGGGTGACCGCTCTCAACCCTCCAACTATCGTCCAATTGCTCTTATCTCTTGTCTTTCTAAAGTTTTTGAAACTATTCTTGCTTCCAAATTTCTTAAGCATTTCTCTTCTCATAATCTGCTCTCAGATCGCCAGTATGGCTTCCTTAAGGGTCGCTCTACTGGTGATCTTCTTTCATATCTTACTAACTCTTGGTCATCCTCCTTTCGGGACTTCGGTGAGACTTTTTCTATTGCACTAGACATATCGAAAGCCTTCGATAGAGTCTGGCATAAATCTTTAATTTCTAAACTACCCTCCTTCGGTTTCTATCCCTCCATCTGTGCCTTTGTCTCTAATTTCCTTTCCGGCCGTTCCATAGCTGCGGTTGTGGACGGCCATTGTTCACTTCCTCACCCTATAAACTCCGGTGTTCCTCAGGGCTCTGTCCTATCTCCTATTCTCTTTCTAATTTTTATAAATGATCTCCTTAACTGTACCTTAATTCCCATCCATTCATACGCAGACGACTCAACCTTACACTACTCCATTAGTTTTTCAGAACGCCCCAGCCAGCAGTCCCTCAACGACAAACGTAATGAAGCCATAGAACTCTTAAATTCTGATCTAAATACTATTTCCAATTGGGGCAGAGAAAACCTTGTTAACTTTAATGCTTCCAAAACCCAATTTCTCCATCTATCTACCCGTCAGGATCTCCCAGCGGACTATCCCTTATTCTTCAACAATACAAAAATCAACCCTTCATCTTCTCTCAATATTCTTGGTGTCTCTTTTTCTTCTGCTCTCATTTGGAAGGACCATATTACCAGTCTTGCTAAGGCAGCCTCCCAGAAGCTGGGTGTGCTCAACCGCCTTAGGGGGTTCTTTTCCCCTGCACAGCTTCTTGCTCTGTACAGGGGCATAGTGCGCCCTTGTATTGAGTATTGTTCACATGTGTGGGGAGGTTCCTCTCACACCGCTCTCCTAGACAAAGTTGAAAGGAAGGCCTTTCGTATCATTAACTCCCGTCCACTCACCAACTCTCTGCAATCTCTCTCTCTCTCTCTCCGTCGCAATGTTGCATCTCTCTCGCTATTCTATCGCTACTATAATAATCAGTGTTCCTCAGAGCTATCCCAGTGCATACCACCTCCTTTACGTAGGGCACGTGGTACCCGTCTTGCAACTCAATCCCACCCCTACTCTGTGCAACTCTCCAACCCAAGAGTGAAACGTTACTCTCAAACTTTCTTCTACTCAACATCTGAGCTCTGGAACTCTCTCCCAGAATCAGTCTTTCCCTCTTCCTATGACTTAAATTGCTTCAAGCTCCGTGTGTCCAGGCATTTTGGCTCGAACGTCCCTTGATTTTGGCCCTGTCACTCTTTCAACTATGGGGGAGGCACTCGCTATAGGCAGTTATGCCTTTTGCCTCCCTCAATCACATAGAAAAAAAAAAAAAAAAAAAAATATGCTTAAGTGGCCCATAGTTTTCTAGAAGTTGGACCAGCCTGAACTAGATAATAGTCTGTCAGGTGCCTGGCCCAGGAAGTTGGTGTATATGAAGGGTCATGCCTGGATGTGCAGTGGGCGGGCATTGTGGTATTGCTCCGCTGTGTGTCTGCCTGCTGAGACCGGAACTTCTCCGAGAGGTCTGGGACCTGGGAATCTTTTTCTGGAGACTCCAAAGGGGCCTGGGTCTGTGGGTCTTCTCCTGGGCGACCTAGATGTGTGCGAGATATATATATATATATATTTTTTTTTTTTTTTTTTTTTTTAATGTAGTAGCTGTTCAGGCTCTGTCTCGAGTCCGGCACCCCCAGCTATGGTGTATATGCCTGAGTATACATACATACATACCTTCTCCATGATGTTTAGCATCATTAGTTTTGAGATAAGAAGACGTACGTACGTTCGACAAACAAACTACGTACAATAGTTTGTTGATTTTTAGCCCGTTTGCCCCATTTCTTTGTCAATATTAAGATCTTTCATACCATTTAGGAGTCAAATTTTTCCTGGCGAGCGAAAGCGAGTCTGTAATTTTGGAGGAACCGGCCTTTGGCCGGAAAATTTTTCTATATTTTTTTTTACAAATTAATCATGTAGGGGGATCTTGAGGATGAATTAATCATGAAGGGGGATCTTGAGGATGAATTAATCATGAAGGGGGATCTTGAGGATGAATTAATCATGTAGGGGGATCTTGAGGATGAATTAATCATGAAGGGGGATCTTGAGGATGAATTAATCATGTAGGGGGATCTTGAGGATGAATTAATCATGTAGGGGGATCTTGAGGATGAATTAATCATGAAGGGGGATCTTGAGGATGAATTAATCATGTAGGGGGATCTTGAGGATGAATTAATCATGTAGGGGGATCTTGAGGATGAATTAATCATGTAGGGGGATCTTGAGGATGAATTAATCATGAAGGGGGATCTTGAGGATGAATTAATCATGAAGGGGGATCTTGAGGATGAATTAATCATGTAGGGGGATCTTGAGGATGAATTAATCATGTAGGGGGATCTTGAGGATGAATTAATCATGTAGGGGGATCTTGAGGATGAATTAATCATGAAGGGGGATCTTGAGGATGAATTAATCATGAAGGGGGATCTTGAGGATGAATTAATCATGTAGGGGGATCTTGAGGATGAATTAATCATGAAGGGGGATCTTGAGGATGAATTAATCATGTAGGGGGATCTTGAGGATGAATTAATCATGTAGGGGGATCTTGAGGATGAATTAATCATGAAGGGGGATCTTGAGGATGAATTAATCATGTAGGGGGATCTTGAGGATGAATTAATCATGTAGGGGGATCTTGAGGATGAATTAATCATGAAGGGGGATCTTGAGGATGAATTAATCATGTAGGGGGATCTTGAGGATGAATTAATCATGTAGGGGGATCTTGAGGATGAATTAATCATGAAGGGGGATCTTGAGGATGAATTAATCATGTAGGGGGATCTTGAGGATGAATTAATCATGTAGGGGGATCTTGAGGATGAATTAATCATGTAGGGGGATCTTGAGGATGAATTAATCATGTAGGGGGATCTTGAGGATGAATTAATCATGTAGGGGGATCTTGAGGATGAATTAATCATGAAGGGGGATCTTGAGGATGAATTAATCATGTAGGGGGATCTTGAGGATGAATTAATCATGTAGGGGGATCTTGAGGATGAATTAATCATGAAGGGGGATCTTGAGGATGAATTAATCATGTAGGGGGATCTTGAGGATGAATTAATCATGTAGGGGGATCTTGAGGATGAATTAATCATGTAGGGGGATCTTGAGGATGAATTAATCATGTAGGGGGATCTTGAGGATGAATTAATCATGTAGGGGGATCTTGAGGATGAATTAATCATGTAGGGGGATCTTGAGGATGAATTAATCATGTAGGGGGATCTTGAGGATGAATTAATCATGTAGGGGGATCTTGAGGATGAATTAATCATGAAGGGGGATCTTGAGGATGAATTAATCATGTAGGGGGATCTTGAGGATGAATTAATCATGTAGGGGGATCTTGAGGATGAATTAATCATGAAGGGGGATCTTGAGGATGAATTAATCATGTAGGGGGATCTTGAGGATGAATTAATCATGTAGGGGGATCTTGAGGATGAATTAATCATGTAGGGGGATCTTGAGGATGAATTAATCATGTAGGGGGATCTTGAGGATGAATTAATCATGAAGGGGGATCTTGAGGATGAATTAATCATGTAGGGGGATCTTGAGGATGAATTAATCATGTAGGGGGATCTTGAGGATGAATTAATCATGAAGGGGGATCTTGAGGATGAATTAATCATGTAGGGGGATCTTGAGGATGAATTAATCATGTAGGGGGATCTTGAGGATGAATTAATCATGTAGGGGGATCTTGAGGATGAATTAATCATGAAGGGGGATCTTGAGGATGAATTAATCATGAAGGGGGATCTTGAGGATGAATTAATCATGTAGGGGGATCTTGAGGATGAATTAATCATGTAGGGGGATCTTGAGGATGAATTAATCATGTAGGGGGATCTTGAGGATGAATTAATCATGAAGGGGGATCTTGAGGATGAATTAATCATGAAGGGGGATCTTGAGGATGAATTAATCATGTAGGGGGATCTTGAGGATGAATTAATCATGAAGGGGATCTTGAGGATGAATTAATCATGTAGGGGGATCTTGAGGATGAATTAATCATGTAGGGGGATCTTGAGGATGAATTAATCATGAAGGGGGATCTTGAGGATGAATTAATCATGTAGGGGGATCTTGAGGATGAATTAATCATGTAGGGGGATCTTGAGGATGAATTAATCATGTAGGGGGATCTTGAGGATGAATTTATCATGAAGGGGGATCTTGAGGATGAATTAATCATGAAGGGGGATCTTGAGGATGAATTAATCATGAAGGGGGATCTTGAGGATGAATTTTTTAAGCTTGATGGAAGCCTAGAGAGGAAACTAAAGTAATAATACATAAATATATAAATAAATAGATAAACAAATAAATAACACCTACCTCCTTAATTAAGTGTGGGTAAATTGGTAGGTACATATTTCCAACCCTACTCTGTTCAACTCTCTAGCCCAAGAGTGAACTGATTATCCCAGTCTTTCTTCCACTCCACAAATAAACTCTGGAATTTTCTCCCGCAATCTTTCTTTCCCTCGTCCTACGACTTAAACTTCAAGACATATTAACTCTTAGCCCTTGCAGTAGGCCTACCAGCAATGTGTTTTTTCATTTGTTTCTAGCTCTATTTAGAACATTTGATGCAGCTTAGGAAGAATCTATGGTAGTTACAAGGATTAAGTTATATAATCTATTCTATTCCATTTACTCAGGTTCATTCCCCATTTTATATATATTATTATTATTATTACTTTTTTTTTTGGGGGGGAGGGGGTTCGAGGCACAGCCCGAACAGAGAGAACACAACAGAAACACAATGATCTGCAGCCTTTTAATTGTTAGACATGCATACAATCGTCTAATTTATCTGTCTATCTATATGCCCAATCCCCACTTTTCCTATTTTTAATTTTATTTATTTTATTTATATTTTATTTATATTTACATTTTTTTGGGGGGTGGCCGACTCAAGACAGAGCAAGAATAGGGACAACACAAAACACAACAGAAAACAATGAACACACAAAAACAAAATCACACACATCTAGGTCATCCAGGAGAAGACCCAGAGACCAGGGTCACCAAGGTCCCTCCAGCACTCCCCCATCCCCTGAGTGCTGGACGAAAATCGTCTAATAGTTGCCAGAATATAATGGAAAGAGCGTCATCGGTACTGAATGAGTTAACGTGCCTTCAATTTGGCTCTACGTTATATACATCGCTCTTTCAGTTTGAAGGGACACTCGCTACAGGCAGCTTTAACTTTTGTCTCCTCCTTGCACAAAGAAAAAACAATATTGTTAAGGAGAGATTTTCACTTAAGGTTTTTTCTGGATCACCTTTTCCCTCATGTTTAGCCCCATTAGTTATGAGATTTCAAGGCGTTCACCCCATTTGTTAGGTAATTTTAAGACCTTTCGTGCCATTTAGGTGTAAATTTTTTACTGATGAGCAATAAAGAACCTGCAATTTAGGAAGAATCGGTCTTTGTCTGGGGCATTTTATACCGAAAAATGCACCTGTTTATCTCAAAAGGGGGTCTCTTGGGGTATTTTTTTTAACCTTGATGTAGGTCTAGGGAGGAAACTAAAATAAATTAATAATAATAATATATTAATTGATTTTTAAATATAAATCTGGCCTTTATGCCTCTGTTGACCTAACAGTAAATTACTGTAAATAGGACATTTCCTTGCCTATAAATATTGTTGTGTGCCATACAGTCCAGGCATAGATAAATATCTTGCCATGAATCCCAGACTGACTCCCTTTATGTCCAAGCAATGTGACTGTATCAATATCGTTCATACCAGGTCAGTCGTAGTGCCGTGTACGTGCACGGGGTGCGTCCCTGTGGATGGTTCTGGTGGGGCGTATCGAGGCCACTGGATTATACCCCCTTGTAATCTCTTGGAGGAAGGTGCTGGCAATGGTCCCCGGGGTAGACTGGAGCCGGAGTTCTGGGGGGTGTGATGCCCATTTGCCAGCCAATTTACCGAATTATGACTAAACCTAAAGAGAAAAAACGTAAGTCCAATGATCCAAAACCGCACAGGAAAAGGACAAATCCCCCCCGCAATCTCAGACTTGCTAGTGTGAATGTTGGTAGTTTGAATCTGCGTGCAAATGAAGTGGCTGAGATGTGCGAGAGGAGGCGAGTGGACGTCTGCTGTGTCCAGGAAACACTGGAAAAGGCATGGGGTCCAGTGGATTGTTGAAAGAAAGAAAAGATATAGGATCTACTGGATGGGGGTGGAGACTGATAAAGCGAAAGGAGGAGTGGGTGTTCTGGTGGCTGAAGAGCTGGCGGAGAGTGTGCTTCAGATTACGAGAGTTAGTGAAAGGCTGATTGTTTTGAAGTTGAAAGTTGGTGAAAGAATTCTGAATGTGATATCTGCATATGCCCCACAGGCTGGTCTACAGAAAGAGATAAAAGAGGACTTCAGGAATGACACCGTCAGTGTCATTTCAGGCCTCTCGGAGAAAGAAATAACAATCGTGGGAGGGGACCTGAATGGTCACGTGGGAGCATCTGCAGATGGATACGAGGGGGTACATGGAGGAAATTGTTACGGAAGGAGGAATCTGGAAGGCGAATATATACTGGAGTCCTGCGTTGCACTCAACATGGTTGTGTGTAACACAAAGTTCAAGAAAAGACAGAGCCATCTGATCACATATAATTCTGGGGTCTCCAGTAGCCAGATAGATTACTTCTTGGTTAACAGGAAAGACTGGAAACTGGTTCGGGATGTAAAGGTCATCTTCAGCGAAGAATGTATCCCCCAGCATAAGCTACTTGTGTGCGACATGAGAATATACAGAGATCCTATGCTCAAGAAGGTATACATGCCCAAAAGGAAAGTGTGGCTGCTGAAGAACAAGGAAGTTAGGGATAGGTTTCATAGTGAACTGGAGGAAATGAATAGAAATAAGGAAGCTAGGCCTAATGACGTAAATAGTCAATGGAATTTTCTTAAGCATAGCCTTATCGCTGCCACTGACAAAGTCTGTGGGAAAACAAAGGGTCACCCCAAGAATAAGACCTCCTGGTGGTGGAACGATGAGGTAGAACATGCTGTAAAAGTGAAAAGGAGAGGCTACAAGGCATGGAAGAAGGAAGGCAGCAAGGAGGAATACCAGGCAGCTAAAGTTTTCCAAGTTTTAGTGAATTCCTCTACTAGAATTTATGCTTAATGAAAGACCAAAGATAATGATGATTGCTTTTAATATATTTATAATATTGTTTATTGTTTCTATTGCTACTCTATGTTATTTTTACCTCTACACGGACCTTTGTAAATAATCTCCATATTTCTAACCATTTACAACTCCTACAACCAAAAATACACACATCTTTAGCACTCACATTCACATAAAGGAAAAAATCCAATTGAAAGAATGGCCCCTTATAAAAGAAGAACCTATGTAGTTAAAATAAGTACCTGAAAAAATGGGTTAGACTTGCAGCTCAATTTTATACCTTATTGACGATGCACTTTATCTTTGACTTATGCCTCTGGGGTTCAGTGAGAAGTGGATGGTCTTAGAAATAAACACTTATAACCATGGGCACTTTCAATCCCTCCTTATTTAATGACTACCCCCTCGGGTTAAGGCAGCCTTCATATTAAGGTGGAGAAAAATAAAGTATGTCTCCCGCATTCTTCTGTGTGTCATACAAGGTTACTATAGGGGGTCATAGTGACGTCACACCAGTATCCTCATTACCCGTTACCATTAGAGCTAGGATTCTGATGCAGGAATTTTGGAGACGCAAAATAGGATGGGATGACAGTTTGCCCGAGGACTTGAATGACCAAGGGACATTGTTGTTGAAAGAGTACGACATCCTATGTACTAAACCTTTACCTCGTAAAGTGGCGGCGTTCGGTGGCGTTACATTACACACGTATTGCGATGCTAGCGCCACGGAATAAGGGGTAGCCATATATGTCGTTACTTCATTTGGGGCGCATTTAGTTACAGCCCGGGCAAAAGTAGCCCCGGTCAAAATGGTAACTATCCCTAAAATGGAATTGACTGCCATGCTGCTATTAGCACGTCTGGTGCAACATGTACGCGCAGCATATGAGAGCAAGTTAAATATTGAAATCGTTCACGTATGGTGCGATAGTCAGGTCGCACTCAACTGGATACATAGCAAGAAGTCTCTGCCAGTTTATGTGAGAAATAGGGTAGATGAGATTAGGGCCCTATTGCCAGACGTTGCATATCATTATGTAAATACAAAAGACAACCCTAGTGATCTCAAAACTAGGATTATAACGGCTAGCCAGTTAGTGAAGTCCGAAAGGTGGTGGCATGGTCCAGAGTGGCTGCTCCATGAAAATGAATGGACGATTTGGCATGCTGTTGGTGAGGGACTTCTGCCACTGGAAACAGTGGCAGTTACGTAACAGCCCAACCAAATGAACCACCGGGTCCAGTAATAGAGTGGACAAGATTCGGTGACTATAATAAATTAGTCAGAGTTGTAGCTTGGGTGTTGAGATATATATCCAATATCAAGCTTAAAGTAATGGGCCAACTCTGCAACAGGGGTCACAACATTGATGCTCGTGAATATAAAGCAGCTGAAGTAACTTTGATTAAGTGGGTTCAAGCAGAAACCTTTTCCAATGAATTAGAATCTTTGCAAAGCTCGAACAAGACATTATTGCCTAATTTAGTGCGTCAATTGAGGTTGCACCTAGATAATGACCTCATCAGGTGTGAGGGTCGCCTAAAGTGGTCGGGTGTAACGGACGGCACAAACCGTCCTATACGTTAATATACGTCATATATTAATGTATATACGTCCTATACGTCCTATACGCCAACAAGACATCACGTTACTGATCTATTGATCATACGTGCACATAGGGAAGGAAAGCACTACGGGGTATGTCATATTATATCAAATTTGCGTCTCACATGGTGGATACCCAGAGTTTGACAAGTAGCTCGACGCGTTGTAAGAAAGTGTGTAATATGCCAGAGACTAAAGGGTAAACCATATGCAACTGGACCAGCTCCACCTCTACCTGAATGCCGTGTAAAGCACATAGAACCTTTCCAGGCTGTAGGGTTAGATTGCACAGGGGCATTGAAGACGAGAGAGCATGAGAAGGTTTATATATTATTGTTTACCTGTGCAACGTCTCGAACGGTACACCTTGAACTATGTGATAATATGTCTAGCGAAGAATTTATGTTGGCGTTTAGACGGTTTTGTGCCCGTTGTTCTTTCCCTCAACTCATTCTTAGCGACAATGCTCCCACTTATGTCCAGGCATCAAAATATCTGAAGGATATGAGCAGTGATCCTACAATCATCACTTTTATGGGAAGAGAAAGTGTGAATGGAGGTTAATCCCAGTTAAGGCACCTTGGTTTGGTGGAATGTGGGAACGGTGTGTCGGCATAGTAAAGTCAGGACTCAGAGCGGTAGTATGACGTGCTCTATTAAAGAAGAGTGAGTTGACGACAGTCCTCACAGAGATAGAGCCAGTCGTGAATAATCGTCCGCTCACATATGTGTACACCGACCTGCAAGAACCACTACCATTAACGCCAGCTCACTTGCTATATGGTAAACCATTGACGGCGTTTCCATCTGATTTCCAATCCATAGTAGAGTTAGAGGATCCCTCGTTGTACTCTGAGGCAGCTGTGTCTAAGAGATACCAGTATATATCGAGGGTAATCGAAGATTTTAGAAAATGGTGGATTAATGAATATCTGCTAGCATTGAGGGAAAGGAGTGTTACACCCTCTGGTAGACCGACGACCGACGACCGACGGTGAAGTCGTTTTAATTAAAGAAGATAGTCCTTGTTTATATTGGAAATTGGGCTGCGTGTTGGAGGTATACAAGGGGGAAAGAATCTGTAGAGCGGGTGGCACTATTGAGGACGGCCACTGGAACTACTGTTCGTCCTATCGCACGTTTGTACGCTTTGGAGCTCTATTCCACTTTACAATCGGAGACTCCACCTGTTATTGCTGGGTCCGAGGATTCTCAAAGTAACGACTCACCTCTTACTGATGGTGATCAATCTCGGTCCAAGATGCGTCCCAGATGCGCTGCTGCTGGCGCCGTAGACATGTGGCATCAGAAGATAGCCTCTGGGCAACTTTAAGTTTAAGGTGGGGTTCAGGTGTTTTTTTGTGGGGGGAGTGTAACGTATAAATACGATAGGGTATGACTCTCTTGTGATCCCGTACGTCTCTGTGACTTCACGGTCGTTCCCGCTGCACAGCGTAGGACGAGTAGATCGTATATTATAAGATTGTAAGTAAGTTAAGATTATAAAAGGCCTAATATGCTATTAAGCAATATTGACATGGTCTTATGTAGTATGTATGAATTTATCGCATACAGTATATTGATTTAATTTATCGTACTGAGCAACATAGATACGGTACGATAATTTGGGCGCCGGGCGTTTGCCAAGGCAGCAAGGTGTGACTCTGAGGAAGACAGAGCAGAGCCTTCACGAACACCGACCAGTTAACATCTAATTTCCGCCTTCAGTTGATCGAGCTTTTGTGCCTCTAATCACAATACACTGACAGCAATACATACAGCTACACCATCACGACGCTCTCATCGACGCCATGACTGACTGACAGATAAGCATAGTATTCATGTCCATTCCCATATAATCATTTGTTCTTTCTTTCACTTGACTCGAGCCTCAGGGCCGATGTCTTGTTTCCCCATTGTCCGCCATATTGGGTAAAGGTTCTCCTATGTTTCGTTGCCCACATGGAACTATTGGTGAGTTAATTCCTGACTAATATCAACCCTTATAACCTTACCTTATATATAAAATATTATGTGAGACCTTTGGATATAAATTAGCTTGTTTCAGATTGAATTCAATTTAGATGTGGACTAATTTTAATTTAGATTAATTTTATTTGAATCATTATAGCTTAGAAATATTTAACTTCCATTGATAGTTTACCACACACCCCACTCGTTTTTCCCCAACTCCTACACCATCTTCAAGCTCTCCACCTTCTCCTCTACTAATTGCACACACTTTTAAATCATCTTCTGCACTCCTACGAGGCCCAGCACTCAGAATAGCGAGTGCAACTAAAAAAACTTTTCATCCCATACAATCGCCACCTGTCAGATCAACTCATGAGTGAGGTCAAGCGCTACCTTTGCGTCCTCACCCAACCATAAAACAGGACCTGTCTAAGACACAAACATCACTTCCTGTTCAACCACCACCAGCACAACACCTCCTTGAGATGCCCCACCATACTTCCGCAACGTGACGTCTCCCATCAAGGCTCCATTACTTGCCTCCAACTCCGACGATAACCCTGGACTTCCCTTCATTGAGAAGCTACATTGGGGAGAAGAGATAGGCGATCTGTACACTGTCAGATTTCAAGACGAGCTAGAATCCCTCCTGGAATACTCTCACTGCACCTCTTACCTCACCATCTACGCTAACACCTCTCGACCTGCAGAAGCCCGCTCCCAAGCTTGGTGGACGTATCTGGAGAGGTACCACACATTTACCCACCAGGGGACTGTCTGGTGCTTCGCCATCCAGCCACGAGGTCGTGGCTATTACCTTGGAGAGGGAAGTGAGATAGGGGAGAAAAACAAAGGAGATGGAAGCACCAGTATAAAAACAACTGTCACCACGCCGACGAGACAAGAGGACACAAGAGCCTCCTCACCCCGTCAGGCTCGGGTCGCCACCATCACCTCGCCACGTCCCCCAACACCAGGAAAAGACTTAATGATAATTAGGCTAACCTCTAACACCACCAGTAAAACCAAAGAAGGCCAACCACAACACACAGGGGAGAAAACCTTCCATAAATCCAAAACCACCACGTGCCCATCTTACCCGGAGACTCACCACCGCCGTGGCGCGAATTCTGAGAACGGCTACCGTCGTCAACACACGTACCCTACTCTGCGCACAACCGCCCTTATAGACCCGAGATGCGCAGCCGGAAGGAACGACGGAATTAGTAAGACATCCCCAGCCAAATCCAGAAGTGGTACAGTTGGAAAGATATCTTAAAGGCACTGGCTGAGAGATATCTGGAAGACTTGGGATTATCTATACCGAGAAATTGCCTTGAGGGAGTAAGACACTGGTGGAACTACTCGATGCATTTCTCGAAGGTACCTTGGATTTGCTTGTATCTTTGTTAGACCACACTGGTGGCCACCTAACATTTTTACATTGCCTTGGTACGGGACTTTACTATAATTAGAGTATGCCACACGGAGTGAGCGCTCTAGTTCTAGTAAACCCACAAACATAGGAAGGCTGGTTGGAAGAGCGTAAGACACTGGTGTAACGGCTTCCTTCTCAGTTGGGACTTGTAGTGGAGGGTGTAAGACACTGGTGTAACAACTCCCTACTTAGTCCTTACGATACGAGAGCGTAAGACACTGGTGTAACAGCTCGCATTCGTAACAATCCCAAGATTCCATTATATAATTTCCTCTAGAGACTCACATAGAAGTCTAGGTCTGGATTGTAAGCGAGAGCGTAAGACACTGGTGAAACGGCTCCGTATACTTTAATCCCATGATACGAGAGCGTAAGACACTGGTGTAACGGCTCGTTTTCATATAAGACACTCACCTCTACAGTCTTCAGAGATCTTCAAGGAATTGTCTTCACCCATCTGCTGAAGTCTAGGTCTGGATTGTAAAAGAGAGCGTAAGACACTGGTGAAACGGCTCCTTACTTTAATCCAATGGTACGAGAGCATAAGACACTGGTGTAACGGCTCGTTTTTCATGCAAGACCCTCACCTCTAGTCTTCATAGATCTTCAAGGAAGTTTAATTTCCCCTAACTTCTGTCACTGTCACACGATAGGATCACCCCCAAGGACTAGGACGTCGTAGGGAATACCAGGCAGCAACGTCTTCACGGATCTTCAGAACCTGCCTGTGTCTTCCCCTCGAGACGTCTATAGAGGATCCTCGATCGTGCTGCTATATGAAACCTATCCCTTAACCACATGATTTTGTGTGAATAAGAATAACCTTTGTTTATACTCTGTGTATAATATTATCCTCTATTACCTTTGTGTTTGTGTTCTTCTGAGTTCTCATCTTCTCCAGTCATATAAGAACCTACCTATATATAATCAATACAACCCCAGTAAAAACCCGGTATAAAATGTTAAGGTTTTTTCGGGCTCTGTCTCGAGTCGGCCACCCCCAGCTAAAAAAACAAAATGGGAATGTGCCTGAGTAGATAGATATGTGTGAACCATTAGCCAATTAAGTCAGCCATCAAATGTTATCTATATTGAATATATTCAATATATTAACTAAATGTACTCCTGTGTTGTCCTTGCACCTCTGCATGTTTATGTGTGTGAATTCCTTCTTTGCCCAGTTATGTTGGGATCCACCTTTTATCCAGAAAACCCAGATAAAATCCTGGTATAACAATTCTCCCTACCAGGAATTCACCGGAGACCTCTGGTGGACGCTTCCGAAGTAGCGCCAGAGCTACATCTGTCGACATAAACAATACTCAACACCTAGGCTATGCAAAGTTTATTACGATTTCTTACGATTCTGCATGTTTTTAGTATATACTAGATGGCTACACTAAGTGCCAATATAGTATGGTAGTAATAATAATAATAATAATAATAATTCTTTATTCCAGACACAGAAGATAAATACAGTATAAATACAGTACGACCTAATGGTCCATATCACATACACTTCTCGTGAGAGCACAGGTAATATACACAAAAATATATTAATAAAGAAACAGTAAAATAAAATATACAGTAGGCCTATTTACAGAATGGCATGATAAAGCCCATATCATATTTTGTCACAATATAACACAGGCTAATTAATGCTATTACTCAATGTTGGTTAACACCTATTGCACGGATCATTGCTCACAGTTCAATTAGACGGGTAATGTGTCAGTTATAGAAAGTACGAGATATAGCTTATAATTAAGAATGATTGATGGAGAGGGAGGGTGAAGATCTGCGGGATATCGCCATTTAAAGGGCCCAGGTCGCTTACTGTACAAAACAACGCGTCTGGCGCGGCAACTCCAAGAATTTCTGGTAGAAAGAATTACTTATCTGTGAGAAGCAAAAGGGCACGAAAAAAGGAAGGTGCCATTGCAAAGGCCTAGCTTCCCGACCATACCGTCATCACTGAAGTTTTCATTGTTTTTCTCTACAATAGTAGGTAAAAACTTTAATATGATATATTGCATTAATTATTATTATTTTTTTTAGTATGTCGATTATTTTTGGGTGGGCTTTGTAGTCTCGTTATTTTCTCGAATAACTGATCTGATCGTTGTTGCCAATTTAGCTACTTTACTGCTAGATACAGAGTTCGATTTAGCCGACATCTATCAACATGAAACTAAGCAATTTTTGTTGTAGATGTTAGTCAATTTTGAAAAATATTTTCACATGATAGATATTATAGGGAATGTGCTATTTTTCCAGTAATATTCTGCATTTTGTTTGCGCTTCAGCGGCCTTTTCGAGAATACATCTAGCATAATATATTATTCATTGGTAACACTGCAGGTCGGCTAGCGGAGCGGCTCCTTATAAAGTTAAGAAAATCATTGATCAGTCTGGTGATCGATACTATTGATAGAAGGTGTAGTTTGTTGTCTCTTAGATTACACAGGCACAGTAAGTGTAGTTGAGTCTTTGAAATCGTTTATACAATAAGTGATCTTGTTGAGTAGACCTAGCAAGTAGGCTAGGCTACTCATATAAAATACATAACGTAATGGGACCAAAGATAAAGGGAGTGCACAGGTTGAACCTGGGGTGGGATGATTATCTTCTTATGTTAGATGGGGTCATTTGTGGGAATATAAATAACCTTTCTGCTGGATACCCAATGCCCTGTTACTTCCATCCCTCTAAGTTTTGTTGATATGTGTGGGCTGCAGAGTGATTTTGTTGAAAAGAAATGGTTGGTAGGTTGTGTTGGGTTTGTGGGAAATCAAAATGTTACTTTTGATGGTGGTCTGGTACTTCGACCTTAAATTGGAGCCTTTACAACCGTGGACGCTAATTTGTGTTGTTTAGGTGCAGATATATTGATGTCTCACAGGGCTACTATTATCATGAATTCTGAACCACCACAGCTTTTGCTAAGGGATTTGGATGTGACTCCAACTCCTAGGTTGGCAGCTAAAGTACCTATTACCTTGAACGGTACCACTATAATGGCTAGCCTGGATACTGGTGCATGAGACTTGTGTATTCCTAAAGATATTGCCAACAAATTGGGTCTGACTTTTGAAAAGTATGATGAGGAGATTTTCTGCTCTGGTATTTCTTTGGATTCGATGATAGATGGTTACTACCCTGATGTCTCCGTCTGCATTGGTGAACTAAAACTAAGTGTTGCAGCTGACGCCAAGGAGGAATGTGCTTATATGGACTGGCCTATTGTGGGATTGTCAGTACTAAAACATTTAAAAAAAATGCATTTGACTTCATATGGGCATGGCATTTTGGAACACCAAGATCAGGTCAACAAATGCAAGTCGAGGCTCGATTATGTATATAAGGAGCTCTTGGGTATTGTGCTTTCAAGTCCCAAGTCTGATGAAAAATCTTGCACCAAAAATAAGCGTGGTTCTGGTTCTACCAAGAAACGAGGCAAAAGGTAAAAGAATTAAATAGCCTAGCCTAGGCCTATGGGTGCTGGACCAATCATACTTTACCAACTCATACCCGACGGAAGTTGTCACGGAACATGTCAACTAGGCCTAGTACCGGTACTCATTTGCCTAGGTGCCGCTAGGACTTACTCCGCTCGTACCAATAATCTTTATTTGAAAATGGCCCCTCCTTTTTTCTTTAATGGAAAGGATGGTGTTTTTGGGTGTACGCATCTCTTTGTTTACACAAGTCGTATGCTTGCATTTAGGTTCGTGTCTAAACAATTTTTTGTTTTAACAAAATTAGGCTATCCCATGGCCAGCTATTATTTATCCACTACTGGTAATATATATGATGATGACAATAAGTCGTGTGAGGTGACTCAGGTGAGGGGGCAAAGCCTACCTTAACCTATAATTGTATCCCATGGCCAGCTGTTGGGTACAGTTTGTGGGAAGGATGTAGTATCCGGGCGTATGGTGTAACGGTCGGTAAGAGTTGTGTTATCGGACGTACCACTACCGACATACAACATAAATCATCTATAAATACTTAACCTAACGTCCTAACTTAAAAACCTAACCTAACCTAGTATTCTCATTACTACATGAATACTAGGTTAGGTTAGGTTGTTTGGTTAGGTTAATGTTTTAGAAAGGAGTTATGCTGTATGTCGGTAGTGGTACGCCCGGTAATACAACTCTTACCTAACGGTCGTCAAGTTTACATAGGTTGTGCGCTCGCCGTTAAGTTTCCGTCTTATTTGACTGCAAGCCCGCCAACCCATTTTTGTATCCCACGGCAGTTAAAATAGACGGGAACATGATCGCGAGCGTGCGCGTAGTGTAAACAAGGCGGGCGTTACACCCAAATACTACATCCTTGCCAATTTTGTTACCGTAATACCGGCCGTGAGATACAATAACAGGTTGAGGGGGGCTTCGCCCTCCTCACCCTGACACCCCCCATGATTTATTGTCAGTCATCATCATATCTACAGTATAACAGGGGGTCTAGTATAGAAGCTAAAGAAGTGGATGCTTACCTTAGTGATGCTTACCTTAGTGATAGTTTAAGAGGCAGAGGAGTCAATGCTCATAAAGGTTGCCTCTTCTCAATCTTTCAGTCTCATACCGGTCATAACTATTTTTAAAACATTTACACTCTGACTCGTAACTACTTCCTCTGGGAGACTATTCCAGTTATTTACAATCCTAGCACTAAAAAAGTTGTTCCTCTTCATGGTTCTGTGCCTGACCTTGGCCAGCTTCAGTCTGTGTCCTCGGGTGTTTGGTTGGTTTTCTCTTGATGCAATTGTCAAAAAGTGCCCGTCCTTGACCGCATCTATGCCATGAATTATCTTGTAGGTCTGGATCATGTCTCCTCGTTTCCTTCTCTGCTCCAGTGTCGTTAGTCCAAGACGCTCCAGTCGCAACTCATATGGCATTTTGGACAACTCAGGAACCAGTTTAGTGGCTCTCCGCTGTACTTGTTCCAACTTGTTGATGTCTCGACGGGTATATGGAGACCATGCCTGGATACTGTATTCCAGTCGAGGTCTGATTAGGGATTTGTACAAAGGGAGAAACATCTCTGAATCCATGTATGTATATGTTTTCCTTAGAAGTCCTACCAACGAGTTGGCACTGGCTGCTGCCTTGGCCACTTGTACTGCTGGCTTCAAATCTGGGGTGACATAAATTCCTAGGTCTTTTTCCGGTCAATATACAGAAGGCGCTACAATATTGGTAAAAAAATTAAGCTCAATTGCATGTGATTAAGCGATTTTTCTCCAAATTGTTGATGTAGGTCTCATTCCCGGGAAACTAACATAATACATATTATATGGATATTTACGTTTTAAGGGTTTGTTTACACTTCTTCTTTTTCGTCTTCATCTGGGAGACTTCTTTTGCGTGACTGTCAGTCAACAACCGAGACATCTGGTGGCGAATGCAATGAACTATACGGGTGGCGTCGTGGCCAAAGTAATCACCCTACCTAATTCATACCAAGAGTACTCGAGTTCAATGACACGTGATGTCTATCGACCAATCAGGTGATGCCATGATTTGGAAAACAGGTGGCCCAGGATATAAGCTGTCAGTTTGACTCTGGCCAGCTTGTGTAGAGGGTGTGAGCCGATCAAAGTTTTTTCCACCGTCTTTAAAACACTGAGGCTGCTTAAGACCTTTTCGCCTTCCAATAAGTGTAAACTGTCCAAAGTGCAATAACCAGTGTTCCAAATACAGCTGACGAGGACAGCTGGTTTTGAAATGCACATACACTTGTTTTACATGGAAAAATTCGAAACAAAAATCCACCACCAGTTGACCAAGATGAGTGGTGGTCGAGCCTCCAGCGGCCAGCCAGGTAGCCCAGTACCTCCTCTGTTCATTAAGGTTAGTTGGTTGGTTGGGACAACATAAAGGAGCCGGACCACAGCTAGCTCAGGAATCTTAATGGGTCATCGCAAAGTAACATAAAGTAAAAGATTTTTTCGCATAGGATTAAACTGGCATGCAAGGGCTAGTTGGTTATACTGATGTTTTGGACCGACAGTTAGCCCATCGTTTTTTTTAGGCCTAATAGGTCCGGTAGAGCATAGGCTATACATCATTGCTATATATGTCATTAAGAGCTGAAATGTATTATAAGGGAGAACAAAAATGAAATAAAATACATAGGCCTACTGTAAAACAATAAGTTTTTCAGCCAGTACCCAACCAGCGGGGGTGTGGGGGCGGCAGCCCCCACCAATAATACTAGGTTAGGTTAGGTAAGGTTGTTAGGTTAGGCTAATGTTAACCCCATTCTTACTAGGTTAGGTTAGGTAAGGTTGTTAGGTTAGGTTGTTAGGTTAGGCTAATGTTAACCCCATTCTTACTAGGTTAGGTTAGGTAAGGTTGCTAGGTTAGGCTAATGTAAACCCCATTCTTACTAGGTTAGGTTAGGTAAGGTTGTTAGGTTAGGCTAATGTTAACCCCATTGTTACTAGGTTAGGTTAGGTAAGGTTGTTAGGTTAGGCTAATGTTAACCCCATTCTTACTAGGTTAGGTTAGGTAAGGTTGTTAGGTTAGGCTAATGTTAACCCCATTCTTACTTCGTTAGGTTAGGCTAATGTTAACCTTATGAAAACCCAAACAAAGATTTTATTAGGGTTACTGTGTAATTTTAACATGAACATTAGTAAAATCCGAGCCAAGTTTCGTCAAAACTTGGCTCGTGTTTTCTAAATGTCGGGTTATATGGGTATGGAAATTTAAAAAACCCGAGCCAACATGTTAATAAGGTTACTGTGTTATTTTCATTTTTAAATTAGTTAAATCCGAGCCAAGTTTCGTCAAAACTTGGCTCGGGTTTTCAAAAAGTCGGGTTTTATGGGTCTGGAAATTGACAAAACTCGAGCCAATAATTTACCAAGGTTACTGTGTTTTTTTCATTTTTACATTTGTTAAATCCGAGCCAAGTTTCGTCAAAACTTGGCTCGGGTTTTCAAAAAGTCAGGTTTTATGGTTCTGGAAATTGACAAAACCCGAGCCAATATTTTACCAAGGTTACTGTGTTTTTTTCATTTTTACATTTGTTAAATCCGAGCCAAGTTTCGTCAAAACTTGGCTCGGGTTTTCAAAAAATCGGGTTTCATGGGTCTGGAAATTGAACAAACCCGAGCCAAATTTGGGTTACAAATGTGTATTATCGTGTTCTATAGTGTTCTATACGCTTTTTACCCCTCAATTTCCCTGATCTTCATAGCCCTCCCCACTATCGGGGGGCGTGTCTTTAGATTGATGGATAATGGGTAAATGCTTAATTCCCATTCAATTTCATCACTAGATTAGACTAAAACACCAAAAACAAAATCAAAATACCAAAACAAACACCTGAAAAACACGTTGTTGCGTCTCCTGTATATTAACCCTTTTTCCTCCTCTGTGGTGGTTAGCGGATTATTCTTCATGTGGTATTGGTACTCTGGGTTCCTCCGTCCCCATGTGCATGACCTTGCATTTCTCCTCATTAAATTCTAGTAGCCACTTTTTACTCCACTCTTCCAGCCTGGCAATGTCCTCCTGTAGTCCTTCTCTGTCCAGCGGGGACTTAATTCTCCTGTACAGCTTGGCGTCGTCTGCGAAGAGCTTGCTGTCTGACTGAACTGTATCCATAAGGTCATTTATGAAAACAAGGAAGAGAACTGGCCCCAGCACACTGCCTTGAGGTACTCCCCTCCAGACCCCCAGCCATTCTGAGGGTGCGCCCCTGTTGACAACTCGTTGAATTCTCCGACTCAAGAAGTTCTCGATCCATATTATGATGTCTCCTGATATCCCGACTGCCTGTAGTTTCTTGAGTAGACGGAGATGGGGGACAGTGTCAAAGGCTTTTCTGCAGTCTAAGTAAACCACATCAACGTCATCCCCCTCGTCCATGGCATCTTCTAATTCCTCAAAATATTCGAGCAGCTGCGTTACGCAGGACCTCCTTGATCTGAAACCGTGTTGGGAACTGCTGAGCAGATTGTTGTTTTCCAGATGATTCACTATCCTTTGCTTTAGCAATTTCTCCATTATCTTGCATGGAACTGAAGTAAGGCTGACTGGGCGGTAGTTTAATGGATTTGACTTGTCACCTATTTTGTATATTGGCGTGACATTTGCCTTCCTCCAGTCCTCAGGTATAATTCTGTCGGTGAGGGTCTTTCTGAACAGCAGCCCGGGTGAATCCCATCAGGTCCTGGAGCAGAGTTTTCTCTCAGGCCTTCCAGACATTTTCTTACCTCGTCTTCGGTGAAATCACAGTGACCTATCCCGACACCATCAAATTGGTTTTGAACATTCGGAATATCCATTTCTGGCTCTCGTATGAAGACCTTTTGGAATTCTTTATTTAGGAGTTCACTTGCCTCCTGGGGGGAGTTTGTTAAGGCTCCATTGGGGTGTTTGAGCTTGGCCACAGCCTTTTTGATCCGGGTTTTGCTTCTCGCATATGCATAGAAGGCACATGTTTTTTCTTTGACTTCCTGTGCAAGGGACTTTTCAAACTGATAAACTGCCTCTCTGACTACTTGTGTTGACTCGTTCCTTCTTTTGCAGTACGCTCTGTATCTTGCTCTGTTTCTCCTCTGTCGGTATCTCTTCCAGGCATCCCCTTTCTGTCTTATTTTACACAGAACTCTCTGTGTCATCCATTTGGGCTTTGGTTTCGTTCCTCTCCGAGTTGTCTGAAGCGGAACGCAAGTTTGTACTACCTTGTTGTATTCCTCCAAGATGCCTTCCCAGGTCTCCTCAACACTGCTGTTCCTCAGTATCTCCCAGTCAACATTGCTGAACATATGGTTTGCTTGTTTGATCTGGAACGAAGACAAATAAACAATAAAATAAGGTGGGAGACAAGGAGGGGGGTGAAGGAGAGGGAGAGAGAGATTGCTAGAAATGTGAAGGATAATTCAAAAATATTCTGGAAGTATATTCAGGAAAAGTTAACAAGAAGAGTAGGTATCCCAGAACTGATAGGAGACTTGGCTGATGGGAATAGAGCAGAAACTGATAAGGAGAAAGCAGAGGTGCTGGGGAAATACTTTGGAGAGGTACTAACAGTGGAGTCGGTTGATGCAGTGCCTACTATTCCCATCAAACAGGCACCAGCACTAGAACTAATAGAGTTTTCCCATGCTAGAATAAGGAGGGCTATAGAAAAAATGAACAGAAGTGTCCATACTTAGTATACTCTATCTAGTATGAACAGTCTCGATTACGTAATCTGGGTTGATGTAGCGTTACGTATCATTCCGTAGTCTTAAGTTGAACGCTTCCATAACCTTGGTCGAACGTTCCATGATTTGGTAGAATATATTATTCTATAGTTGTATATGGGAAAGTATGGATTTTATTTATTTCTACACCGGGTCGAAACCATCGATATATTATTTAGACAAATATGTTAGTAAGGTCATGTACTTCATTGCCATATATGTCCACCCCGTCGGTAATTCATTATAAAAAAATCCCTAAATGTCTAAAAGAAATCCCTAAATCTCGCACGGCTCACCCAATCTCCATTTTCTGTTGCGTTGGTGCGGGACGGCCACCCCTCTCGCTCCACCACCTTCATTAATTTATGCCACGCCTGCGCAGTAGTGTTTCACACCTGCCAATAATAATCCATCATGTTAATGACGTAGTATCTGGTTACATGCCTCAACCACTCACAACTACCCATGCCTCTCTCTCTCTCTCTCCCCCCACCGTGCCTGTGATTTCAGTTTTCACCACTCAAGTCATGGCTTCCATCTGCGATGGATGTACACCTTCCTTTTTTGATAATATTGAAAAGTGTCTAAGAAAAAACGAGCCATGTTTAGATATTTTAAAAGCCCATGGTGTTTTGCCCTCAAAAGGTGATTGTGTTAAGTGTGGATGCCCCTGTACTCTAAGAGAACAAGTTAACACCAAAACAGGCAAAAAGACACTTGTCTGGCGCTGCTACCACAAATGTTTTCTTAATAAAACTAAAAAACAACAACGCTGTGGCTATAGTGTTAGCAACAATAAGGGTTCATTTCTCTCTGGCATTCATCTACAGCCATGGCAGGTTGTTCTGTTCATCAATTTATTCTGCCACAAATCGTTCTCACACAATACCGCAGTTGAAAACATTGAAATTAGCCCGAAAACTAGTGTTGACTGGCTGTCTTTTTGCAGCGAGGTGACAGAACATTGGTTTAGTGAACAACCACCAATTGGGGGTAGTGGTGTGGTGGTAGAGATCGATGAAACGTTAATTGTTAGAAGAAAGCATAACGTTAAACGCGTCCTTGGGCAAGTGTGGCTTTTTGGTGGCATTGAGAGAGGCACAAAGAACAAATTCATAGTACCATTGCTGGACGAAGACGCTGAGGCCCTCCCTAGAAGCAGAGCCATACTTATGCCAATAATTTTTAAATATATAAAGCCCGGAACAATTGTGTATAGTGACTGCTGGCGTGCATATAATACACTCAAAGACGAAGGATATTCTCATGAATCAGTTAATCATTCTTTGAACTTCATTAATCCTCTCAATAAAAAAGTTCACACTCAAAATATCGAGCGCCTATGGAGGGATGTAAAAGAATATATTCGTCGCCCTGGTATAAGAGCTTATTTTCTTAGGAAGTATATCGGTCGATACCTCTTCCTGAAGGACCACAAGACAAATGCTTTCCACACCTTCTTGACTGAGGCTGCCAAGCTGTATCCTCCTCAGTCTGACACCCAACCACCACCACCACCACCACCACCTCACAACCCCAAAGCTTCGGATACCGACTCCAACACTGATTCAAATTCAAACACCGACGACGACCACGACGATGAATGAGGTACCTTACTTTCCCATTAGTAAATGTTATCTAGATTTTTGTTCTTCTTTACCACTAGGTAATAGGTAAGGGGCAGCAGCCCCCACCCATAATACTAGGTTAGGTTAGGTTAGGTTATTTGGTTAGGTTAATGACAAAACTTGGGTCGGATTTCATGGATTTAGCGGGGGTGTGGGGGCAGCAGCCCCCACCCATAATACTAGGTTAGGTTAGGTTAGGTTATTTGGTTAGGTTAATGACAAAACTTGGCTCGGATTTCATGGATTTAGCGGGGGTGCCCCCACCCATAATAATAGGTTAGGTTAGGTTAGGTTATTTGGTTAGGTTAATGACAACACTTGGCTCGGATTTCATGGATTTAGCGAGGGTGTGGGGGCAGCAGCCCCCACCCATTATACTAGGTTAGGTTAGGTTAGGTTAGGCTAATGTTAACCCCATTCTTACTTGCTTTTTCCACGTTGAAAAACAAGAAAACCCGAGCCAACTTTATAAATGAGGTTACTGTGATTTTGGACTCTGAAAAATAGAAAAACCCGAGCCAAGTTTGGTCAAAACTTGGCTCGGATTTGTTCATTTTCAACTTTTGTTACTTTTCAATATTTTATTTTCAGAGTTCTTCCAATATTACCCCTTTATTTACGCCTCTTACCCCGCAACTTCCCTGATCTTCATAGCCCTCCCCACTATCGGGGGCCGTGTCTTAAGATTGATGGATAAGATTTGTTTTGCATTTTCCGATGGGGTTCATAAAAAAACACAACTAAAAAACCCCAAAACAAGGACAAAAACTAAAAAATACTTGTAAAAATCGTCCCCGGTGTAAAACTAAATATTTACCGAAAGTATTGTAGGATTATAATTCTCATATATATATATATATATTTGTATTATTTAAGATTGTTTATAAGTATCTCATTGTAAAAAAGATGGGATACATTTTCCATATGTTGTGCGCGGTAGGTCACGACAGAGACAAACACAACGCGCTCGCACTCACTCTCCAACCAACCTCCGTCCCAGCTACACACGCTAAGCCTTCTTCCTATAGTTTCATATATCAGGTGTTTTCGCTTCACTTTCATCTTATATTTCATATAGTCACTACATCATCATCTTTGTTAGTTATAACAACGTAAATATCTAGCCTATCCTAGCCTATTGTAGCCTCTTTTCATACGCTTGTTTACCTTACTAACCACTTCAAGTCATCTAGCCTATGTTCCGCCATCCTCCAATCACCAGCTGAGTTCATCTAACGGGTAATTATTCTATATGGTTAATGCTTCTTCGAAATTAATAATATACAGTCCACTTATCTAAATTAGCCATATAATTGGTCCTTAAACCTTTCATTAGTTTGCCCCCCCCCCCCCCCTTTTGTGGTTGGTGGTGGCCTAGCCTTCGTGGTTCATTTTTTTGTGCCATACTTCGTCTGTCCCTCATGGCCCAGGGTTTTTGGCATCATGGTGCCGCGGGTGGTGGGGTAGGGGAAAATTATCCTGCGATTGTTGATAGGCCTGCGTACCCGGGCCCGATTAGGAAGGTGGCGATATTGGGCCACTCCTACGTCAGGGATTTGTACGTGGACCACTCCGTACACAGGCCTTTCTTTTTCGTGACTCCTCTGGCCGCCCCAGTTGCCCGCGTCAGCACCTTGAGGTCAACAGAAGCCTGGGGTCAGTTTTTAGAGCTGAAGCCCGACTTGACCTTCTTGGTGATAGGAGGGAACGAGATAAGGAGCGGGGTCAGTCCGAGAGAGATAGCGGAGGGGATCGAGGTCCTAGCTGAGGAGGTGGTGCGGCTCTTGGGGGGAGAAGTCCGGGTGATTGGGGTAGAGAAGCGGCAGGCTCCACGAGGGGTCTCTACGGACGAGTTTAACTGCATTAGAAATGCGGTTAACCGTTGGCTAAAGCGCCATATCCCATTCACCCGGGAGCGCTATCAGTCAATGAATACCTCTGAGGCTGACTTCGGTCCCGACGGAGTACACCTCATGCACGAGGCATCAAAGCGTCTCTTTTCGGAGATCCTGGCCACCTGTCGCCGGTGCTTTGGGCAGGACGAGTATGTCTTGGTCGCCAGGTCATACTACGAGATGTTTGCCCACCATGACGTTAGAGTGGATCAACAATATCAGTATAGCCTAGATTAATAATCCTTCAAAGTCGGTACAGTATATTAATTAAAATTTTATTGCAAATCCTTTAGGCCCAAATTATATAACAATTGATTGGCACTAAGATTAAAATCATCCATACTCTACTGTATTATAATTTCAAAAGTTAAGGTTATTCAATCTATATCAAATTTATACTGTCAAATAACTTCTTTATTCATTCACATATCTTTCTAAATTCTACTCTCGTCGTGTGCCCTGAAGGCGGGGTAATATGATAGCTGATAGGCTGAGTGTGTGTTAATCCAACTCAAAAACCTTTTCCTTGTGACTTCTTTGATAATTATGAACTTTTCTTGTGTACAATTTTCACATTTATTAAATTTAATAATATAAAATTAGCGGTACCCATTGAGTTTAGCCTGTTTAAATTACCCTATTGGCTCTCTCTCTCTTAAGATTCTTGAATTTATTATAACTTTAAAACGGTACCTCTTTTTTTTACATCTAGAGACTTTTGGCCTATACTGTATTGTACTAAATTTCCCTCCCGGCTTTTCTTGAATTAGGATATAATGATTCTGTAATTTCTGGATCTAGATCATAACTATTATGTAAGGAGTTAAATTGAAAGGCTCCAAATTGCTAGTCTACATTGCGCACAATTCTTATTCCGCATTTCGTGAGGGTTTTTTATTTTCAGCTCCCGATTTAATTTGATTTCTCGGAGTACTGTATTGTTGTCCGCAACTTATTCGGTCTGGCATTGATAGTTTGATTTAACGTCAATAAATTTCCTTCCCGTATAATCATGGCTAAAAGTGTACAAAGGCGTCGGGCTGGGCTTAACCCTTCCTCCCCGGGCTGTCTTACCATATGACAGTCGCCCCTACCCGGGCGATATGGCTGAAAAACGTCTAGGCCTAGGCTACCGTATTTATGTTTATTTTCACTGCTAGAACTTTCCCACTAATCTATAATCGTAGTGCGGTTTTCAATCTGTATTTTGGCATTGAGTAGAGCTCTGTAAGTCAACTGGTTCAGTTGTGATGACGATTTCAGTGGAGCCAATATTGCAGAGATGTTGCCAATATGGGGGCTTTTTAGACACTTATTTCGTCATGACATCAGAACAATAACATTGAGGAGTCTTCTCCTTCTTGTTTTCGGAGGTGCGGTGACGAACGCTTGGGTTTGTTGACATACGTCGTACGCACGGCGTTCGGACCAAGCTTAACTAGGCTATTAAGCTCATGCCTTAGATAAGGCATACCGGGTAGCGGCCCTTCTTTCGTGCTGTCCTTACCTAAGGCAGACCGGGTAGGAAGGGTTAAGGGCTCTTTGACGGTCTTGACCTCTGACATCGACGAATTCCTTGATTCGGCGTCTAGAGTGGAGGTGGAGGCCAGGTTGCTCAGTATTCAAAAGCAACTTGACAAGTATGAGGTCAGACAGGAGGACCTGGCCGACACTTACGAGACGGACGCCGAGTATATCGAGGAGTTAAGAGAGGATACCCTATATATGGAGGGCATACAAGTAATCGTTGCCACACTGAAGGGGATCTTGATTCCAGAGGTCAAGAAGGAGCCAAAGAAATCCGCAGTCAAACTACCACATCTTACTCTTCCAAAATTTGAGGGTGATGCCACATTGTGGTCGGGATTTTGGGAGATGTTCAAGTGTACCATCCATGACAATCCCGACCTCACAGATATACAACGCTTCACCTATCTAAAGGGTCAGCTTCTGGGTGATGCACATAAGCTAGTTGAAGGATTCATTATCGAAAGTGCAAGTTATGCCCCAGCAATAGAGCTCCTGCAAGAGACATATGGGCATCCAGATCGAATCAAAGGCAGCTATGTTACCAAATTCAATCAATTAGCGTCACCCAAACACCAAACAGCTGACCTGAAAGACTTCTATGCCAATACAGAGAGTGTGATGAGGTCAATCATTAGCCATGGAATTTGTTTGGAGGAATTTTGTGTGGTGACTCTTGTCAATAAATTACCATCACCACTAAAAGAAACCATAAAACGGGAAATGGGAGACTCGAGCCTGGATTATAAGAAATTCACCCATTGCTTCCAGGCTGAAGTGTACAATATGGCAGGTCAAGACAGAGTAGGGGGTACACCCATGGCTACGGCAACATTTACCGCCCAAAGTGAGTACAGGAAATTCAACTGTGTTCTGTGTAGTGGCACCAATCATTTATGGTACAAGTGTATGAAGTATAAGACAGGGCCTCTTAAAGTTAAAAGAGCCCATCAACTACATCTCTGCACTGGGTGCTTGTCAAAAGAGCATGGCCATTCGGGTTGTACTAATCCTAACATAAGAAGCTGCAAGTTTTGTAAGGGCAAACATTTTCATTCCCTGTGTACACAAAAACAAGGGAAAGAAAGTAGACCAGCGGAGGATAACACCAAGAGAGAGCATACTGCTGCTACTTCAACTACAATGTCCGTTGCCACAGGTAAAAATACAGTAATCTTGCCCACCGTACAGCTGCCGGTAAAGGGTAAGGATAATAATTGTGTTAAAATCAGATCGCTACTTGACCAATGTTCTCAGAGGACATTTGTGAAGTCTTCTGTTCTATCCTCCCTTTCCTACATTTCTAAAGGAACTGAGGAGTTATGTCTTCACGGATTTACCGGAAAACAAGCCTCTAGGGAATATAATGTTGTGGCACTGCAATACAAACACAGAGGTAAATTTCATCATCTAGACGCAATAGTGGTTGATGAATTGCCAGAACATAAAGGTGAACTTAACCTAAAGTCTAAACTGGTTAGTTTACAAAGTAAAGGCATAAAATTAGCCGATCCTCACGCAACAGACACAGATCAGCTGGAGCTGCTTTACCCTAGTGATACGACCTACACCAAGGCCGATTTTACACTCCAGGTCCCCAGTTTAACGTATGGGTGGGACGAGGCAAACACGAGAGAAGGCCTGCCCAATGGCCACTGAGCAATCCTGGTGGCTAACCAAGTTCTCTAAGTGGCTAAAGGAGCAGGTGTCCTGGGGTTTTATAGAAGAGGTGCCTTTTGATAAATCAGATACCGGACATTACTTGGCTCATCATGGAGTAGTCAAGGAGAGCAAAACTACGCCAGTGCGTATCGTCTTCGACTGTTCCGCCAGGATGAGTGATCGTCAGCCTAGTCTTAATGACTGCCTGTATACTGGACCTTCACTGGTGCCAGACTTAGCGCAGGATTTGCTCCGGTTTAGACTCGGTAAGTATGCCTGGGTGTCTGATATTGAGCAGGCATTTCTGATGTTAAGACTCCATGAAGACGACCAGGACTATACACGGTTTATGTGGCCTAAATTTCCAAGGCAGCTAGATTCCCCCCTCATTTGTTACCGGTTCCGGGCAGTTTTATTTGGCGCGACGTGTTCCCAATTTCTTTTAAACGCCACCATTTTAAAACATTTGTCGAATGTCAGTGCAGATCCGCAGGTTATTCATCAGATTCGTTCAGGGCTATACATCGACAATTTACTGGGTACAGGTAATGATGTAGATTTCCTGATTGATATCTATGGTGTAGTCCGAGAAATTATGAATGACGCCCATCTACATTTGCGTGAATGGGCGACAAATAATTCTGTTTTGCGGACTGTACTGCAACGGGATGGTGTGGCGGCTGTACAGCAGGAACATGTTAGAGTGCTAGGGTTGTTTTGGGAAACGGACACCGATACCCTCTCATTCGGCGTTCAGTACGCACAATATTCGCAGGTAACAAAACGGATTTGCTTGAGTATTACGGCTAAACTTTTTGACCCCTTGGGGATAGTTCTACCGGTGTCGATCAAATCAAGATTATTCCTTTAGCAATTATGGAGGATAAAATTAGGTTGGGATGAGGTTTTGACTGGCGATCTGGTTCAGGAGTGGGACGACATTATTTCAGATCTTCGTCTCTGTAAGGGTTTTAATTTTCCTCGGAGAGTTGTCATGGACCATCCTGTTTCCATTCATGCCTTCTCAGACGCTAGCAAGGTCGCGTACGGCACCGCCATATACTTTGTTGACACAAGTGGCAGCCGTCTATTCATGGCGAAGGCGAAAGTCGCCCCGATCAAATCCCTTTCCATCCCAAAATTAGAGCTGACTGCAGTTCTGTTGGCTGCTAGACTCGTTCACTTTGTAGAGGAAACTTTTAAAAATTTGCTAAATATCTCTGAGACAGTTATATGGAGTGACAGCCAAATTACGCTCTACTGGTTACATAGCCGAAAGAAGCTACCAGTGTACGTCACCAACCGTGTCGACGAAATTCATACCCTGCTCCCAACCGCACAGTTCCGGTATGTGTCTACCAAAGAGAATCCAAGTGACTGCATTACTCGTGGTGTCTCTGCTAAATTTCTCAAGTCTTCTGCGTTGTGGTGGAATGGCCCATGCTGGCTTAATAATCCCAACGAATGGCCAGAATATATAGATTTGAGCGAGCAACACACTGCTATTGTGGCACCGGTAATTGACTCGGTGCCTGACGAAGACACACGGTTATGGGACTGGGATAGATTCAGCAGCTATGAGAAGTTACAACGTGTTACAGCATGCGTGATAAGATTTGTAGAAAATGTAAAAGCAAAATTCAAAGGCACACCGCCCACAGGTAGTGCTTACCTCAATGTGAAGGAGACCAGAATTGCAGATAAATTATTACATAAGCTCTGTCAACAAGAAATATATACACAGGAATATAAATTACTGGTTAAGGGAACAAAGTCCAGGAATAACCTGATCAACCAGTTGGGCTTACACTTGAAGGGGGACTTGATACATTGCGGAGGCAGATTACGATTGGCAGCCCTCTCTGAGGCAAGTAAGTATCCAATACTACTGCCCCCCAATCATCCCTTCACCCATCTTATCATTGATAGGTGTCACCGACTCTGTTGTCATTATGGGGTTGGTCATATAATCACCTATATAAGACAACGATGGTGGGTGCCTAGAATCAGGCAGGTGGTCAAGAAAGTCCTATGCAAATGCTTAAAGTGTAGAAGAGTACAGGGAACACATTATGATCCCGTCGGAATTCCTCCCTTACCAAACCTGCGAACCACCCCAGGTGACCCTTACAAAGTTACCGGGGTTGACTACAGTGGAGCAATCCCTGTGAAAGATTCACCCAATCTTAAGGTGTATATGATACTTTTCACCTGTGCTGTTACCAGGTCAATTCACCTGGAACTGGTCACCAACCTCACTTGTGATAGCTTCCTACATGCCTTCCGAAGATTCTGCAGTAGACAGGGATATCCACGTATCATGCTGAGTGACAATGCAAATACTTTCATAGGGGCATCTACATATCTCAAAGAAGTGAGCAACAATCCTAAGATTCAGACCTGCCTAGCGGATGTAAATTGCGAATGGCGTTTCATTCCCGCCAGAACGCCTTGGTTTGGCGCCATATGGGAGAGAGCCATAGGCATCGTGAAGGTGGGTCTGAAGAAGGTGTTGGGTAGAGCTCTCATCTCGATTGAGGAACTCAACACCATACTCTTGGAGATTGAAGCCACCGTAAATGATCGCCCTCTATACTATGCTTCTGGTGATTTGGAAGACCTTACCCCAATCACACCCTCAGTATTGGTACGTGGATACAGACTGCGGGATCTTCCTGAAGAGCATGATGAGAATACTATGGAAGATGCAGACTACACAAGTAAGGACGTGATATCGGCCCGCTACAAATATATTCGTAAATTATCGCGAGATATTTGGCATCGCTGGTCAACAGAATATCTGGAACTTTAAGGGAAGCGCAAAAAAAAAAACTAACACCATTAAAAGGTCATTGGCCTAGGGTAGGGGACGTGGTAACCATCCATGAAGAGGGCCCGAGCGCATTCTGGAAATTTGGTCAGATAGAGGAGTTGTTACCAGGTCGTGATGGCGAGGTTCGGGTAGCGAAGGTTCGCACCAGGACTGGAGTAATCACACGGCCAACAGTACGACTATATCCTCTTGAGGGTGACCTCGATCGCAAGGACACCCCCTCGGATCAGTTGTCCATTGATGTCCCCTCCCTGGATTCTACATCGGCGCAGCCTGTTGACGCGTCCGGCGGACGGCCACGTCGACAGGCAGCCCAGACATCCTCCCAAGCTTGGCGGGATAAGATTGCCTCCGGGCAAATCTAATCATGTAAATTTTGTATATTTTTTCTGCTGGTGGGAATATGTCCATACTTAGTATACTCTATCTAGTATGAACAGTCTCGATTACGTAATCTGGGTTGATGTAGCGTTACGTATCATTCCGTAGTCTTAAGTTGAACGCTTCCATAACCTTGGTCGAACGTTCCATGATTGGGTAGAATATATTATTCTGTAGTTGTATATGGGAAAGTATTGTAGGATTATAATTCCCATATATATATACATTTGTATTACAGTATTTAACCCTTATTTAGCGGCGAGCAACATAAGTCGAGTTAAATAAAGCTGGACTATGTGGCGGCGCTCGACATAACTCGAGTGGCAATTTCAGCACGTAATGTGGCTGAGAGAGAGAGACAAGTGGTGGCAGGAGACTAGCGAGCGTATGACTGCTCCAGACCACCGCGGCGAACCTACTGACACAAATCTCAGCTCCCTCCTCCCTCTCTCACTCGCTACATACTCAATTATGTACTGAAAGTACCGAATTACCTGCTTTTTGCACTCGCGTTGCACGGTTATTGCAAGAAAACTATCCATCATACAAGGATCGTTATGGTGTCATTCGAAAGCTCTGTTTATGCCCTTTCAGGGATAGGTACTTGTTTTACGTTCTGGGTCTTATTTAGGCATGAAAATGATCACGTAAACAGCCCTATTTTGGCTAAAAACACCCCGCTGTGCGGTACACATAAATAAACCGCATAGGCCGCTCGTAAGGTGTTAAGATTGTTTATAAGTATCTCATTGTAAAAAAGATGGGGTACATTTTCCATATGTTATGCGCGTGCGCGGTAGGTCACGACAGAGACAAACAACGCGTTCGCACTCACTCTCCAACCAACCTTCGTCCCAGCTACACACGCTATGCCTTCTTCCTATAGTTTCATATATCAGGTGTTTTCGCTTCACTTTCATCTCATATTTCATATAGTCACTACATCATCATCTTTGTTAGTTATCACAACGTAAATATCTAGCCTATCCTAGCCTATTGTAGCCTCTTTTCATACACTTGTTTACCTTACTAACCACTTCAAGTCATCTAGCCTATTTTCCGCCATCCTCCAATCACCAGCTGAGTTCATCTAACGGGTAATAATTCTATATGGTTAATGCTTCTTCCAAATTTAATAATATACAGTCCACTTTATCTAGATTAACCATAAGAAGTAAGTCCCCGGGACCGGATGGGATACATCCAAGAATCATAAAGGAAGGAGGTGAGATGTTAGTAGAGCCATTCAAAAATGTATTTGAGGTATCTTTTAATACAGGACAAATTCCGACGGACTGGAGAGAGGCGAACATAACAGCTATATTTAAGAAGGGAAAGAGAAATGACCCAGGAAATTATTGACCAGTCAGTTTGACAAGTGTTGTGTGTAAACTAATGGAAATGGTAATTAGAGAAGGAATAATGGAGCATATGAAATCAAAACAACTTTTCAGTGGGAGACAGTTCGGATTCTTGCCGGGGAGGTCGACGGTACTACAGCTAATTAAGGTGGTAGATGATTTGATGCAAACTCTGGAGGATGGTGATGTAATAGACGTGGTATATTGGGATTTTATAAAGGCCTTCGATAAGGTCCCACATAAAAGGTTAATAGAGAAAGTTAGAAGCTATAGTATAGGGGAGAAATGTGTGAAATAGATAGAAGCCTTCCTGAAAGATCGGAGACAGAGGGTACTGGTGAATGGAATAGACTCGGGGTGGAGGGAAATTACAAGTGGGGTACCTCAGGGATCTGTGTTGGGACCACTACTGTTTGTTATATTTATCAACAACTTACCTGAAGTTATAACCAATGGAAGTGAGATATACCTGTATGCGGATGACACTAAGCTGTATAGAAGAGTGAGGAGTAAGGAAGATGTGGAGGGCATGAAGGGATGGTCTGAACATTGGTTAATGCCTTTTCATCCAAAAAAATGCTAGTACTGTACATGCGGATTGGGACTAGCAAGATAGACAAGGTAGGATACAGCATGTATGAAGCGATGGAGGAAGTGAATGCAGAAAAGGATATAGGAGTAGTGATAGACAATAAGTTAAATTTCTCTGAACATTTAGCGGAAAAGATAAACAAAGCCAATATAATAATAGGGCTGATAAGGAGGACATTTGTGTCACTTGACGAAGAAATATTCAGGAATCTCTATACAGCGCTGGTTAGGCCGCACCTGGAACATGCGAACCAGCTGTGGGCTCCATATATGGTAAAGGATATAGAAGCAGTGGAGAAAGTGCAGAGGAGAGCTAGCAAGCTAGTACCAACGTTGAAGAACGCGGGCTATGAGCAGAGGTTGAGGACACTGGGACTTCCGACACTGGCATATAGGAGAAAGAGAGGGGATATGATAGAGACTTTGAAGATAGTGTCGGGAAAGTATGATGAGGATGTGTGTGAAGGTATCTTCTTGATGCGGGAGGGAACAAGAACGAGAGGACACTCTAAGAAAATTTACAAAGAAAGAAATATGCTTGAAAAGGCAAAGAACTCATTTTGTGATAGAGTGGTAAATGAGTGGAACGCGCTGCCCCAGTATGTAGTCGATTCCGAATCAATAAGGAAGTTTGAAAGTAATCTTGATAAAGCATGGTGAAGACAAGATTTGAAGTTTGATTATAAAGCAAAAATACAGAATAGTAAAAATGTTGCGTCTGCTGCCGCCGCCGCCAACACAGTGAACGACCACAGTAGTGCAAGTACTGGCACTGAGCTGGATACACAGGTCTAGTTTGCCTTTTTCCAGAAGATCTACTGTAAGAAACTGTAAGAATAACCAGCAGGAGGCAAATAACAGCTGGCTGTGGGATAATTGGTAAGAGTTGTGTTAGCGGGCGTACCGTCCGCTTTGTTTACATAATTGCCCGCTCGCTGCTACATTCACGTCTAATTTGACTGCTGGGTCAATATACAGGACGCGCTACAATATTGGTAAAAAATTAATCTCAATAGCATGTGATTAAGCAATTTTTTTCCAAATTATTGATGTAGGTGTCAGTCCCAGGAAACTAACATAGGCTAATACATATTATATGGATATTTACGTTTTAATGGTTTATTTACAATGGGAGAGCTTTTTCCGTGCTTGTCAGTCAACAACTGAGACATCTGGTGGCGAATGCAATGAACTACTGGTGGCGAGAGTAATCACCCTACCTAATTCATGGCAAGAGTAATCCAGTTCACTGACACGTGATGTCTATCGACCAATCAGGTGATGCCATGATTTGGAAGACAAGTGGTCCGGGATATAACCCATTAGTTTGACTATGGCCAGCTTGTGTAGAGGGTGTGGGTAGCCGATCAAAGCTTTTTCCACCGTCTTTAAAAACAATAAGGCTGCTTAAGACATTTTCGCCTTCCAATAAGTGTAAACTGTCCAAAGTGCAATAACCAGTGTTCCAAATACAGCCGACGAGGACAGCTGGTTTTGAAATGCACATACCGTTTTTTGCCATGGACAAAATTGAAACAAAAATCCACCAGCTGTTGACCAGGATGAGTGGTGAGCCTCCAGGCTCCAGCCAGGCAGCCACTCAAGCCAAGGACCCTCAACCCAGTACCTCCTCTGTTCATTAAGGTTAGTTGGTTGGTTGGGACAATATAAAGGAGCCGGACCACAGCTAGCTCGGAATCTTAATGGGTGATCGCAAAGTAACAAAGTAAACAATTTGTTTGCATAGGTTTAAACTTCCAGAAATTAATGGGTAATAAATACGATAATGGATTATAACTTACGTCCGCCGCCGCACGTACTGGGTAGCATGAACACGCAATAGCTGGCATGCAAGGGCTAGTTTTGTATCCCACGTACTGGGCACTATGAACCCGCAGTAGCTGGCATGCAAGGGCTAGTTTTGTATCCCACGTACTGAGTACTATGCAACCGCAGTAGCTGGCATGCAAGGGCTAGTTTTGTATCCCACGTACTAGGTCTAGGTTAGGTTAGGTTGGGTTGTTAGGTTAGGCTAAAGTTAACCCCCATTCTTACTAGGTTAGGTTAGGTTGTTAGGTTAGGCTAATGTTAACCCCATTCTTACTAGGTTAAGTTAGGTTAGGTTGTTAGGTTAGGCTAGTGTTAACCCCATTCTTACTAGGTTAGGTTAAGGTTGTTAGGTTAGGCTAATGTTAACCCCATTCTTACTATGTTAGGTTAGGCTAATGTTAACCCTATGAAAACCCAAACAACCTTTTTATTAGGGTTACTGTCATTTTTACATGAAAATTAATAAAATCCGAGCCAAGTTTCGTCAAAATTTGGCTCTGGTTTTCAAAAAGTTGGGTTATATGGGTCTGGAAATGTACAAAACCCGAGCCAACATTTTAATAAGGTTACTGTGTAATTTTTATTTTTAAATTAGTTAAATCCGATCCAAGTTTCGTCAAAACTTGGCTCGGGTTTTCAAAAAGTCATGTTTTATGGGTCTGGAAATTGACAAAACCCGCCGCTGGAGTGTCGATCTGCGGCGTAGTGCGTCGACAACGACCCGACGAACGGCGTCGACAGGAGTTAGGGCGGCGTCAATATTCATTACTGTGCCGATGAGCGGCGACCCCTTCAGTATGGATGGTGACCCCGGCCCGCATGACCCCGAACGACGGCGACCGAACTCAAGGTGTGGTATATAAAAGGTACACCAAAGGGTGGGCCTCATCAGTATACCTTCAGCCACCGTAACGGTTGCACACAGCCATGTTCACCACAGTCCCCAGGAACCCGATACGACATCTACGCTTACTCCAGGTTCAGTTAAATCTGGAAAATGACTACCTACTGATAAATATAGCCATCTGCAAGCTGCTGTTGAGGAAAAGAAGGAGGGAGAATAGAACCCCTCGCATGTGGGTCCGGAACTGGCTTCTCCGTAGGAAAACCTTTGGTATTTATGAGCAGCTACTAAAGGAACTCGCCCAGGAGGATGGGCCAGCCTACAGAAACTACCTGCGGATGGATGTTTTCAGTCTTCCGGGAGGTACTAGGACGTGTGGCGCACCGCATTGAAAAGAACGATACTTTTTACCGGAAGGCACTCGACCCTGGCCTACGACTAGCCATAACACTGCGGTTCCTGGCAACTGGTGACAGCTATATGAGCCTGAAATTGTCAATTATTAGTATTGATATGTACTATTATAAACATATATATATATATATATATATATATATATATATATATATATATATATATATATTATATGGCTTGTTTCATTCATCCACTGCATGAATAATGTATGCATACAAAAATGATTTACGTTATATATACATATATATACTGTATATAACATATTCAATAACTAAATAAAGTAATACAATAATGAAATAAAGATAGTCATCAATAAAAAAATACATACATATATAATAAATAAAGTATAAATAATGACTAAATACTTTATATAAATCAATATAGCAATATTAATCTAAGTACATGAATACATTAATTACAAAATATATATATAAAAATATTAAATTAATAAGTAAATCAATACAATAATGAAATCACGAAAGGAATAACATACGGCAGATACCACAACCAGGTCAGGTCAGAAACCTGTGGTATGCACAACGAGTCTCCACAAACATAATTAATTTGTCCACACATGGCTGGTCAGTGTCAAACACTTTTAAATAATCGAGACATGCAAAACTAATTAAAACAAAATTTACCTGGCTATTCTGACGACCACTCTGCCGCACGATGTGGTCCTTGAGAAAGCCAAACGTGTGGCGATAATCCACTTATCCACTTATCATTTATGGTGCCGTGTGCCGCCGCACTGACGCCTACCGTTTCCCGTCAAGCGTCGTCAATCGCCGTCAAGCGCCGCCAAGCGCCGTCACACGCCATCAGCCTCCAGTCCCCTTCCCGTCCCATTGTTATGACCTCACTCCCCCCCGACTTGATTTCAAATTTTTCGCTTGTAGAACTTTTGAGGGGGTATGTGAAGACCAATCCCGACCGGTTTGTTAGGTTGGCGATGGCCCATGATGCGCGGCGACGTAGACAAAGACTGTCCACGACCCTTAGGTCGCGGACAGTCTTGGCCTAAAATCGGCTAGGTGTGACGGGTGCTTTAGGTTAGGCTAATGTTAACCCTATGAAAACCCAAACAAAGATTTTATTAGGGTTACTGTGTAATTTCAACATGAAAATTAGTAAAATCCGAGCCAGGTTTCGTCAAAACTTGGCATGTGTTTTCAAATGTCGGGTTATATGGGTATGGAAATTTACAAAACCCGAGCCAACATTTTAATAAGGTTACTGTGTTATTTTAATTTCTAAATTAATTAAAAAATCTTTTACTTTATGTTACTTTGCGATCACCCATTAACACCTAACGAGCGGCCTAGGCGGTAATTTATATGTACCGCCCAGCGGGGTGTTTTTACCCTAAATAGGGTTGTTTACGTGATAATGTTCATGCCTAAATAAGACCCAGAGCGTAAAACAAGTATCTATCCCTGAAAGGGCATAAGCAGAGCTTTCCAATGACACCCCAACCATCCTTGTACGACCGCTAGTTTTCTTGCAACGATCGCGCAACACGAGTGCAAAAACCATGTAATTAGGTACTTTCCCTACATAATTCCCTGTGTAGCGAGTGTGAGGGGGGAAGGAAGGGTGGTTTTCACTTCAGTTGGCCCACCGCGGTGGTGTGCGACGGTCATAGCCTTACTACGCTCCTCACACCGCTCAGCTCTCTCTCTCTGCAACATTACGTGCTGAAAATGGCACACGACATAAGTTGTGAACCGCCACTTAGTCCAAATTTCTTTCACACGACATAAGTTGCGTGCCGCCAATAAAGGGTTAAGATTCCCGAGCTAGCTGTGGTCCGGCTCCTTTATATTGTCCCAACCAACCAACTAACCTTAATGAACAGAGGAGGTACAGTAAACTTCTATTTATCCAAAATTTGAATATCCAAAAATGTCAGTTAACCAAAGGTTTTGCTATCAACATTTTTCAATAGTTTTCACTTATTTAAGCCTCTGGGTGCTTAATTGCATCAATTTAACCTCTCTGAAGTCTACATAACTTGAGTTAGATGATAATTTGAAGTCGAGACAGCCTAGAAATGGTTTTAGATGCATTGAAAACAGTATATTTGGCCATTTGTACAAATAGTTAGCTCTATATAAAGGGACTCTCGTTTATCCGTAAACATCGCTTATCCAAAATTTCAAAAGACTCATTATTTTTGGATAACAGGGAGTTTACTGTACTGGGTTGAGGGTCCTTGGCTTGAGTGGCTGCCTGGCGGAGGCTCGATCACCACTCATCTTGGTCAACACCTGGTGGATTTTTGTTTCGAATTTTTCCATGTCAAAAAACTGTATGTGCATTTCAAAACCAGCTGTCCTCACTGGCTGTATTTGGAACACTGTTTATTGCACTTTGGACAGTTTACACTTATTGGAAGGCGAAAATGTCTTAAGCAGCCTTATTGTTTTTAAAGACGGTGGAAAAACCTTTGATCGGCTTACCCACACCCTCTACACAAGGTGGCCAGAGTCAAACTGATGGATTATATCCCGGGCCACCTGTCTTCCAAATCATGGCATCACCTGATTGGTCGATAGATATCACGTGTCAGTGAACTCGAGTACTCTTGACATGAATTAGGTAGGGTGATTACTTTCGCCACGACACCACCAGTAGTTCATTACATTCGCCAACAGATGTCTCAGTTGTTGACTGAGAAGCACGTAATAGATGTCTCCCAGAATAAGACGAAAAAGAAGAAAAGTCTTTAGATTGATGGATAATGGGTAAATGCTTAATTCCCATTCAACTTCATCAGTAGATTCGACTAAAACACCAAAAACAAAATATAAATCCAAAAAAAAATACCTGAAAAACACGTTGTTGCATCTCCTGTATATTAACCGACTGCTGTTATTTGCCCCTGCTGGTAATATATATATATATCTATCTATTGCCTGATGCCGTGATCCCTGAAGGGGTGGCCACGAACGAACCGCCCCCATGCACCCCTGTCCCCAGTCAGTCGATGCCCCTCCTCCCAACCAGCACCGCCTTCATCCATATACTTCCTCACTCCCATAGGTGGGCACTAACGCGATAAAGTAACGCGATAATGTAACGCGTTAACGATTTCGGGTTAACGTTTATCGGATATTTTTTTTTCCAGCTTTAACGAATTAACGGTAACGTCGATACTTTTTGTTCCAAAATAGCGATAATCATTAATTAATTGCCAAACAGGCAGAAATCCGCAGAATAGTCAACAAAGTGTAATTTTTTTGTTTTCTAATAAAATAATGATAGCATTGCTGCATTTAAGATTTTTGATTTAAAAATGATAAATATCCATATCTTCGATAAATAACGATACTAACGATATCGTTATCGGATTTAACGATTTAACGGTTAACGAGCGATAAATGTATCGCCGGTTAACGGTTAACGACGTTAAGGTTTTCGTTAACGAAATAACGGTTAACGAAGTTAAGGTTTTTGGTTATCGTGCCCACCTATGCTCACTCCATCCTTCTACCTCTCCTTCGGTGCACCTCTCCCTCTCTGTCATTCCACCTCGCTCTCGTACACCCTCTTAATCATTCTCTCGCTTCCCATACGTTCCATATGGCCGAACCATCTCAAGTTGTTCCTTTTCACACTTTCCAGCGCATCTACTTCCACACCAAACCTCCTTCTTACTCCTTCATTCGTCTGTCTATCCCTCCATGTAACTCCTCACACACTTCTCAAGTAACTCATTTCCACCGCTCTCACTCTTGGTCCGAGTCTCTTCCCGAACGTCAATGCTTCGCTTCCATAAGTTAGTGTCGGGATTACCACACTGTCATGCAAGGACTTCTTCACTTCCATACTGACCACCCTATTTCTTGTTACTGCTTTCAACATTCCTACAACCCTCTTCCCCTGTTGCACCCTCTCCCGCACTTCTTCATCCATAGTCCCACCATATATATGATATACAGTATATGATGATGACAATAAGTCATTGGTGGTGAGGGGGCAAAGCCTGTGTCAACCCATTATTGTATGATTTGTATCCCACAGCCGGTAACAAAACAATTTACCCAACAACTGGCCATAGGATACAATAATGGGTCGAGGCCATAACTTATTGTCATCATCATATACTCTCAGATACTCACAGATGTCCTTCTGGAAGAGGCTTATGCCTGTGACTCCAGCTCTATAGCCAGGTCATTACTATCGTGACTTTGGCTGCGTGTGGTGGTTATTTGTGCTCTATAATTTAATTTTCTTTCCTGGCCTTTCCATACTTTATCAAGTCGGCACTCGAAGTGCATAATGGTATCAGCATTCACCACCCACTCTGGTAACTCGTTCCAGATATTTACTACTCTATTTGAGAAAGAATTTTTCCAGATGTTGAGTCTTGCTCTCGGTTTCAATATCTTCTTTGATTTTCCGCGGGTGATGTCGCCCTCCCTCATCCAAAAAATCCCCTCCGTGCAGTCTTGGTCATACTTCCCGCTGATAATCTTATACACCTCGATCTGGTTACCTCTAGATCTTCATACGCCAGGGTTGGTAGGTTCAGCTTGCTGAGTCTCTTCTAATAGGAAAGATCCTTTAACGGAGGCACCAACATTGTTGCTCGGCGTTGAGCGTTTTCTAGAGCCTCCACGTCTTTGATCAAATATGGGCACCTGATCTGATTCGCGTATTCGATGTGTGGCCTCACTATTGCAGTGTACAAAGATTTGAAAATTTCAGGATCAAGATATACAAAACTTTTGATCAGGCCCACAATTTTATTCGCCTTATTGATCTTCTCAGCAAGGTGGTCTGAAAATGTTAGTTTGTCATCTATCACAACGCCTATGTCCTTCTCTGTGCTGGTCTTTGTTATATATACTGTTTAACATTGTGTAGTCTGGTGCTTTGGTGTCGGACCTTCCTATCCTCATATGTTTACTTTTCTCAGGGTGAAATTCAAGCATCCATTTCTCCGACCATCTTTTCAATTCTTCAAGGTCTTTCTGTAACCTGCCGCTGTCCTCGTCACCAATCCTCCTGAATATTTTGGTATCATCCGCATACAGATATACCTCACTATCATGCTTGGTTATCTCCAGTAGGTCGTTAATGAATAGTATAAACAGCAACGGGCCAAGCACTGAGCCTTGTGGGACTCCACTTGTGACCTCTTTCCAGTTGGATGCCTCTCCATTTACCATTACCCTCTGTTGCTTGCCTGTCAGAAAGTCTTTAATCCACCTCAGGATGTGCCCGTTAATCCCATAGCTTTGTATCTTTTTCAGAAGTCTTTTGTGAGGCTCTCTGTCAAAGGCTTTCATGAAGTCACAGTAAATGACGTCGGTTGCCTGTCCCTCATCGATGGCCTCTGTCCACTTGTCCAGGACTTGTATCAACTGCAGCACGGTTGATCTACCTGAGATAAAGCCAAACTGTCTATTACTGAAAAGCCTGTTCCTCTTCATATGATTCATGATCTCTTCCCTCAGCAGCGATTCCATTAATTTACTGAACACGCTTGTCAGGCTGATAAGTCGGTAGTTCCCCGGGTCACACTTGTCTCCTTTCTTAAATATTGGCGTTATATGTGCAATCCGCCAGTCATCTGGTACTTTTCCTTCCAGCAGTACATACATACATACATACAATTTTAAGACAGTGTTCCACACATAAGTGCAGTTTCAGTCTCTTGTCCTAATGGTAGCATTCCAGGCAACCCTGTTAAGGGCTGCTTCACTTGTCAAGTTCTTGGATTTGAGATCGGCGCGTATAGTCCGATCCCAGGTCTTCCTCGGTCAACCCCTTGGTGCAGCTCCCTCCACAATCACAGACCTGCATTTTTTCGCCCAATTTTGTTCATCCATTCTCTCCACATGTCCATACCATCCCAGTCTACTTGTATGCATCACCTCGCTAATACTCTTTATACCTAAACGTATCCTCAGCTCAACATTTGTTTTTTTATCCTGTAGCCTGGCCCCACACATCCATCTCACCATTCTCATCTCATTACGCTCCATTCTGTTGACATCCTCTACTTTAACGGCCCATGTTTCTGAGGCATATGTCATTGCACTTCTAACACATGAGGCATACACCTTTCCCTTCAGGGGGAGAGGCATTCTTTTCATGGTCAGGATTGGCATCAGTTCTCTGAACTTCCCCCAGCCACACCTAATTCTAGCAACAGTGGCAGCCTCGGCCCCACCGGCAGAGATGGTATCTCCTAGGTAACAACACTTGTTCACCAGCTCCAAAGACTCCTTTCCAAAATTCACAGCCACAGGATCATCACTTAACACAAGCTCGCCTTTGCACACTATGCACTCAAATTTCTCTATTTCTGACTTATCCTTCGGCAGGGGTCCCTTTATTCTACTACAGCGCTTACTCCCATGGTGTACCCAACATCGATAGATGCTACATTGAATTAAGTTAACGCCCACTCCCTTTCCACACACTGCACATGGGTATGCACCGCTCTTTTCCACATTGCCTCGTCTCAATGTACAATGCATAACCTTGGTTTTGTTAATATTGACTCTTAAACCCTTGCTCGCCATGCCCTCTCTCCACTCTCTGAATTTGGCCTCAGCATCCTGCATACTGTCAGCTATTAGGACTAAATCGTCTGCATAAAACAGTTCCAACAGGAGTCCGCCTCTAAAAACTCTAGACAGCACCTCCAAGACCATAATAAAGAGGAGGGGGCTTAACACTGAACCCTGATGGACTCCAACACGGACTGCGAACTCATCACTCCGTACACCCTTCACCCTCACCGCACTTCGCGAATCCTCATACATCTTCATTATCACACGCACCAGCCACTCTTCCACACCAAGTTTCCTCATAGCCCACTGCACAACATCTCTAGGCACCCTATCAAAGGCCTTCTCCAGGTCTACAAACACAAAGTAAAGATCCCTGCCTTTTAGTAAGTATCTTTCCTGTATCTGCCTGACTATGAAGATAGCATCGGTTGTACCCCGTCCTGGCATAAAACCAAACTGCATATCATCAATAGAGATGCTTTGCCTGATCAAACCCTCAAGGACTCTCTCACAGACCTTCATGATTTGGTCAAGCATTTTCAGGCCCCTATAATTTCCTCTATCTAGCGCATCCCCTTTTCCTTTGTATATATTTACTATTACACTTTTGAGCCAATCCTCTGGGATTTTCTCATCTTTAATAATGGTGTTTATCAACTCAGTGACTAAGTTTACACCAGTCTTCCCTGAGGCTTTTATCATCTCAGCGACAATGTCAGAGCAACCTGGAGCTTTACCGTCCTTCATTTTATTGATTGCGTCGCTCACTACAGCTGTTGCTATCAAAGGAGGGGGCCCAGATATGGGTTTTTCAATACTAAGCTGTTCCTTATCCCATTCAAACTCTACATTTAGCAATCGTTCATAGTGTGCCTTCCATGCTTCTCTGATTTCATTTTCTGCATACACAATCTTCCCATTATCGTTTCTAACACAATGTTCACCTATAATATCCCTACTGTCAGTCTTAACTCGCCTAGCTAGGTTGATGATCCCATTGGGATTGTCAGTGTTACACACTTGTTCGAGGACCAGGTCCTTAACCCGTGGAGCCCCGGCTAGTTTTGTAATGTTTGCGCACCAGAACCCGGCCGGTTTTCAAAAAATGGTTTTATTCCAGAAACAATAGCGAATGGGTTAGGAATGAAGGAAAAACCACGAAAAACCGCTCAAAAAGCTTAAAAAATGGTCCTACAGAGCCCCCGAAAATGGATTTTATAAGAGTAAAAAATTGAAGGCAATTATCCCGAAAAAACAGGTTATTGCGCGCTCGCGCGCACGCACGTGGACTTTGAGAGTTTTCAACCATCGGCACGGTTGCGTGGGATACGTACACAGTTCCCATACAAATCTGAGCCCTCTTGAGTGGCTACACCTGAGGTTACGGTCGGCGCAATTAGGGTGACGCGCCAGGCGCGTCTCTGGGGCTGTGCGTTACATACATCGCCGACGCGTCAGGCGCGTCGCTGGGGCTGTACGGGTTAATGCGATATTTAGCATTGTAAATAACTCTTTTGGCAGTTCGTTTAGCTGCCTGGTATTCCTCCTTGCTGCCTCCTTTCTTCCATGCTTTGAAGCATCTCCTTTTATCTTTCACAGCATGTTCTACCACCAGGAGGTCTTATTCCTGGGGTGACCCTTTGTTTTCCCACAGACTTTGTCAGTGGCAGCGATAAGGCTATGCTTAAGAAAGTTCCATTGACTATTTACATCGTTAGGCTTAGCTTCCTTATTTCTATTCATTTCCTCCAGTTCACTATGAAACCTATCCCTAACTTCCTTGTTCTTCAGCAGCCACATTTTCGTTTTGGGTATGTATACCTTCTTGCGCTTAGGATCTCTGTATAAGCTCATGTCGCACACAAGTAGCTTATGCTGGGGGATACATTCTTCGCTTGGGATGACCTTTACATCTCGAACTAGTTTCCAGTCTTTCCTGTTAACCAAGAAGTAATCTATCTGGCTACTTGAGACCCCAGAGTTATATGTGATCAGGTGGCTCTGTCTTTTCTTGAACTTTGTGTTACACACAACCATGTTGAGTGCAATGCAGGACTCCAGTATATAATTCGCCTTCCAGATTTCTCCTTCCGTAACCATTTCCTCCATGTACCCCCTCGTATCCATCTGCAGATGCTCCCACGTGACCATTGAGGTCCCCTCCCACGATTGTTATTTCATTCTCCGATAGGCCTGAAATGACACTGACGGTGTCATTCCAGAAGTCCTCTTTTATCTCTTTCTGTAGACCAGCCTGTGGGGCATATGCAGATATCACATTCAGAATTCTTTCACCAACTTTCAACTTCAGAACAATCAGCCTTTCGCTAACTCTCGTAATCTGAAGCACACTTTCCGCCAGCTCTTCAGCCACCAGAACACCCACTCCTCCTTTAGTTTTATCAGTCTCCACTCCCATCCAGTATATCCTATATCTTTTCTTTTTTCCGACAATCCACTGTACCCCATGCCTCTTCCAGAGTGTTACCTGGGTACAGCAGACGTCCACTCGCCTCCTCTCACACATCTCAACCACTTCATTTGCCCACAGATTCAAACTACCAACATTCACACTAGCAAGTCTGAGATTGTGGGGGGCATTTGTCCTTGTCTTGGGCGGTTTTGATTCATCGGACTTACTTTTCTTTTTAGGTTGCATTGTCATAAGTTGGGTATTTTGGCTGGCAAATGAGCATCCCCCCCCCCCCACCCCGCCCCCAGAACTCCGGTTCCAGCCTACCCCGGGACCATTCCCAGTACCTTCCCCCAAGATTACAAGTGGGTAGGATCCATTGGCCTCGGTACGCCCCACCAGAACCGGCCGCAGGAACGCACCCCGTGCGCGTACACGGCACTACGAATGGCCTGGCATTTTTCGCCCAATGACAGGGCAGCTTCCTGGAGCGCTACCACCAGGTTCGGGCCCCTAAACTATTGGGCGGAAAGTGCCAGTCCGGGGAAACACTACGTACTGTACCCTCTGGATCCATTTCGACCAGGTTGGGCCCAGGGTCCAGTGGGAGCGACACCCACCGCCAGTGTGCCACCATTAGGCAACTTGGAGCAAGTACAATGAAGCCCTGTCACAGCACTGTCATATGGAGACAATGCCAGCGCCAATAACAAGGCTTCATTGTATAGTGATGGCTACTTGGTCCGCAAGTCTAACACCATCCACCCTATTAGTCGCCTTGTACGACATGCAGTAGGATGCGTGAGGCATATTCTTTTTTTTCCTCCACCATAGGTGAAGGCCCCCTTACCCCCTGGGGGTAATCTTTCGAATAGTATTCTTAGTGGTTTAGCTAGCTCCTCTGACATTTTCTTGATAATCCTCGGATGCACCCCGTCAGGACCTGGAGACTTATTTCTTTTCACTTCCTGCAGGATCTGCCTGATCTTGTCATGTGTAATCTCCATCTGCCCCAGACAAGGTACATTCCAAGTTCGCGTCTATGGCAATTCCCCCTCAGTCTCAACAACAAAGACTGTGGAGAACTTGTCAGAGAGAACCTCAGCCTTTCCTTTGTCGCAGGATGTTTTCCTTGGTTTGTCGTCGTCCATATAAAGATCTGCTATCCGAGATTTTGTTCTTGTCTTAGAGGACACGTACTTCCAGAATATTTTTGGATTTTCTTTCGCATGCCTGGCAATTTCTTTTTCTTTAATTTTAATGGCCTTTCTTGTTTCCCACCTTATTTGGTTATTTATTCTCCTGTATTCGGTTTCCACCTCAGAGTATCTTCTGTCCAAGTGTACCCCAGCATCCTTCTTCATTTCCCACAATCTCTCCCACAGTCTCTGTTTTCTTTTCACCTTTGACCAAAGTTTCCTTGTCATTGGAAGATTTTTGTTAGTGAACAAGTTATATTCTTCTTAGGCACACACTCATCGATGAATTCCCTTAGTATATTGGAGAACGTTTTCAAGGTTTCCTCTGTCTTTAAGTCACTTGATAGGTACCGGTACCGTACTGTTCCCAGTCAATGGTCAGGTGCTCCTTCATCAACTCATAGTCTGCCTTCTCGTACATATGTCACTTTATTTGTTCTCTCTTCTAGTTCTTGCAGGTCGCGTTTAACATGAATACAGGCATGATCGCTTCTCCCCAGCGGACTGTTTATCCTTACCGTACTTCCTCAATTATAGATTCATCACTGCTAAACAGCAAGTCTAAGGTGTTCCCTGCGCTATCACCTCTCATCCTTGTTACTGTATGTCAGTTATGTGCTGGGTAAAGAAGCAATCTCTTATTTTTTCAATGAATAAATGTGGGAATCCCAAGCAATCTGGGTTAGATATACAGGGTGTCCATGAAGTCTCTTTATAATTTATTTTTTTTATTACCAAGGCAATTGATGAGATATTTTAATCAGATTTGTTGTATGTACTCGGTGGTTATCAAAGTTTTTAATAACATTGCATTTGTCCATTGGTCCATTTTTCTTCCACGAGAAAACAATTACTGCAAATGTTTACCTTGACCTTTTGACTGAATATGTGGCACCACAACTAGATGACCTTCAACCAACCATCATTTATCAGCAAGATGGTGCACCACCACATTGGGGACTGCGTGTTCGTGAGTTCCTAAATCAAACATTCACAGACCGGTGGATTGGAAGGGATGGCCCGATTCCCTGGCCACCTCGTTCACCAGATATCACTCCCCTGGACTTCTTTCTATGGTGTTATGTTAAAGATATCGTGTATCGAACAGAGATACGGGACATCACTGACCTAAAGCAAAAGATCACTGATGCCATTGCGACCATTGATGAGGCTATGCTACAGCGAACATGGCAAGAAATCGAGTACCGTCTTGATGTGCTTCGTGCAACTAATGGTGCCCATGTAGAGGTGTTCTAAATGAGGCAAAAAAAAACTTCAATATCTACTCCTCATTTTGTAATAATTTCCACATATTTGTCTGTTCATTTGCTTTTGTAATAAATATTTTAAATTGTAAAGAGACTATGGACACCCTGTAGTACAGTATAGTTTGTCCATTTGATATGCGGCATGTTAAAATCCCCTAATACTATCTTGTACTTAATTTCTTTATCACTAATTTATTGTAAAAGTTGGAGGAGCTTTGTGTTGTTATCGTCACTGCTGTTGGGGCTCCTGTATACAGATGTTATGAGTATATTTTCATTACCACACTTCAACTTTATGCTACGGTGTTCACTATAGTTTGTTTCTAGTTGTATATTATTGCACAGCACCCCTTCCCTAGCATACAATAGTAGTCCTCTTCCTTTGTCGGCACACAGATTATGCTCGACAATCTCGTATCCCTCTATACTATACTCCTGTGCAGATTTGTCATACTTATAATTCTTTGGTTTAACTTCCTGTAATGCTATTATATATATGCGGAGTATATTCCATTAGGTTTAATCTTTCACTTAAAGTTGGTTAGTGGAGAGAACATAATAACTTAACTCTAGTTGCTTATCTAAACTAAATATATCGACATTACTAAACAAAATATACAACTTGTTATCCATGGCTCATTGTACATAGTTCTTTGCCTTAGCACTGTTTACTGTTGGCTCCCCCTCCTGTGATGCTTCTTCCACCCTCATATTTATTCATGGGGTCGTGTATCTTCTGTCATCTTGACTATTCTCCTCTTCCACGGTGGGCCTATCACTTTGTGTCGTCCCTCCCCTTTCTCTTCCAAGTTTTTTGCTTTCTTGTATAGGGTTGTCTCTTGGTCTCTCTCCCTTTTGGTCAGATCGTGTGCGACTCCTACTCCTTCATATGCCTGTTTGCCCCAAAGTTTCCTGATATTCCTAAAAATATCTTGCTTTGTTCCTGTGTCGGTGAGCCTGAGAAGCATTGGCCTATGTTTGTTATGGCTAGACTTGTCGAGTCGGAACACTTTCTGAATTTTGTTATCAGGGGAGGGATACTATACTGTATTACCTTTATCAGGGGAGGGATACTATACTGTATTACCTTATCAGGGGAGGGATACTATACTGTATTACCTTTATCAGGGGAGGGATACTATACTGTATTACCTTATCAGGGGAGGGATACTATACTGTATTACCTTTATCAGGGGAGGGATACTATACTGTATTACCTTATCAGGGGAGGGATACTATACTGTATTACCTTTATCAGGGGAGGGATACTATACTGTATTACCTTATCAGGGGAGGGATACTATACTGTATTACCTTTATCAGGGGAGGGATACTATACTGTATTACCTTATCAGGGGAGGGATACTATACTGTATTACCTTATCAGGGGAGGGATACTATACTGTATTACCTTTAGGGGAAAATAACAAATAAGTTAAATAACAGCAGTCAAATTCGACGAGAATTTAACTGTGAGCGTGCGACTATGAACCTTACCTTAACCATATTTGGCAAGGATGAAGTATTCGGGTGTACTGCCCGCCTTGTTTGCACTACCCGGATGCTCGCAATAATGTTCCCGTCTATTCTGACTGCCGTGGGATACAATAATAGGTTGAGAGGAGGGCTTTGGCCCCCTCACCCCCCCATGACTTATTGTCGTCATCATATACTGTATACACCCAACCCTCTGCTATCGCGGGTAATTGGTGCCCTAATTCTACCGCTATAGCGAGATTCGCCATAGCAGAACTGAAGTACTTATGGGAATAATTATAATTGGTGCATAGGTCCATAATTTTGACCTATTTCTTGCTATTTTCAAATTTTGTTTACCATACTATATTTATAAATACATATTATGAGGAGATTACTAACCACACATAATATATTTGAAATCAGTCTTATGTAGCCTAGCCTAATTCATCGGCATAATTTCGGCGCTTTCGTCTGACACGGCGTCGGCGTTGGTAGCCTAGACCGGCGTTTGCTACATCGGTTTTGATGGTGGGCATTTATTTCCTTTATCATTACCACTGTCACTCTATGTGAAACAGACGACAGTGACGTCACAATGCGCATCTACGTCACGTCACGAGACGTTCTGTACGATATTTTGGCGCTCTATATGAGAACTCCTTGGATTCGCCCTACTTTGATGGTGGGATCACATTCATTCTTAACAAAATTTGGAATAATATTTTCGGTCGTTCGCTCTATAGGGGAAACGTTCTATGTGAACACGTTCTATGTGGGACCCTACTGTATACGTAACGTACTGTTATGTATACAGTATAAGAGATATATAGTACCGGTACTTATGATTAAATTATCGTATTTCGACGATTTCAGTCACTCGGAAAATAAGCTGATGAATCTCGGCGCTCCAAATTCACTTGCATTGAAAGTACATCAGTTTTGGAGGGTTTATTTAAGGCTTTGAAATTTGTCTTATACGCCGGTATATACGGTATATTGCCACCAAACTTTATGATGATATCTGACTACTGACATTTACATGACTTTACTTTGCACCTCCTCACCAAACACTAGCCTTGTGAGGGCCCTGGCCCAGTGGGCTAGTATAAAATAAACACATCAACAACAAACTAGGCGTTTGCCTAGTCCACCCAGCACTGTGCTAGCTCGTTAGTTTTTGACTAAGGAGGGTTGCCAGGAGAGAACCAGGTACACGAGACCTGTATCTCTCAGGAGAGCACCCCGTCATTTAATGTAACTAGGCGCACAGACTTGTGAACGACACTAGGCTACCGAGCAGGTGGCTCGGCCCAGGTAGCCTAGCCTACGACTCCCCTGCTAGACTTCGTCCACCTGGCAGACCCCCGATTAGGGTTTATGATCTCATTGTGTATATATGTGCAGCATTATTGTTCCTTATGTTTATAGTAAGTCGTGATTGTTGCTGAGAGACCCAACCAGAGCAGGCTTGTGCCTGGTGGGAGAAAGCACATCTTTTTGTGGTTCGAGTTTAGACTGCCGACTGTTTTATAATTACACATGTGCCAGATAACACCGTATGTCCCTACACTATATATGTTCCCACAGTAATAATACACAGTTCAGAATCCGAGACGTACTTCTTAGTTGCATCTGACTTTTGCAGAAGATTCCTGCATGGTGCTTTAGGACTTTCTTTGTTTCACTTTCTTTCAGACAGGAGTGACAGTTTACTGATTATTTAACGTAACGTTAATTATCCTTCTTCTAGTTTGCTAATAAATCGTTGCTGCGATTTAATTACGCTATCTATCTTTTTCCTTGTATACCTTAATAAAGTAATCGTATGTTGTATGAGTATAGGCTGCTTCAGTGATCATCAGCCTATAGTGTGCACCTTTTACCGGGTCATAGGATACCTCGTTGTCCAGGCACGACTCAGGGCGGTATAGGTGTTTTGTTCTCCAGTGGCTAAGGCAGGGGTTGGAACTAGTGTTACCGTTGTTGCATTTAGCTTTATCTAATTTTTTTTTTTTAAGAGACAATGAACGGAGGAAGGAAAAACACAGATAAAACAAAAAGGTCCATGTGCCTAAAGGCATCCTCCATTCATAAAATGTTTGTAACAACTGGATTTAAACATTTGTAGATTGTAAGTTTGTGGAAAGCAATTCGAGGGAAGTGAATTCCAAAGAGTAGTAGCTCTGGGGATAAATGAATTCTGATAAGCAGAAGTCCTGCATTGTGGAGGAGAAAGTGTAAATTCATGGGCGCTCTCAGCTGCCCTAGTTCTACGGGGAAAGATGTGGAGAGGCGGCACAATTGAAGCAAGTTCCTTGGAACAATTGCTGTGAAAATATCTGTAGAATAATGCAAGGGATGCAACGTTTCTTCGTATGGATAATGTAGGAAGGTCCTATGTGATTACAGGGTTGTTGATTAATCTAATAGCTTTATTTTGAATTTTGTCCAACTGCCTCAATGCAACCACTCCACTTCCACCCCACAGAGGTGAACAGTAATCCATCTGAGAACGCACATGACTTTTATATATCACGGCCAACTGCTCGTCAGTGAAGAATTCTCGAACTCTGTACAGGAGTCCCAGTTTTTTAGAGGCATTCTTAGCAATGCCTCTAACATAATGTGTCCAGCTCAAGTTAGTTATTTAGCCTTATCTAGTCCAATGATGAAGAGCCCTGTGTCTTGTAGAACCTGGATCGTAACAATATTGCTAGCAGAGGGCAAATGACAGAAAAAAATAGACGGGAACTTCACCGCGAGCGATCGACCTATGTAAACATGACCGTACACCCGGATACTACATCCTTCCCAATTTTATTTAGATCTTGTAGGAGATCCACATCGTCTTCTGTCTTGCTTTGGTGGCTAATGTTTGTATTGTCAGCAAATGATGAGAGGTGGGATAGAGCAAGATTTTCATCTATATCGCTCATCATTGCCAGAAAGTGGAGTGGCCCTAACACAGTGGGCATTCCACTAGAAACTATGGATTCCATTGACTTGTATCCATTTACAGCTACAGTACTGTTGTGTCAGTGTTATGTAAACAAAGCGGACGATACGCCCGCTAACACAACTCTTACCGGATAATTTCGTAAAAAATAACAAGTAAAATTATACGTAAAAGTAAGTGCGAGTGTATGACTTATGTAAACAAAGCGGACGATACGCCCGCTAACGCCATCCCTACCAAATAATTTAATTTGCACTGGTAATGACATACAGTGCACTCCCCGTATCCGTGCCTAAGTCGTACCACGTATTTTCCGCGGATACGCGATTTTGCGGATATGTGGGTAGTGTTTAACATAGGTTTCGATGGCAAATATACTTAGGTCGTACCAAGCTCACCAATCTTGGACCCTCAAATACACTATTTTGACCTACCTAATGACATTTATATGTATCCAATGATTAAAGGATACTCACTTTGATCCACAATGACTGTTCCACTAAGCTCCAGGTACAGTCCAAAGCAGTGGACATCAAGTACATTCCAAAGGTAAATCCAGGAGTCACTTGTGCCATATCATCATCCCCTCCCCTATGAACCATTCTTAGAATCCCTTTAACCTAAGACGTGCGCACCCCCTGTAGTATACAGCTACCCCTGTGCGATTTGGGCGACCCTTGCAAATATCTATGAAAAGTACATCAGCATGTAGGAAATGTTCGCACACATCGAGCCATATATATTTGACCCCCCCAAAAAAAATCTGAGGGGGGGGGGGAGAGTGGTCCGTAGTTGAAAAAAGTGGAGCGAATGGCATCGCGCGGCAAGATATCCCGGGTGAATATCCGCGCGCCCAGGGGGTAGTAGGAGAGGGAGGGGAGGGCGGGTTAGGGCATAACATCTCGTATTTATCCTATTTTGAGCACTTTTATGCTATGTAGAGTATGTGTACGTATGTAGGCCACCCATATACCAAGGAGTATGCCGCATATAGACCAAATATGCGACATATAGGCGAATTATGAATGAGTTTCGAGGCGGGAACGGAGGTGAGAGAGTTTACGCGGGAAGGTATGAAGGGGAGTACGGAGTGTGTTGGCTATATATCGTATTTTCAGCACTGTCATGCTATATAAAGTACGTGTACATATGTAGGCCACCCATATACCAAGGAATATGCCGCATATAGACCAAATATGCGACATATAAGCGAATTACGAATGAGTTTGCAGGCTGGAAGTGATAGGTGGTGGAGAGGTGGGGTTGGGTTGGAGGGAGTTATGGGAGAGCAGGGTGTGTTGGCTGGAATATCACGTATATACCGTATTTTCAGCACTGTCGTGCTATATAAAGTACTTGTACGTATGTAGGCCACCCATATAACAAGGAATATACCGCATAATAGACCAATTATGCAATATATAAGCCAATTATGAATGTGTTTAGGGGAGAGGTGGGGTTGGTGGGTTGGAGGGAGGAAGGGAAGTCTGTGTGTTGAAAGGTCTCGGTGCCCAAGGCATAGCCAAGGCCAGCTGTATGTTATTGCTTTAGAGCCGGTAGGGGTAGGTAGGGGGGGAGCAGAAAGTGAGAGCATTTAGATATGTCGCTTGTATTGATAGATGACTTTCAGACTTGCATTTTTATGCAAGCAGACATTGCATTTGACACATGTGAAGTATGCACACAAATAGGTATGCCATTGACAGTAATAAAGTCCGATCGTTTAGAGTAGCTTTGAGTAGCTTTGACAAGTAGGAAGGGAAGGGAATGTGGGTGTGTAAACAAAGGGAGCTATATTTAGACTGGTGTGCAATTAGGCGTGATAAAGGGTAGGCAGATTGCCATATGAAACACTTGGGATTTATTCATTTGCAAATGATATGCAATACAAATATATATTCGAGACTTACTTGGTGTATTTTGTATGATATGCATCACTATATATAATCGAATATACGCGCGTAATATAGAGGGATGTTGGAGGAATTTTCGACACAACATAGTTGTCCTTCATTATTTGGAAGATTATACAATACAAATGTATTTGTGAAGGTTATTTTTTGCATGTTGTATTATAAATCAACCCGAAATACTATTGTGTAGGGGCAGGTAGAGTCACGGTGGGTGAGTGTAGGAAAAGGTTCAGCTTGGTGACCGTGCGATAAGACTGGTGTCACACTGAGAGGGGCAATGTTGGGGAGTGTTTGGGCAATTTTTGAACGAATAAAGTTCTATAGTACATTTATTTTTGAGAGAGATAGTTTTATATACCTTTGCATGATAAGACTGGTAACTCCATCAATTTACTAAAGTAAATTGGTGGGATAAATTTTTGTTTGTTTACCAACTGACAGCTCGAATGAACAGAGCAAGTTTTGAGTGATATATTGTATGAGCTGCCATGGCCTGGTCAGTAAGGTCACGGACTGGGATTCTGAGGGTAGGTCAGGGTAGTGGGTTCGAATCCAGGAGGGGGTTATGGGGAAGTTTTTATAATGTTTAAAACAAATTTATAATTTTTTTTTTTTACAAGCCCATGTCATTGTATTCAAGCAATATTAAATATTCATGGAATATATCATATTGCAAGAATACAATGACATGAGCTTGTATTTTGTTTTTATTATTATTTTATAAGTAAGATGAACATAGGATTGAATCTACATATGATTATTTTTTTACAATACAATATATTTCAGTTTGAAATAAACAAGAGAATAACATTCAAAAATATTTCTATTATTAGGAACAAAAAATACATATAACATTATATCACAGGGATCATATTGTACTTAGGTGTTTGATATATATATATATATATATATATATATATATGAGGTAGCAAATGTTTTGTGACATAAAAGCGTGATCAGGTAGTTAGGAACAAAAAAATACATATAACATTATATCACAGGGATAATATTGTACTCAGGTATTTTATATATATATATATATATATTTATGAGGTAACTAATATTTAGTGACATAAAATTGTGATCAGGTAGGTCAGGTCAGGTCAGGTCAGGTAGGGCGCGAGTCCAGGGCATGGGCAGGGGCGGCACTCAATAGTTCTTGTACATATGGTAGTCCCTGAAGCAGTCACCCAAGCAGAGTGCAACCTTGCACTCGTTGCACATGGAGGTGACTTTTCGAGTCTCCTTGGGTCTCCTGGTGGTGTTGCTGCAAACGTAACATTTCACCTGCTTGTGACGACTGCCAAGTAGCTGCGTGTGGACTGCATAGTGCCTGTGGACCGCCACCTGGATGCGGTCAGGGGCGTGATCACCACGCCATGCCACAGTCCTCAGAGAGGGGGTGCCATATTTTTCCAGGAGTTGGTACGAGACGTTGTACACGAACTCCCGGAACTTCAACTTTTGGTTAGGAGCCATGTCTTTTTTGACAAGCCACAGGTTGAACGCGTTGAGCATCGTGATGTCGACTAGGTGGAGGAAGAGCTTGTGATACCATTTCACAGTCTTCCTCAGACACTCAACGCCTGCAAGTTGACAATCTGACTTGTCCACCAGGCGCATGTATTTTGTGTAGTCCACTACCATGTTGGGTTTTTCAATCGTCTTCTTGGTGCGGTAGTGGACTTTACCAAAGTCGACCTGGGCACCTGTGTGGACTGTCGAAAGCAGATGAACATCACGTTTGTCCTTCCACTTCAGAGCCACCACTTTCCCGGACTTCTCCAGCATCTTGTACTTGCCGGCCCCCCTTCGTCGCCTTCGTCGTAACCTCCTCTCGCGGTGTTCTTGTGCCAGTTCATCTTCAAAAGGTGTGTCACTGGAGGAGGGATCCGGAAGTGGAATGACCTGACCGACGAACTTTGGTATGGACTTTCTTGTCTTTCTGACAGTCCCACATGACCCCGTTTGGGTGTCATGAAGAAACTGGCAGAGAGCAGGAGAAGTATACCAATTATCGGTGTACAATACGTGTCCATGGCCCATGTAAGGTGCCATCATTTTCTTTACGATGGCCCCTGACATGCCCATGGGGTCATTGGCACCGACTCTTGGCACGTCTATATCAGTTCCTGTATATACGATCATGTCAAGCACTATACCAGTCTCACAGTCACACATCACGAAGAGCTTGATTCCAAACCTTTGCCTTTTCAAGGGGATATACTGTTTGAACACAAGACGACCTTTGAAGAGCACGAGACTCTCATCAATCACCAAGTTGTTGAAGGGGTAAAAATATTTCTTGTATCTCGCTAGCAACATGGTGAACACCTCCCGAACTTTCCATATTCTGTCAATCCTGTTAGGATTTTCATTGTCTGCAAAGTGCATAAATCTCAGCAGCAACAAAAATCTGTCACGAGTCATGAACTTATTGAAAGTTGGGGTGGCGATCAGAGGGTCGTGTTTCCAATAATGTTGAAGCACATGCTTCTTGCAAAGAGGCATGAGCATCACTAAGGCAAAGAACATCATGAATTAATTTATGGTCGTATCTACCCAGCTTTTTATTCTCGCTCTTGGAGAAATGACGTCCATTTTGTTATACACCCACCTGTAGTAGGCGTTGGTTTGGGCAACTATGTACGACATTATCTGCACGTCGAAGAAGGCGAGGAAGAAATCCATCTTGTTCGAGTTGTTGTCACAGGGCCAGTCAGCAGTTGTACCTGACCTACCAGCATCAAACTGGTGCAAATCAGGCACAAAATCGGCCCCGTCAGATCACACAAATGTATGGATATTGGCGTCGGGGATTGGAATGTCGTCTGCGTCTTCGCCACCATTAGACAAATCACTGTCATGGTCACGGTATAGCACATCGTCGTCACCCTCCTCACTAGAACGCCCCTCCTCATCGTCGTCACTTTGCTCGGATTCACTGTCACTATCCACCCCCGCTCCCGTGCGTCGTCGTCGTATAAATCCTGCGTGTCACCATCCTGGGAATCAGGAAACAGCAGGGTGTCGTACTTCGACGGAGTAAGGTGCTTCATCAGTCTCGATCGGGCAGGGGCAGAAGGGCCGGCAGGGGCGGCGTCGGCAGGGCCAGCAGTGGTGGGTGGGGCAGAGGTAGAGGCCCTAGACACAGGCAATATTATTGTTGTCCCTGTCGCCTTTGCTGCCTTTCCCTTCGTCCCTTTCTTCCCTTGGGCAGGGGCAGGGGCAGAAGGGCCGGCAGGGGCGGCGTCGGCAGGGCCAGCAGAGGTCCTGGATGGCAATATTATGGTGGTCCCTGTCGCCTTTGTCACCTTGCCCTTCGTCCCTTTCTTCCCTTTGGCAGGGGCAGGGGCAGAAGGGCCGGCAGGGGCGGCATCGGCAGGGGCGGCATCGGCAGGGCCAGCAGAGGTCCTGGATGGCAATATTATGGTAGTCCCTGTCGCCTTGCCCTTCGTCCCTTTCTTCCCTTTGGCAGGGGCAGGGGCGGCGTCGGCAGGGCCAGCAGAGGTCCTAGATGGCAATATTATGGTGGTCCCTGTCGCCTGTGTTGCCTTGCCCTTCCCTGTCTTCACTTGGGCAGGGACAGAGTCAGAGGCGGCCGGGGCAGGGGCGGCTGGTGGTGGTGGTGGTGGCACGGTGGAAGTGGCAGAGGTACAAGTTTTTTTACCCATGCCCTTCCCTGTCTTCCCAGTGGCCCCCGCAGGTCCTGCAGCCCCAGGGCGGCCTCCTGCGTCAGTGGTAGTGGTGGCAGTGGTGGTGGTAGAGGTGGTAGCAGTTGCCTTGGTGGTGGTGGCAGGGTCCCTGAAGGTCAATGACCTCTGTGCACTGCCCTTGCTTGCATGTGTTTTACGTGCTTTATGTGCAGGTTCCTCGTCCTCAGAGCTACTCGTGCCGTAGTAATGGTAGCTAGGGTCTTTGGCAGCCACTCTCTGCCTTCCACGGCCGCTGACACCACCAGAAGGAGGGCTGGTTGTGTCATCAGGGCGAGAGTGTGAGGGATGTCTGGGCTCCATGACAAGTGCTTGTGTACTGCTTGAGTGGGTGCAGGCCGAGCGTGTGGGGTGGTGGTATCGAGAGTTGCCAAGTTGTACTACACCCACACCAATTTGTAGCCGCCTGGCTGTAAACCCGCGGTTTTGGTACGCGTTCAAAAACCTGGATTATAAGAGTCTTCCTGCAACGCACCGGTAAAATTCTTAAGAGTCTACCCGCACTTGACGGTTTAAGAGCCACTTATAACACATTAATCAAGATTATATGCACTTATATCTAAAAAAAAATTATTAAACATGATTTTCTTCACTGTAACCTCAACCAATGAACCATTCTTAGAGCCACTTAGAACACATTAAGCCAGATGAATATGAGAAGGAAAAGAAAATGACATGAGAATTCAGTAGCACTAAGTTTTTCTCCCTTATCCAATACTTGCACAAGTGATCTGCCTTGTGTTACAGGGATCTGCCTTGTGTTACAGGGATCTGCCTTGTGTGGGAAAATCGGCTTTTTGCAGTCTCCCATATTCTTATGTTCTTATATTTCGCCTTTCTTGGTTAATGGCAGCACTTCTTTCTTCCTCGATCGAGTGATAATCAGCGGATAACGCGTACTTTTTTGCGGATAATCGCCGATAACGAGTACAGTAATGGGATATTTAGGGGTGTCCGCGGATAGCAAGGATCGCGGATAACGAGAGTGGACTACATACATACATACATAAAATTTTAAGACTGAGTGTTCCACACATAAGTGCAGTTTCAGTCTCTTGTCCTAATGGCGGCATTCCAGGCAACCCTGTTAAGGGCTGCTTCACTTGTCAAGTTCTTGGATTTGAGATTGGCACGTATAGTCCGATCCCAGGTCTTCCTCGGTCCACCCCTTGGTGCAGCTCCCTCCACAATCACAGACCTGCATTTTTTCACCCAATTTTGTTCATCCATTCTCTCCACATGTCCATACCATCCCAGTCTACTTGTACGCATCACCTCGCTAATACTCTTTATACCTAAACATCTCCTCAGCTCAACATTTTTTATTCTATCCTGTAGCCTGGCCCCACACATCCATCTCACCATTCTCATCTCATTACGCTCCATTCTGTTGACATCCTCTACTTTAGCGGCCCATGTTTCTGAGGCATACGTCATTGCACTTCTAACACATGAGGCATACACCTTTCCCTTCAGGGGGAGAGGCATTCTTTTCATGGTCAGGATTGGCATCAGTTCTCTGAACTGTATATAGGAATGATGTAGGGGTCATAAAGATTGTATATAATATTATGACATAATTATCGAGGTACTGTACCTCCATTATAGTACTGTACAGTATAAACTTAAGTTATTCAACCTAGTCCAACAATTTTCCCAACGGCTTGCCATGGGATGCTTATATACATATTTAATAGGTTTTGTGGAGGGGGTTGGGGGAGGGGGGGAATACAGGACGTTTCGACGGTGTGCCAGTTTGCCGGCGCTAATTAGACTGTAGGCCTACCGTCAAAACGTCTTTAATTTTATTGAGATGCGAGGAGAAAAAGAAGTGCAGAACCATCGTCATCAACTGACCCAGACGTTTACAGAATCAAGTGAGCGACCTGCAAGAATTGCCACCATAACAACGGGCAACAAAAATAATCAACACAAGCCGCATTCCTTGGCTGAAAACGGAGCCCGGAAAGTTTCCAGAGAAAACGCAGTAAATAGGGGCGACTATTCCAAGATTCGTAAAGATCGCCCCCGAGATCGCCTTCACACCGACACCCCTGGTCGTACCAGAGATGCCCAACTATCACCACATCACTGCCTCCAACCAGCGCATCTGCAAGAACAACAATGAGGCCGGTCTGCAACCTTTAACCTACCCAAAACAACGGAAGAGTGATCTCCACGTGGATTTGTCCAGAGCAAGGGACGCCACATTTACCCCTATGTCTGGCCAACACAGTCAACGCCCAGTGCCTCCCAACATCACACCTATCTATAACTTTGCAACGTGCATCAAGAAAAAATATGTAACACCAGCTGCCACATCTAGTGCCCCAAATCAACGAGTTGTAAATAACGTGCCAGACTTGGAGAAAGTGTTCGACAATTCTTATGCAAGTAATCACCAACACGCAGCTAATCCGAGCACCAACTTAGTTTCACAAAGTGTGCGAATAATAAGTTCACCTTAAATGCAAGCTGTAACCAGTGTACCTTACCCCAGAACTGAAAATAAAATCACGATACCTATCATGCCCTTGTTGCCCTGGGAACACGTAACCAGGACAACTCAGAATACAGAAACACTACTCACGCTGACCAAACCAGAACCAAGCATTCAGCCTGTAGGCTTGAATTACTTTTTTGGATCCACATCCAGTAATCCTAGGTTGGAAAGGATAGTTACAAATTCTGATGTGTGTATGAGTGAGAAATTTTGGCATTTGACCCCTACCAATGTGGGGATCGGTTTTTACACCATACCCGAAAGAGGATTTATGGAGCTCCGATCTTACTCTCAACCATCTGAACAATTTTACCAACACACCTAAACTTCGTTAAATGCGGAAATAGCCTCACGAACTCTCGACCCTTGGGTGTGAGGCAGACACCTTACCAGTTAGACCAAGAGAGATATCCCACTTGGCCTGGTCGGCTCAGGGTATTTCTGCATCCGATCTGTTTAGGCTAGCCTATTTTCACTGACTTTACACCAACAAGAAGTTGAATTGGAAGTTGGAACAAAGACAGCCCCGTGGACTTGGATAATTTCGGTCCCCAAATTGTATCGCTTGTCAACTTGGAAGTTACTGATAGTATTGAACGAACGAATCTGCCCAAACCCACTAAGCCTGGATTTGTTCCTCAACACTCTACCGAGCATAAGGACCAATTGAGGCTTGCAGAAATATTTCCTTCTAGTCCGACTCTGTCTCTTACCTCTGACGAATTTAGATTAGTGTGTGATATTTCTCAGGTTCACCCTAAAACTACTAACCTTCCTCCTACTCCTGGAAAGACTTTGTTCTGTCTTGTAGTAGGGGAACCTTTAGATATGTTCCCCAGGTCCAGCGTGAGTGTATGAGAAGCCACCCTAAACCCATGTCGAGAAATAGACTTGCCAGACGATTATTGCATTTGTTTGGGCCTGAACCGAGTCCCGATAAGTGAAAGTGACCTAAGTGCCGTGAAGGACTCCCAGTGTGACGTTAGGCCCTTGTAACTTTGGATGCTATGCTCCTACAACGCAACAATCAACTCAGTGCTCTCAATCGATCTACCAGTGCTTCTATCTACCGTACTCTACACTCCTTTAACCCCCGTCGGACGGGGACATTTGTAACTTTTACGACCTGTGTGGCGGGCAGATTTACCCTAAACGAGCATCATTCCATGCTCTTTTTCATCCATAAACAAGAGCCAGAGCGTAATACAATTATGTATCCGTGAAAGGGCGATAATAGAGCTTTCCAATGACACCTGAATCATCCTTGTACGACAACGGGTTCGCTTGCAACGATGTTGCAACGCGAGTACAAAAACCCTAAAATACGGTAATTTCCCGAGATTTTACCCTATCTAGCGAGACGAGGGATGTGTACACGTGTGGTGGTGATGTCAGTGGCGGGACTAGGTCCACGCTGAAGGGTCAGAGCTCGCCTGGGGTCCTCCCACCCCGTGAACTCTCTCTCAGAGCCGATAATGTGCTCAAAATCCCTTGCTACTTAAGTCGAGACCCGCTGTTTAGGCCTTGGTTCTCTAACCCTACTTAAGTCGAGAGCCGCTGGTTAAGGGTTAAGTGCCGTTCTATAAAGTTTTGTAGTGGTAACAATGATTACTGTGAGGGTCTAGACCCAGGTATGCTGAGATTCTCCTAAGTGTAACATATTTCGTGTATGTTGAGACAAATTGTCTCTGTGTATTTCCATTAATTATTCTTTCTGTATTAATTATTATTGTCCTACAGAGACCCCTGTTTTGATATTATGTACCATAGAGTTTAGAATAAAACTTTTGTAATCTTCCTGTGTGTTTATGTTTATGTGTGGTGATTTGGAGAAATAGGGTCAGTCCTTACTCAGTGGAGAGGTACCTTAGTTGTTGATAACTGCACAATCCCAGGCCGGGAATAGCAATCAGAATATCTCAAGTTAATTGGAATCGTGGCATAACATTTATTATTATATATTTTTTTTTATATTTGCTAAAAGTTGGGGGGAAGGATGTAGTATCCGGGCTTACGGTCGTCATGTGATCGTGGTTGCGTTCCCGGCTATATTTTTCTGTTATTTGCCCCCAGCTAACAATATATATGATGATGACAATAAGTCATGGGGGGTGAGGGGTGGCAAAGCCCCCCATCAACCTATTATTGTATCCCACAGCAGTCAAAATAGACGGGAACATGATCGCGAGCGTGCGAGTAGTTTAAACAAGGCTTAGGCTGGCGGTACGCCCGAATACTACATCCTTAGCGGTAAGAGTTGTGATAGCGGGCATGCCATTCTCTTTGTTTACAGTCTCAAACTCGCAGTTACATTCATGTCTACTTTGACTGCTGTTATTTGCCCCTGCTGGAAGTATATATGATGATGACTATTGTTTTGTCATCGGCCATGGGATACAATAATGGGTTGAGGGGGAGGGGGGCTTTGCCCCTCTCACCCCCATGACTTAAGGGGGTATCCCACTGTGCGACTTTTCGATGGCGAATGCCGTGCGACCGTGTTTTTTTTCTATGTCCCAAAATTCGTGGCGAATAGGGTTTTTTCAGAAGCGAATGAAAGCGAAAAAGGCGAATTTCCTCGATTGCAGTGCGATGGAAGTACGACTAAAGTGCGAATATGGCGAATGTTTTGGCGAAAATGACGAATGGTGTGCGACAATTGAGGGCGATTCATGGCGAAAGTGGCGAACGATGATGGCGAAAATAGCGAATGCACGGCGATTGTTGGACGATGTAATGAGATAAAACCGCGGAGGTTGTGCAACTTATGGCGAATATGGCGAATGCCATGTACTTACACTAGTTGTATTTGCGGGAGTGAGCATGCTCGTTAATTCCCGCCTCCTAAGATATGTTTGTCATACCGTGCTTTGAAACTATGCACTGATGGTGCAGACACTACTTCGGCTGGCAATTTGTTCCACCCACTAATCGAGATGGTAGGAAATCTTTTACTTTTCAGATCAGATTTACTATTAGGCACTTTCAGTTTGTAGCTGTGACCTCTTGTTCTCTCACCTCCATCCCTCTCTATGAAGTTTTCTTGGTCGATTCTAACACATTTGTATATCTGAATTTGCTGTCCTCGTTTCCTTCTCTGTTCCAGTGTAGGTAGATTCAATCTCTCGAGCCTCTCTTGGTACTCCAAATTTTCCAAACCTGGGATCATCCTCGTAGCTGCTCTCTGTACCCTCACAATTTTGTGGATATGTTTCTTCATGTGAGGGGACCACACTACAGATGCATATTCCATCCTGGGTCTTATTATTGCCGTTATTATTTGTTTCATGGTGTTTTCATTAAGATAATTGAAAGACATCCTGATATTTGCCAATAGTGCTAGTGATTCTCTCACTATCTTATTTACGTGGCTTTCTGGAGACATGTTATCCTTAAATTCTATCCCCAAGTCTTTTTCTTTTTCTGCTTTGGGAATCACTTCATTTCCTAGTTTATAATCTTTTCTAGGTCTGTACTTGCTTTTACCCATTTCTAGAGTCTTACATTTTCCTGCATTGAACTCCATATTCCATTTGATGCTCCATTGATGGATCTTTTGCAAATCTGATTGGAGTTCAAGGCAATCCTCCTGGGTTCTGATCATTTTAAGCAGCTTAGTATCGTCCGCAAACATGCTCATGTAGCTTGTTAGTCCCTCAGGTAAGTCATTTACAAATATTAGAAACATGATTGGGGCTAGGACAGATCCTTGTGGTACTCCACTCGTAATTTGAGTCCAGTTTGTGTGTGTGTTGTAGTGTGTGTGTGTGTTTGTGTGTGTGAAAAGGCAAAATGTGGAAAAGCTGGACATTCTGTGTGTGTGTGTGTGTGTGTGTGTGTGTTGTAGAGTGTGTGTGCAACTGTGCATGTATGCGTGCTGTAGTGAGTGTGTGTGTGTGAAAAGGCGAAATGTGGAAAAGCTGGAAATTTTGTGTGTGTGTGTGTGTACTCACCTAATTGTAGTAGACAGGATTTGAGCCTAAGCTCGTGTTGTCCTGTCTCTCTCTCTACATTTATCCAGTTTTGCTTTAAAAGTTTGGATATTTCTTGCTCCCACCACCTCTCCATCCAACTTATTCCAACAATCAATGCTTCTATTTAGTAGTAGCCTCTACGTCTCCAACGTAGAGATTTATACCTATCGTATAATTCCGTTCCGCTCTGGAGCGGATAATTATCGTAATCACTAGCGCGATTAAATCGATAACATCTAGAGTAGCACCTTACTCTCTCTACTAGGTACGTTGTATACACTCTTGAGGCTACTATTTTAAAGGAAATGAAAATATTGATGAGAAAGAAAAGATAAAATTGCAGAACATTGTCCATCCTATCTGGCTCCATTGTCACGGGTCCACCGCACAACCCGACCGGGTTCATTAGACATTCCTTTTCGCGCTACACTCTATGACGCACACACTTTTTTCTGGTGCTCTGTTTTTGTGTCTACAACTCCTGTCACCTCCCCTTTGGGGGTGTTGTGGGCCTTATTTAAGGTACCTGTGTTTCTAGACAGATGATACGTGCTGTAGGCACACTGCAAACTGGGCTCAGGTGTGTTTTTCTTGGAGTGTAGCGTAGAAACTGGAGGTTACTTCATTTTTTGCCATCTGCGCATGCGTCGCCGCTTGGGCGACCCTCGACCCTTTTGTATGCATTTAACTTGCGGTGGCTTTAGTTTTGTCTTTATAAGCTTCTTGTCATTATAGTTTTTTGTCACTGCCTTTATTTTTGCTTTTCTTTTCGTGAAATTAGGCCTAGGTTTACTTGTGCCCTTCTAGTTGGTTGGAAGGGGGGCGCTGACCCTTGTAGGGCCGATCCCTTTTGGTGGTCTTTTTACTTGTTACTGCCTCTCTTCAAGAGTGCAGAAACTAGTGCGCCTGGTAATTTCATATATTACTGCCTCAAGTACCGAATAGGCTACCTTCCGAGTTTTGGCCTAGCCTAGGGGGGGGTGTTTGGTTTTCAACACTGTGGCAACCTCAATCTGGGATACAATGCTCACTTTTTGATTGAAAGACCCAGTGCTCTGTCTCCATGGATACAGTCCAACAAAACCGCGGACGTAGCCCGTTCTGATGAGTTTTTGTCTGACAGTTTTTGTTCTGTCTACTGCCCCTCCTACGGTATAGGTTATATCCCTCATCAAGGGTACCGTACCTGGTGGCGCCTTGTAATTTCATATATTACTGGCTCCAGAACCGATTAGGCTCACTTCCGTTTTTAGCCTAGCCTTGATGGGGGGCGTTTTGGTTTAGACTGCGACTCTGCGGCCTCCTCAATCTGGCATACTCTGCCCCTGTATTGATATTACGGCCCCAGTGCTCCGTCTTCCTGACGCTTCGGTCACTTGTTGCTTACCCTCCTCAAGGGTACAGTACCTGGTGACTCCCTGTAATTTCATATATTTCTGGCTCTGGTACCAAATAGGCTAACTTCCGTTTTTTCGCCTAGCCCATTCCAATTCATTTTTAATCTGACTCAGGTACCGAATAGGCTAACTTTTTTAGCCTAGCCTAGAAGGGGGGCGTTTGGTGTACAACTTTTTGGCCTCCTCAATCTGGCATAAATGCCCCTGTATTGATCGGCGGCCCCAGTGCTCTGTATTCCTGTCGCTACGATCCCTTGTTGCTTACCCTCATGAAGGGTACGGTACCTAGTGGCTCCCTGTAATTTCATATATTACTGACTCAAGTGCCGACTAGGCTAACTTCCGAGTTTTGGCCTAGCCTAGGGGGGGGGGGGGGGCGTTTGGCTTTCAACACTGTGGCAACCTCAATCTGGCATCCACTGCTCACTTTTTGATTGACAGCTCCAGTGCTCTGTCTACCTGGCCTCAGTCCCACAACACTACAAACATAGCCCGTTCTGATGAGTTTTCCTCTGACAAGTTTTTATTCTGTCTACTGCCCCCCACTACGGTAGTGCACTTGATTACCCACAGGCTCTCCCGTGCCTGATGTGACTTTAGGAGGGTTACCTTGGGGCCCCTCCGCTTTTGGAGGGGACTTTTATTTTACTGGCCTTCCACCTTCCTGGGTGCCTCAGACGTACCGATGGGTTGCCGCCCTGGGTCGGGTACTCCCCGTTCTAGGTCGGACCTTTCCTTTACGGTCCCATGGTCTCCCTGGGCCCCTCCGATCTCGAACGGGACTTTCCGTTCTATGTCTGAGGTCTGTTTTCCCACAGACGCTCTAGAACGGAACTTTCCGTTCTATGTCAGAGGTATGTTTTCACGCTGTCGGTTACCCACAGACGCTCCCACGTCTGCTGTGACTTGCCAGGCTACCTTTCCTGGGTCCTCGGCTTACGGCGGGGCCCATCTGGGCCTCTCCGCTCTCGGACGGGCCTTTTCCCTCACGCACTACTGCCATCTCATACCCCTTCCCGCGCCTGAACGTACGAGTCCGTATACGGACGATTCCGCCCGCCTTGGAACGCGGACGTTCCCGCTCGATGTCGGTACTTTTCCGCTCTCGAACGGACATTGCCGTTTACGGTCGCGCTACTTTTGCCTCGGTTTAGGTCTAGACTGGTCGTCCTGCACTTCCATTAAGACATATTTTAATGCTCCTTTTTACCAGGCTGTGCTTTCTGACCTACAGGACCTCTTCACTGATATCGGCCTTAAGGTATTGGTCTCCATTATGTTTTGGGGTGGGGTTTCCTTCAGTTCTTCAGAGGGTTGAGCCTACCCCTTGGTTTTTTCTGACCTGGGGTTTGGGGCTCTTTGGCCTGTTGCTGGTTCCCCTATGGCCTTCCTGATCCTCCTTTTGGAGGGTTCTCTTCAGCTTTAACTTCCAGGGGGACATGGGGGGGGGGGGGGAAGCACTCTCCTTCATTGGACGGGACTCCAGTCTCCAGGCCTTGTGAGAGCTTTTAGGCTACTCCCTGACCTGGTGCCTGTAGCCTATTCTGGGATCTCTGATCTTTATTTTGTGCATGACCTCATGACTGATACTCCTGCCTGGCCTCCCGTTTCGGGGGCACTCTTTGGCCTTCTTAGGGATTCCTCGACTTTCAGTGGTGCTTCCGACCAGGCTTTCGTCTTGTCACTGCCAATGACATCCATGCGTGCATTGCCATGGCCTTATTTTCATGGTGCTTACAAACAGGCATTATTCGTGTTCCTGTCGAATGACATACATGCATACCTTCCCATGGCCTCCACGGGGTCTTCACAGGTTTTTTTTCTTCTGGTTCCAGTGTAGTATGTCTACTTCGCTCTGCTCTCGCCACAGGTTCCTCACTGGGTGGTGAGTTCCACCCATCCTACATTCGTCCTACATCCTACATTCCGCTCCAGAGCGGATTTCTGCCCCCGAGCAGAACGGCCCGTTCTGGTCCACTCCTCTCTGGGTCGGTGCTAGGGTGCTTTGCTTTGCCTCTGTATGGGGACTTGGTTGCAGTAGTTCACGGACTTCTACTTTTCATCAGATTGTGCTCCCACTCTGCTCTGATGGTGCCCTTGGGCGTCTTCTTCTCTTCAGTACCTTCAACCTTTGGGTATTGTTATTGTCCTCTTCCTTTGTAAGGCTTTTCATGCCTTCCTTCTCAGGACTTGCACGGGGTTCTTTGCACTTGCTGGTTCGCCTGGTCTCTCCCTGACCCTCCGCATGGGGGACCCTCTTCGCCTCTCACCACGCAGAAGGGGGGGGGGATACTCACTTTCATGAAAGGTACTCGATTTTTGTGCGTTTTTCTGCCCTCGTGCCTGTTTCAAAGGGCCCCCCTTTTTTGTCCTTCCCTGCCTCAACAGGGGAAGGGGGTACTCTCCTCTCAAGGATTTCAGGGTTTGTTTCCCAATATTGTGCTTGCACACATTTCCTGTGCTTCATACATGGGATATCAGTATCTTTTACTTTCCAATTGCGATGTGGATGTCACTTCCTCCTTGTGCGTGTCGGAAGTCTTCAAGGCGCCAGATCGTTTTTCCTCCGAGTGCCTCGTTCGGGCGTCCTGGCTGTTTCCGAGGACTCTGCAACGACGGTGGGTCGTCGCTCTCCTTCCCCATCCCGCCGACGATCTCCGACTCCTCTGTCCGGTTCAGGCCGTCCATGTGGCTCCACCCAAGGCTCAGGAGGCCACCGCTGACCGGTTTTGCCTCCATCTGCCCCATGCTTATGTACATGGCGGTATTCTTGGGACACTCTACTACCGTCCCTCCTATTTACCTGTGGTAACTCTTTGTGGCCCGCCTGCTTTCTTCCCCTGCTCTGCCTGGGGCGCTTCATACATGGGCCATCGGTTTCTTTTTCCTTTCTGGTTGCAGTGAGGATGTCCTTTCCTCCCTGCGCATAACCGTGGGGGTTCCCGTCCTGCCATGCCCATTGGGACATGGAGAGTCATACCCATGTCTCGTGCTCCAACCGCGATGGGTTTAACCCTCGGAGGTGTAGACCGTGTCTCGTCGATCTTGACCTTTGGGTCTCGTCCTACGTTCCCGGACGCTGTAGAGGCAAGGTCTCGCCTCTGCGCTCCATGTTCGGGGTTTCGCTCTCTCTGTCATGGACTGTCTCCGACGGTTTCCGCGCTTCCTCAACGAAGGGGTGCGTGCCATGCTTCCCCTTTCCTCTGCTGTCTTCCTGGCGCCTGAACGCTTTTACCCCGGTGCCTCGTTCGGACGTCCCTACTGTTTCCGAGGACGCCGGGTCGTAGGGGAGACGCCGCTCTCCTTCACCACGTCGCCGACGGTCTACGGCTCCACTCCGCCCTGTCTCTTCCCCTGTACGATCTCCGGGCGTGCTTCCGTACTGGGCGGTGTTCTTGCCTATGTAACTTGCTCTACCTGTGGTTGCTGCTCCGGTTGTCCATCCTCCCACTCGCTCCCAGGCGGCATCGACTTCTTTAGTCATGCTCCCTGCCTGGGGTTGGTTGGTCGGCCTGTCCACGTTCCGTCCCTCGGGACGTTTCCGGTCCCTAACGGACGTCGCTTCCCTTCTCTTTACGGGAAGCCGTCATCGTGGGGGCACGTGGCGGCATCCCTCCCGGAACGAGCTCTTATACATGCACAAGGAGTGCGCCCGGTGCCTGCGAGTTGGCAGGTACAGCTCGAAGCCTTTGCTCAACGCGACGTACATGTCGACGCGCCCACTCTGTCGGCGTCGTATAAGTTTCAGTTGTGTCTTTCCGTAGTTCCTCTTTTACTGTTCCTTGTGGCTGATGGAGGGCGTCGACTTCGGGGTTCGGTCGGCGATGGGTTCTTCCCGACTCCCTCCTGTCGGCTGCTCCTCCGTGTCGAGCCTGGTCATGCCTTCATCCGGGGTTTCACCTCCATTTTGGCCCTGGTTCTTTGCCCCTACGTTATCTTTCTGAACGTATGCCACGTTCCTTCACGCCACCAGAGAAGGGTGCCCTGGAACGTGTTCTCAAGCCCTGGCGGCGCACTGCTCGCATGCTCTCCACCCTCTTCGAGCGTCTGCACCTAGCTCGGCTTCCCCTCCGGCTTCTTGTAGCTCCACCGACTCGGGTGCTCGGGAAGGGTGGGGCCCAATTCGGGCGTCTGCAACTGCGGCTCGCCTCCGTCGGCTTCCTGCTGTGTCCCTTCCATGAGGCTGCGCGTTGTCGCCAGTCTCTGTGGTTTTCCTTCTGTACACTGGCGCCGGCTGAGGTCAGCACGTCGCTGTTGCTTTCTGTGCTCCCTCCGGAGGGGCTCTTCTCTGCTCCTGCATGGCAGGGGTCTTCCCTCTTTGCTGCTGCGGGGCTCTTCGCTCCCCATCCGCCTGGGATGTCCCGACCCTCCTCAACCGCTTCCTCTTCGTTGGGGTCGGCAGGCCGGCTCGTAACGAGGCCGCCAGACTCGGGGCCCCTACCGGCTCTTGTGTCCCCACTCTCGGTTTCGCTTCGCCGTTCGTGGGCACGCCGGGTAATACGGCGGGGTCTGTCCTCGGGGTGCCGGTCCACGTTTCCGCTCCGGCGACCTGCGTGACCTCGGCCTGTCTACCCAGACGTCGCCTCTGTTATTCTGTCCATGGGATTATTCGGGTAGTCTCGCCTCACCAGCGGGACTTCCTGTCGCATGTCTTTCTGGTCTCCGTGACGGACGGCGAGCTGTTGTGACCGGTGGTCGACCTGTCGTGCCTCGTATTGATGACTCTCATTATGTCACATTCGGCGGTTTACCCTTCGGTCTCTGTGTCGCCCCTCGTATCTTTCCGACCCTTGCCTCCCCTGTTCACTCGGGGTCTTCCGCTCCTCTTTTCCTTGGTGGGTGGGGTCTTCTCTGCGAACTCTCCCGCACACTGTGTGCACGCCGCTCTCCTTGTACCTCCTCGGTTCGGATTCCTAGTCGCCGTTCCCGAGTCCTGCCTTCCACCGTCGCAAGATGTGCCGTGGGCGGGCCTCGACTGGGACAGGTCGAGCACGCCTGTCACCCTGAGTCGGGTGACTGCGTAGTCTTTTCGTTCTTCAGGAGCTGGCGGGGTACCTCTTTTGCCACGCACTCCTTTCCGCCGTCGCGCTGCGTGTACCCTGCCTACCCGGGACTGCCGACCTATGGGCGGTTGCTCTGTCGATGGGACAGAGCACCCGGGTAGTTTGGTCTTTCCAACACACCGTATTCGATGTGTTTCCGCCACCCGACGCCCTTTTTGATGTGCAAAGTCCTCCGCAGGCTGAGTGGGTATATGAATTTTGTTTGGTTGTTCACTTCCATCTGGCCGGCACACGCCTGGTCCGCTCAGCTGTGGCGGTGGCGCCCGAGTCCTGTTCCCCTATCGTTCCCCGATTTCCACTTGGGATCGATTGGTGGCCTCGGGCCCTCGTTGGCCTTCACGTCGTGAATGTTTGTGAGGCAGGGTGGCTGCCGACGTTTAGTCGTTCTTTGACTGTCAAATCCTCTCCTCTGGCCACTTTCTCAGTGGCGGACTTCCGTCTCTCACTGGCACGGCTTTCCTTCTGGGATGACCGACACGTCACGGACACGCCTGTCGGTGGCGTTCGTGTTTCCCTACCTCATTTGGTTTTTTTTTAGATGCATCCCAACATATGCACCACGCTTAGGACCCGCCTGTTGGCCATTTGGGTCCCGTTTGAGTCATTCACGGGGTTGGTCGTTCCTCACAGGGCGTTGGATTTCCTCATGCGGGCCTGCTTTGGACTTAAGCCTACCCCACGTCAGATTCCTCCTCAGTGGTCTCTGGCGGAGGCTCTCGTCTGCCTCTTACCCTCTTTGCCCCGCGCCTGGACACTTTCATGCCATGACACTGTTCCTTCTGGCTTTGGCGGCGGGTGACGGCGTCTCGGAGATGGCTGCCATGTCTAAGACCCGGCCTTGCTTCCGTTTTCTCCCGTCCTTGGGTTGGTTCCTTTGGCTCCGTCTGTTCGTTTTGTGGCTACAACCGTACGCGACACTCCCGTTTTTCGGCCTTTCCTGTACCGGCTTCCACACGTGGTAGGGTTCATCGTCCGTTCTGCCCGGTTCAAACCCTGCATCCGTATGTGTACTCGGCCAGGCCAGTGTCGGGGTTGACATTACGGGTGGCGCCTATGTCCCATAGGAGGCTTGATCGCCGTGCTGTGGGACTTCACCTGTGTCGGGTTCTTCGGGCCGGTAACCCGTACATTCAGGGCACAGCTCATGCCGTCCGTTCGTACGCTGCTCCATTCAGGTTTTACTTGCTTTTTCTCGCTCGGACTTTGCCGACACAGGGCTTTGGTCTTCCCCCACCACGTTTGTCTCCTCCTCTCTGTCGTTGTCCACCGACAGACCGGGGCGTCCTTGTAGTGCATTGGGCCTGCAGGTTCCCTCAGGGTCTCCCTGCAGGGTTCCTTCTGTCTCTTGTCCTTCTCCTGTCCTGTCCTTCCTTATTGGGGGGAGGGGGGGGAGGGAAGGGTATTGCACTATACCCATACTTGCACCTATGTTAAAGATTAATAACTGGGCTAAGCTTTTGTGATACTTTCTAGTCTTAAGTATACTACATTCTTTTGGTATGTCTTGTCCTCATACCACTGAACTTTTCTCATATGGCTTTTAGTGCTCGTCACTGACACTGCTCATGTAGTTTCTCGTCACATCCTGTACGGTACTCATATTCGGCGTATGCCGGTATTTACTCGTTCCAGTATGGGTCGTCCTGCTTTCTTCCGGAAGGAGGGGGGGGGGGGCATCCTGGACTTTATATTCATCATTATGAAATGCATCATTCTTTGTCTTAGGCTAAGTTATCTCATGGAATAAGACTGGACTGTACTTGACCTCTCTTGATATGCACCTGTCTGTATACACTCTGTATATAAACTCTCTTGTTTAAGTCAGTCTTTCCATGGTCCTGATATTTCCTAAGGGCTAAGTTTGTGTTTTTTCACTTGGATGTCCGCCTCCGATTTGTTACTCTAGCTCTACGTTGGAGACGTAGAGGCTACTACTAAATTGGGAGGTTTGACACTCTCCCAATACCAAAGAAGGAAAACCTTCTATTTGGTAGGTAGCCTCGGAGTATCCAACGTCATAGTATCCCGCCCTCACGCCGTACCCCTGCCCATCCAATCTTGTCTAATTAACTTGATACCTGGATGTCTAATGAACCCGGTCGGGTTGTGCGGTGGACCCGTGACAACGGCTTAAGGAGCCAGATAGGATGGACAATGTTCTGCAATTTTCTCTTTTCTTTCTCATCAATATTTTCATTTCCTTTAAAATAGTAGCCTCAAGAGTGTGTACAACGTACCTAGTAGAGAGAGTAAGGTGCTACTCTAGATGTTATCGATTTAATCGCGCTTGTGATTACGATAATTGTCCGCTCCAGAGCGGAACGGAATTATACGATAGGTATATAGCTCTACGTTGGATACTCCTAGGCTACCTACCAAATAGAAGGTTTTCCTTCTTTGGTATTGGGAGAGTGTCAAACCTCCCAATACGGGAAGCTGAACTTTCTTACATCAGACTTACATACAACTTTCCTCAACTTACATTCATGACCCCTGGTTCTTCCCTCGTCCCTCACCACAAAATCTCCCTTGTCGATCTTCTCAAAACCTTTCACACACTTAAACATCATGATCATGTCACCTCTCTCTCTCCTCTCCCTCAACGTTGGCAGCTTTAGCCTCTCCAATCTCTCCTCATATGGCAGGTCTCTAAGGCTAGCTATCATCTTAGTGGCAACTCTCTGAACTCTTTCCAGCTTTTTATTATGTTTAATAAGGTGTGGAGACCACACCACTGCTGCATACTCCAGTCTTGGTCGTATTATTGTTCCTATTATTTTTGCTAACATCTCTTCATCTAAATAATTCAGAGCTATTCTCATGTTAGTCAACACTGCACAGGTTTCACCAGCTATTTTATTTATATGTTGTTCAGGTGACAAGCTGTCTGCCATAACTACCCCTAGGTCTTTTGCTTTCACAGCTTTACTAATTATTTCATCTCCTATTTTATATCCCCAAGAAGGTCTATATTTACTTTTTCCCATCTCAAGAACCTGACACTTACTCGTGTTGAATTCCATTTTCCAAGTTTGACTCCACTCATATAATTTATCTAGGTCTCTCAGTAATTCTTCACAACTACTCCTACTTGTAATATGCTTCATATGCTTAATATGCTTCATACAGAGAGACGCAGAGTTAGAGGGGATATGATAGAGGTGTTCAAGTGGGTTAGTGGGATTAACAAAGGGGACATGACAAATGTACTAAAGCTCAGTGATAGCGAAAGAACTCGTACCAATGGTTTCAAATTAGATAAATTTAGTTTCAGAAAAGATATAGGCAAATATTGGTTTGGTAACAGAGTTGTAGATGGGTGGAATGGACTACCAAGTGCTATAGTGGGATCTAAAACTGTAGGGAGCTTTAAGATAAAATTGGATAAGCATATGGACGAGAAGGGTTGGGTGTGAAGGGGGATCAGCCGGGTTGGGCCAATCAGCGCTCTGCAGACCCCCATAATCCTGCGTTAATCTCTAACCGTTTTGGTAAGATGATCCTCAGGGTATTAGAGTGTTGAGCCTATAATTGGGCTTTGTAATTGATTTGGGGTTGTGTGGGACAGGGATCTGCCTTGCTTAGGCCAATCGGCTTTCTGCAGACTCCCATTTTCTTATGTTCTTATGTTCTTATTAATTTTGAATCATCAGCAAACATAGATATATATGAACCTATTCCCATTTGAAGGTCGTTGATGAAAACCAAAAACATGATTGGGGCCAACACCGATCCTTGAGGCACTCCGCTTTTTACCGTTTTCCACGAGGAGAACTTTCCTTTTATTACTGTTCGCATTTCCCTCCCAATTAAATAGTTTTCCATCCACTTTAATAATACTCCCTCAACCCGCCCCACAGTCCTGAGCTTCCACAACAATCTCTTATGAGGCACCTTATCAAATGCCTTCTTGAAATCTAAGTAAATACAATCTACCCACCCCTCCCTCCCTTGTACAATGTCAATTACCCTATCATAGTAACTCAACAAATTTGTGGTACACGAATGACCTTTTCTGAACCCGAACGCCTTGCTTGAAATTATTTCCGTCTCCTCCAACATACCCACCCATCTTTTTCTAATAATCTTTTCACAAAGCTTGCATATAACACTCGTTAAGGATACCGGTCGATAATTTAGCGGGTCTTCTTTATTTCCACTTTTATATATTGGAGTTATATTTGCTTGTTTCCATTCTAAGGGAAGTTCCCCCTTGTTTAATGAGTGTTGAACAATATTAAGAATAGGTCTCTAGTTGTTCAGAACATTCTCTTAATACCCATCCAGCAATGTTATCTGGGCCCATAGATTTTCTCACGTCCAATTCTTCCAACAATGATTTTAGTTCATCCTTGTTGACTTCTATCGACTCTAGTCCCTGTATCTCGTTCAATTCCACCACAAGTTCTACATAGTCATCCTCCTCCACAAACACGGATGTTAATGTATCATTCATAATTTCACACATACCCACTGTGTCTTCATATAATTGACCCTCTACCCTAAGCTTTGTTATTTTGTCCTTTATTTTTGTTTTGCCGTTGATATAACTATAGAACAGTTTGAGTTCTTTATTAAATTTTGTTACGTCCTGGGATATATAAACACTGGGCTCTTTCTATTGGACTAGGTATGCGGCAACAAGCAACAATGGAAAACGCTAGATCCAACCCTTATCTATAAACCCAGGCAACAAACCACCCTAAACCGTCAAGAGTCCTGCCTGGACAACAAGGTATCCTATGACTCGGTTACAGGGTGCACGCACTATAGACTGCTGATAGTCAAGCAGGCTATATAAAAGATCACACAATTAAGTTGACTTAAAGCTTCAAGGAAAAGATAGATAACGGAATTAAATTGCAGAAACAATTTAATAACAAACTAGAAGAAAGTACATTTAACGTTACGTTAATTAATACAACTAATCACCCCTGCGTGAAAGAAGGTGAAAGCAAACAGTCCTCAAAACATCGTACAGGTAGACAAGATGCAGGTTTCTAAACTGCATGCGGCTACTGTAGGATCTGATGCTTAGCAAAGAAAGTAAGTTACGGATTTAGAGAACTCTTAACTCATAAGCAGGAATAAATACTAGTGATAGGCCATACAGTGTATAATGGCATAGGTATAATTAAATAAAGGCAGCAACTCGCAACATAACCACATACAGGTGTGCTTCTCACTCTTAGTCAGGCAAGCCTGCTCGGACAGAGTCTCTAAGCCACACCCTGACTCACAATGCTCACAAAGACGGTAATCTGTGGCACAATAACAAGCATACAGATATAATAAACCGCTAGCTGCTAATCTGCCAGGTGGCAGAGGTCTAGCCGGAAGGCAATAGGCTTCGGATACCCGGGCTGAGCCACCTGCTCTAGCCTAGGGATGTTCCCAAGTCTGTGCGCCAAATTACTCTAATTGAAAGGGTGCTCTCTTGAGAGACTCAGATCCCAAGTATCTGACTCTCTCCTGGCGACCCTAAAACAAACGCAAGACGTGCTAGCGCAGTGCTGAGTGGACTAGGCAAGGGCCCTCACACAACACAACACACAGGCACACAGACAAGAAAATGCCCCCAGACTCCCACGGGTATCCTAGTAAAGTCGTGCAGGTCCACAGGACTCACACCAGCAGACTTTACTTAAAGGATCGCAAAAAGCCCCCCCTCCGGTCTAGCCCCTGCTCACCTGCCACAAGAACCCACTAGCAAGCATGAAACCACCAAATATGAGACAACAAAAAAGCTTCCTAGGTCTCATTAACAATTACATCTCTGCATAAGGCCCAAAATCCTATCTAATTATCTGAGAGCTCGTCGTTAATACAATAATAGATATAAGGTCTATCAAGGGGATGGGATAATTAAATAGATTGGTGAAGTAGTGGAAAGAAGGTATACAAAGTAAGAGAGAAAGTTTCTAAGTGGGGTTGAGAGGGATAGATATCAAGGGGGTCCGAAGGGTACGACAGTGAGGTGAGCTCTAAGTCTTGAATCTGTCTGGACCCCACCCTAGGCATGCGAAATACATCCCATGCTTGGCAACACTCAACACCGTTGCCGGGTCAAAATCCTCTACCCCTTGCGTGAGTCGAAACTAAGCCTAACGTTGCGATCAATTGGCAACAATCAGGCTCGTCCCCAAGCTAGTCTCTCCGCGCCCGCGCGAAGCAACGTCCCCCAGCCGGTCTCGCTCTCCCGCTCGTCTCCTCCCACTCTCACTAGACATACATCTTATATATTATAATGAAACAATCAACAATCGAGAATAAAATATGCGAAGATGCGTTGGTTAAGAATAAGGGCAGCTTCAAGCTGTGAAACAACATAAGAATATCCCAGACATTAGTTACATTGTCGTAGGATATATACTAAGGAAAAGCCGGCCGGCCGGCTGCCGCCAGCCGGTTTCTAAACGGCTGGGCAGCCGACACGCGCGCATGCCCGCACGTGGCTACTATGCAGGAGCATCACAATTTGTTTTCTATATCTTTTTCAAAGTTCTTTTTCTCCTCTCTTATAGTCTTGACATAGTTGTTTCTAGCATTCTTATACTCATTCCATTTTTCCTCAGTGTGTCTCCTTCTCACTTTATTCCATGCAGAGTCCTTTTTGTTCTGGGCAATGTGACATCGCATGTTAAACCACTCTTTCTCCTTAGCCAGCTTTCTATCCTTAAATGTTGGTACATATTTATCTACCACCTCCCTGTAAATATCTAGTAACATGGTGTATTTTACCTGAATATTCCGTTCTTGCTCAATAAATGACCAATCTATATTTTGCAAAGTATCCTCGTAATGATTCATAATCCGCCTTACTATAATTTAGTCTATATTCCCTATGTTCCTCCTCTCTGCCTTCCAGAAATTCCACTGTCAATTCAAATTCAATCACAGCATGATCGCTTTTTCCCATGGGACTCAAATATGTTAGGTTCTTTATTTCTTGTGGGTCTTTGGTGAATAATAAGTCAAGTCTTGATGGTTCATCACCTCCTCTAAATCTTGTATTTTCCGTAACGTGTTGTGTTAGTAGATACCCCATTGTTAGTTCAAGAAATTTGCTACCCCAAGTATTTTCATTTGAACCCGCATCCAAACATTCCCAATCCACCTCCCCGCAATTAAAGTCCCCTGCAAGAATAAGCCTATTTTTCCTTTTACAAATAATTTCTAACATTCGCAAGGTTTCCAAAATTAATTAATTATATTCATCGTTGCTCCAAGATTTAGTCTTAGGAGGTAAATACATTGATACAATGTCTAATTTTGATCTATCATTATCCTCAATTTCAACTGCAACCACTTCAGCAATGCTATCACCAAGTTTTAATTCTTTAGCAGTAATTTTATTATCTACCATGATCAACACTCCACTCCTCCTCCTAGCTTTCCTAACCTGTCTCTTCTCCATGTACTGTATCCCGCACAACTAATTATATTCGTGTCTACCTCCTGGTTAAGCTTAGTTTCAGTCATACATACTACCCCGGGCCTCTCTCTCTTTACATATTCGTCAAACTCAATCTTTTTGGAAATTAACCCATCAATATTTGTATAGGCCTACATGAACTTAGCGTTACCAGTATTTTCCCTATTTTTCTCGTCCCTGCCCGTTCCATTCTTTTTTGTACGTACCCCTCCCAATTTATTTCCTAGCTTGTCTCCTCTTCTCTTGTCTCCACCTGGACTGTTTCTCGCTCCTTTTCCACCTCTCCTCCCTTTGCCTCCACTTGGACTGTTTATCTTTCTATTTCCACCTCCCCTTTCTCTGCCTTCTCCTCAGTCACCCTCACCATCTCCCTTTCCCTCCCTACTTCGTCCCTTCGCTTTATATACCATTTCTTGACTTTTCCCTCCCACACTCTCCAGAAAAACTTATTTTCGTCTTCTTTCGTCCTTTCTCCATTCTTTTCATTTGCCTCGGTTTGCAATTCCTTTCTTGTGTTTCGATCCTCAATACTCATGTCTTTTCTAATTGTAATTTTCTTAAACTTGCTGGTCAAGTTAAGTCTCCATGTTACGTTCATTATTGCATCCACTGTTACCCTAGACCTAAACTGCACTCTCATTGGCCTTGTGTTTCCCTTACTATATTTACCCATTCTCCTAACTTCTTCAATATCATCTCTCCAGTTGTTTCCTTCTTCATCGACATGCTTGATTAATGTGTTTACCTTGTTAACCCTCTCCGACATATAACGCGATTTTGAGCCTATTGAGGATACTTTAAATGCCTTTGTTACCATCAGGGGTATTTAGAAACCATTAGTTTAGTTACTTTAACCTCTTCAGTTGTCTTTGAGTTAGCTGTGGGCAGAAAACTAATGTTGGAGAGGTAATTATAAGAGTGATAGAATTCTATTTATTATTGCTAATCTGGCAACCTCTGCGTCATATGTGCGTGAAAGGGTTAATTTCTTCCTTATCCCTAGCTTTCCTCTCAATAATGTGCTCCTCTATATCCCCAAATACAATAATACACTTATTTCTATCTATTGTTTCACGCAGGACCTGTTCGTTTCTCCTCATAGCTTTTACTACCACTGATTCTAGATCTTGATTTTCCCTTTCTGATTGTTTCTTTTGTTCCTCCATTATTTCCTTCATTGCCACTTTTTTCACTCTTCCTCCTTCGTCATTAACCCATTTATTGTGTTTCTCCTTAATCTCCTCCACATGTGTTTTCATGTCCTTGGTTTGCCCTTTGTATTCTTAAAGTTGTAATCTTAAAGCTTCATTTTCGTCCCGGAGTTGCCCCATATGAGTTTGAATTTATTTTAGGCTAGCCCTACTCAAATCTTGTCCAGGCTCGATGTCCCCAGCCTGAGCACCACATATTGAAAATATAGCCTCAATCTGTGAACTAACACTCACCTTCCACTCCTGCATATCCTCTTTCCACCTTTTAATGTCATTCAGCTCACGTACAATTTTCCCTAGAATGCCCCCGCTCTCACAGACTTCAAATCCATCAAAGTCACCCATATTTGTTTACATCCACTCGCATTCACTATCGCTTGAATTATTGTTATCACTCGAAATATCCTTACTTGATTTTAATCTCAAATTATTTTAATACTGCATTATAATACAGGACAACACAAAATATCCTTATACTCAAGTTTAGGTGAGTTTATTTGACGAGCGCTGTAAACAGCTTGCTAGATCAGCTGATTTTCAGGAGCGTGGGTGCAGAGGTGTTGTCTTGTCGGTGGTTCGTCTGTGTGTGTGTGTGTATCTATGGATCAATGTGTACAAGCCTTATCCCGGAATATCTGAACAATACTTGGGAGAACAACAATGATACACTGACGAATTATTCTGAACAATTAACAGTCCCATAGAGAACATTAACTTTGTTTTATATTTTCGTTCGAAGTTCACATCTCGTTTACATAAGGTCTATTACAAAAACATATGCCCTCGAATAAAAATGTAAATATAATTGTGTGGGTATGTCTGAGTGCCTGTGCATCTATGGAATAGGTGTATTCCCACTCAAGATACAATTATGGATTTATTTTTTGTTTCCTTGCAATTATAAGACTATTGTATTCAGATTAGGAAGTGTAGATGGAGGTCAGAGGGTTAATTGAGATACTCTTTACCCTTCTAGTTCCACAGATCATTCCAAAGCTAGATAAAATCTTCTAAAGGTAGTCAGAATATACTGTCAAAATGCGTCTTAATCTTCAAAGGGTTAAGTAGAAGTAACTATTAAATTAACACTGTCACTATTATGATAGTTTGTTTCCTCTAATTCGAGTTATCATTTGTCGATTTAAGGGGAGATTTCCACTTGAAGGATTTTATTCTAAACCCCTTTCTCAGTCATGTTTAGCACCATTCCTTTTGAAATTTTAAGACGTTCGCCCCATTCGAACGTTCCCTTAAATACGGCTTAGACAAGGCCTTTTGAAATAACTATGCCTCACATACACACTCCACATAGCCACACAACAATAACACACACAACACGTGTTTCGGTAATGGTTCCGGTACACTGACTTTTAATTTGAACCATAGTTTGAACTTATAACTCGTGTTATATAAGTTTATTTTGAAATATTATGAAGAATTAATTAGGTAAGTATACATAACCTACTGTTATGTATATAGTACTTATGATTAAATGATCGTATTTCGGCGATTTTGGTCACTCGGAAAATCAGCTGACGAATCTCGGCGCTCCAAATTCACTTGCATTGAAATTATATTCTTTGTACAAGACCACCCATGGTTTTGCAGGGTTTATTTAACCCTTTCACGCACATATCCAGATTAGCAATAAGAAATAGAGTTCTTTCACTCTTATAATTACCTCTCCAAAATTAGTTTTCTACCCACAGCTAACTCAAAGACAACTGCAGAGGTTGAAGTAACTAAACTAAAGGTTTCTAAATACCCCTGATGGTAACAAAGGCTTTAAAGTATCCCTAATAGGCTCAAAATCGCATCATATGTCGGAGAGGGTTAAGGCTTAGAAATGTTTCTTTATACGCCGGTATATATGGTATACTCAGTTTCATTTCATCTGACGGTATTGAATCCCATTTCTCGATACTTAATGGAAAAATATGAAATCATGTCTCTGCATCACATTAAGTCCAAGTTTATATAATTAGCACCACATTTCACTACAAAATCACTACAAAATACATGTGGTGATGGGCTGGTCTATCAGAGTGAGAGCTGAGCGATCTCTGCCATACCCACAGCTTACTCTGACTGTTCCTTTTACTTATATATCTTCTAGATCTCAAGTGACGGCGTCTTTTCCGTGGATTGACCTCCTTACTGCCAAGATTGGGAGCCAAAGCGTCACATTTTTCCCTTGCCCCTCAACTTTCCCTTCATAATTGCTGAGTGGCACAGGGCCTTGGGTGGGGCTTTGGTTTCCCGGGCGTTTCCGCACCCTCCTCAGCTCCCTGCCTTGGAGTGGCTTCGGTCACCCGGGCTTTGTTTGTGGTAAGCAGGGAGGGTTTTGTAGGGGCGCTCGTTTATGGCCTTGGCCTTGCTCGAGACCTTGGGGCTGTTCGGCCAGACAGCCTGGGTAACAACAACAACAACAACTACAAAATCTTCAAAATAACTGAGAAATCCTGAGGGAACTTTGTATTTTTTTACCATCAGTTGAAAAGAAACAGACTATAGTGAGAAACACATCAACAGTCACATAAAAACCCACCAATCGCCTCAGTTCGCCACATGTCGCATGTCATTCGTATGGCATTGGCAATAATTCGTCGACACATTCGCGCTACTGTCGCCCTATTCGCTCAGAAAGCAGCATTGCCAATAATTGGAATTTGCAAATTGGCTAATCAGGGCGAATTGTGCGACTATAGTGCGACCAAGGGCGCATGAAGTGAGACAAAGGGCGAACATTCGCGAACATTCGCCAACATTTTCAGTTCGCCGCCGTTTTTTGGGTATGCTCAAAATTTAACGGCGAATCTGGGTGAATCTGGGCGAACATGGGCGACGCTAGGGCGACCGTTGTGCGATTTTGGCGACAATTGGAGAATGTTTGAGCGAATATGGCGATTTTTGGAACATAGACAAAAAAATCCTGTCGCCCTCTGTCGCTGGGCGTTCGCCATCGAAAAATTGCATAGTGGGATACCCCCTTTATAGTCATTATCATATATATTATCAGCAGTCAAATTAGACGCAAATTTAACTGAGAGCGTGCGACTATGTAAACAAAGCGAACGGTACGCCCACTTTGTATTTGTATACGGTATGTATTTACCCATTATCCAACTATCTAAAAACACATCCCCCACTAGTGGGGAGGACTATGAAGACCAGGGAAAATGAGTGATTAAAGAGGATAAAAAGCAAAAAATTAATTCCATTTGGTTTTAACACTAACTGTTTGCCATGGGATAGGCTACATAATAAGTTGAGGGCAGGAGGCCACCCCCCCCCTCACCTCCCCCAGGACTTATTGAAATCCTCATCTATGTGGTCAGCAGGGGCAAAAAAATGTTTCCCTAACTGACCCTATTGTTGGATAATGGGTAAATACTCACTTTCGATAGTTCTTGATACATAAATCCACTGGATATGAACGAAAATCACGTACACAAAAAAAAAAAATTAAATATAGTACGTACCGTACTGTATGAGAGTCATCCAACTGAAGACGCCATTGCGATGATTGCGGGCAGACTAGTCAGCCACCCTCACCACAGCCTTCCTTCTCCAATATTTTGCATTATGGGATACGCGCAGCTGCTCGTAACAGATGATTGGTTAAATGGGTGTGTTCTCAACCCTCAGAGATCTCTGAGGACTAAAGCCTAGGAAATCAGCAGGTTCCTGGCTTTACAACTCAACCATGACCTTGTCCAGGACCCTTTCTCTCGAGTTCTCGGACTCTAGGTCAATACTTATGGCGCCAGCCAAAGTTCTGAGATACTCAAACTTTTAATTTGACCTGGTGTGTGTTCAGAAAGGAAGGCTTCTACTGTACATAGTCTTCTGTAAGACCTGCCATCATGAAGACTATTTTTTTTCTTATGGTATGGCGGTGAGCTGTTGTTTGCGGGCACGGGCGTTCGTGGGGGCACCGTTTCGGACCCAGCGGAATCAGTATTTCTCTGTGTATCCATGGTGGCGGCTAGCTAGAGACCGAGGCTGCCACGTAGTACAAGCATGGTGGCGCTGTCTTAGCTTATTGTGACGAGTTCCAGATCTTGTTGTTGTTGTTGTTGTTGTTCCCTAAGCTGCCTGGCCGAACAGCCCCGAGTCCCTGAGGAAGGCCATGGCCACGATCGGGCTTTCCCACAGAGCTCTCATTGAGTGTAGATTGTGTTGTTGGCGTAAGTGGTTGTTGTTGTTGTTGTTGTTGTTGTTCCCCAGGCTGCCTGGCCGAACAGCCCCAAGGTCCCGAGCAAGGCCAAGGCCATAGAGCGCCCCCACAAAACCCTCCCTGCTTACCACTAAAAAAAAAACAGGTGACCGAAGCCACTCTAAGGCAGGGAGCTAAGGAGGGCGCGGAAATGCCCGGGAAACCAAAGCCCCACCCAAGGCCCTGTGCCCCTCAGCAATTATGAAGGGAAAGTTGAGGGGCAAGGGAAAAATGTGACGCTTTGGCTCCCAATCTGCCAACTTTTAGGTTGGCAGTAGGGAGGTCGATCCACGGAAAAGACGCCGTCACTTGAGATCTAGAAGATATATAAGTAAAAGGAACAGTCAGAGTAAGCTATGGGTATGGCAGAGATCGCTCAGCTCTCACTCTGATAGACCAGCCCATCACCACATGACTAGAACCCAATCCTCTCAGCATCAGCTAGGAAAGGCCCTAGAAAGCCGCCTTTGGCGGGGGGATAGCTCCCCTACTTCAACTCCTTTCGGAGTTGGGCACCCGCCAAGTGGTGGCGTAAGTGGTTGTGTGAAATGCAGTCTTCTATGATGTGTTTAATGGTATGGGGTGCTGTGCTACATCCCGGGCAGGAGTCGACAACGGAGTCATCCAGTCTCTTCTGATAGCTCAGGAGAGCTGGATGGTGTCCGCATCTCAGCCTGGCCAGGTGGACTCTGTCCTCGCGAGGAAGGGAGGATTTGGAAGGATGGATTTCGGGAGGTCGTGCATGCAGCTTCGTGTTGTCTGTGAGTGACTGGATGGATCGGTGAGAGATATGAGTATGGATGTGCTTCTGGAAGTTGGTTCGGGGTGGGCAGGGAGGGAGAGAGGACAATAATTGTGTGTGACACCGTGTGCTGGGTGTTGTTTTGATATTTCTTGGTGTCTGTGGGTGTGTTGCCATGTAGTTTAGTGGGTGGTCTTGGTTCGTGGAGGCTGCTGCCAAGAATTGAGTGCCTCTCATGTCCAGATGGTCTTTGACTTTGAGGATTTTGGTTTCTTGATGTAGGTGATCTGTGGGTCCAGATCTTGTTGTCTACATAGCCTAGCCTCCTCTTTATACCTGTGATGGGATAGCCTTGGACCTGCTCTCAGATGTTTGGGGAGTGCTCGATTGTTGCTCTCCATTGTATTTTCATGCATGTATTTATCCAGCTGTAATTTTCTGGTGAACCTATGTGATGAAGGATATGTATTGTGTATAGTTTAAGGTACTTGGGATAGGTGTGATATTGGTTATTGAGTGGAATAAGATTTGTTAAAGTTTACCATCATGTCTAATACATTTTATGAACAATAATTTCTGTATAAGTGCCACGTTGATCAGAAATGTACTTAGAGTAAGATGTTATCATAGCAAAAATTGTACTAAGAGGAGAAAGGGTCGTAAAGTTTAGTACATCCCTTATGGGACTAAATTAGACTTGATTTTCATGTCGTTCTGAAATGGGTGGGAAATCGATCACAACCCTAATACAGTCCATCCTCCTATAACACGACTATATGGGCGGCAGAGCCCCTCGCGCAGTAGGAATTCACGCTGTAGGAAAAACACTTTATATGGAGATAATTCTATATGGGTCTGAGCCCCACAATTTTGCCCCATTTTTATTCCGGATTTCTTGCTAAACAAACACCTATATTACCTACCAGATACCATCAAACCATTAACAAATATAAAAAACATCACTTACCTTACAACTAATGAAGAAAAATGGGTCGATCCGACCCTCGCACTATATGAAATTCGCGCTATGCGTTCGCGTATACATACGGCGGCAATACGGCGGTAAATAAAAGTGATCGATCGGTCCTAGGAAAGACCTAGAATATATTAGTTCCTAGAATATATCAAAATGTATGAATATATAATAGAGAAATTAGTTAAAAAATGTTTCAATCTACAATATCATGGCTACAATTAACTGAATAAATGTACTATTTATCGGGACCCCCCCTAGTGTTGTAGGAGGATCGCGTTGTAGGAATTCGTGTTATAGGAGGATGGACTGTATATGAAATTATAGGTTTGAGTCCCGAAGGGAAGAAGGAAAGCCTAATATTTAGTAGTGACCCCAGAATCATTGACGATGCGCCTTAACATTGTTTATGGCCAATCTGAACTCGAGCTTGCTTTTCAAACTTCCCGCCCAGGAGAGAACAAAATACGATTGCCACACATCGTGAGCGAAATGCTCTAAAAAAACACTCATGGACTCGTCCTATATGATGTGGGTACCACTACTAGAAAGAACTAGCAAAAAATAATAGAAAAATTGAAATTAAACTTCATCTAGCAATGCGCTTCTCATGCGTCTGCTGTCTCCCGCACGCTTCGCATCGGTTCTTGAAGTGATCTCACGTCCTTCACTGATATACAATATCAAGACTTTCAAAATACAGCAGATGAATGGGAAGGGGATGGAAGGGAGGGCCAAAATCGTCAATGATTCCGGGGCCACTACTAAATATTGGGTTTTCCTTCTTCCATTCGGGACTCAAACCTATAATTTATTAGTGGCCCCTTCATCATTGACGATGCGCCTGATATCTCAAGTCTGGAGGGGGACATTCATCAGGAATATAAATATCATAACCACTAACAAATTACTAAGGTTTAAAGAGAAACACGTACGAAAACGATCACTGTTTAATAATATAAAAATAAAAAAAAGAGTGTACAGGCAGCATTTATTAAAGGTTTGCCTGTTGTGTAGCACCTTTACGTTTGATAAAACAGTAGGAGATAAACACATAAACTACATTTAGCTTATGACTAATAAATAAATTGGGAGGTTTGATGACCTCCCAAATAACCAAATTAGGAAAACCTCCTATTTGGTAGTAGTCTCAGAGTATCCAACGTAGGGCTTATAAGTTCAGCCACTGGTATAGCGGGCCGATTTATCGGTACTACATGTGCAGTCCAATATCTTCTAGAGCAGCACCTAAAATATCTACTAGGTACGTTGTACACACTTCAAGACTATTTATTGAGAATAGAACACGAAAAAGGTAGGGTAGAAAAATTAAAATAGTTGCCCACTCAATCTAGCTTCCCTCTGAACGCATTTGCGAACTCAACATACCTGCCCTCAACCAGGTACTATCATCAAGGTATTAAGTAATCAGACTAGATTGGATGGGCAGGGGTTAGGCATGAGGGTGGGATACCTTATTTGGGAGGTCGTCACACCTCCCAATTTAGTAGTAGTCTCTACGTTATCCAACGAAGGGCTTGAATCCCAAGTCGGAGGCGGACATTCAAGCAGCAAAAACCAAACTTAAGTACAATCAGCTGATCAAGAAAAGACACAATAAATCTTGTTGTATATTAGAAAAAAAGATGGTAACTACATCGTGCATATTAAGATAATGTAGTTACATGTGTATCAATTCAAAAAGCATCAATATAATATTATACAGGTAGGCATTGAGTAGTCATATGACCTAGGATGTACACGTCGGTATGGTGAAGTACAGCCATACACAGCAGGGGAAGAAAAAATGAAAAAGTATAATTCATTCTTAGATGTACAGAAGTTCTGGCAGAGCAGATGGAAGACAATCCACATACTTTATATACAGGACATGGGTATGAGGCATAGGCACATCAATACCCAGACCGAAGACAGTTTAGTCATAAAGCATATACAGCAGAAGTACAAAAATACTTAAAAGTAGACAGACAGTGTTACGTCCTGGGATATATAAACACTGGGCTCTTTCTATTGGACTAGGTATGCGGCAACAAGCAACAACGGAAAACGCTAGATCCAACCCTTATCTATAAACCCAGGCAACAAATCACCCTAAACCGTCAAGAGTCCTGCCTGGACAACAAGGTATCCTATGACACGGTTACAGGGTGCACGCACTATAGACTGCTGATAGTCAAGCAGGCTATATAAAATATCACACAATTAAGTTGACTTACAGCTTCAAGGAAAAGATAGATAACGGAATTAAATTGCAGAAACAATTTAATAACAAACTAGAAGAAAGTACATTTAACGTTACGTTAATTAATACAACTAATCACCCCTGCGTGAAAGAAGGTGAAAGCAAACAGTCCTCAAAACATCGTACAGGTAGACAAGATGCAGGTTTCTAAACTGCATGCGGCTACTGTAGGATCTGATTGATGCTTAGCAAAGAAAATACGTTACAGATTTAGAGAACTCTTAACTCATAAGTAGGAATAAATACTAGTGATAGGCCATACAGTGTATAATGGCATAGGTATACTTAAATAAAGGCAGCAACTCGCAACATAACCACATACAGGTGAGCTTCTCACTCTTAGTCAGGCAAGCCTGCTCGGACAGAGTCTTTAAGCCACACCCTGACTCACAATGCTCACAAAGACGGTAAACTGTGGCACAATAACAAGCATGCAGAAATAATAAACCCCTAGCTGTTAATCTGCCAGGCGGCAGAGGTCTAGCCGGAAGGATATAGGCTTCGGATACCCGGGCTGAGCCACCTGCTCTAGCCTAGGGACGTTCCCAAGTCTGTGCGCCAAATTACTCTAATTGAAAGGGTGCTCTCTTGAGAGACTCAGATCCCAAGTATCTGACTCTCTCCTGACGACCCTAAAACAAACGCAAGACGTGCTAGCGCAGTGCTGAGTGGACTAGACAAGGGCCCTCACACAACACAACACTAGACACACAGGCACACAGACAAGAAAATGCCCCCAGACTCCCACGGGTATCCTAGTAAAGTCGTGCAGGTCCACAGGACTCGCACCAGCAGACTTTACTTAAAGGATCGCAAAAAGCCTCCCCTCCGGTCTAGCCCCTGCTCACCTGCCACAAGAACACACTAGCAAGCATGAAACCACCAAATATGAGACAACAAAAAAGCTTCCTAGGTCTCATTAACAATTACATCTCTGCATAAAGCCCAAAATCCTATCTAATTATGTGAGAGCTCGTCGTTAATACAATAATAGATATAAGGTCTATCAAGGGGATGGGATAATTAAATAGATTGGTGAAGTAGTGGAAGGAAGGTATACAAAGTAAGAGAGAAAGTTTCTAAGTGGGGTTGAGAGGGATAGATATCAAGGGGGTCCGAAGGGTACGACAGTGAGGTGAGCTCTAAGTCTTGAATCTGTCTGGACCCCACCCTAGGCATGCGAAATACATCCCATGCTTGGCAACACTCAACACCGTTGCCGGGTCAAAATCCTCTATCCCTTGCGTGAGTCGAAACTAAGCCTAACGTTGCGATCAAATTGGCAACATCAGGCTCGTCCCAAGCTAGTCTCTCCGCGCCCGCGCGAAGCAACGTCCCCCAGCCGGTCTCTCTCTCCCGCTCGTCTCCTCCCACTCTCACTAGACTTACATCTTATATATTATAATGAAACAATCAACTATCGAGAATAAGATATACTAAGATGCGTTGGTTAAGAATAAGGGCAGCTTCAAGCTGTGAAACAACATAAGAATATCCCAGACATTAGTTACATTGTCGTAGGATATATACTAAGGAAAAGCCGGCCGGCCGGCTGCCGCCAGCCGGTTTCTAAACGGCTGGGCAGCCGACACTCGCGCGTGCCCGCACGTGGCTACTATGCAGGAGCGTCACACCTCCCCCAAGATATAAGACACTTGACTAAGTTCTTCATATCTAACAGAAAGCTTCTCATAGTACCACACACTGTTGCGACACAAGGCACTATATATAACAAAAATAAAGACTGTTGCGCTCCACCGAGCAAGTTCAACTAACTTAGCGACAATAAGCGAAAACATTCAACTTAGATACTGCTACAACATCTTATACAAAATTCTACACGTTATAAAAATAAAGAGTTTTTATAAGGTTTTTGCTTTTTTAATTTGTTTTGGCGGCTGCACTTACAGGGGCAAGCCTATTTTACTCCACTCTCAACACACACTGACTGAACGGCGAGGGTTCTCCTGCAAACAAACCCTCCCGTGACAAACAATCAGCCAAAACATTATCAGTGCCCTTAGCATGCCACACATCCAATTTGTGTCCCGGCAGCAAAACAACACCTGGCACTGATAAACTGCCCAGTTCATCACAAGACTGGCATTTCTCTTCGCTCTTTCCGGCAACGGGGCCTGCCAATAACCTTTCACTAGTTCTACCTTCGTGATAGGCGATGCAGCCCCGAGGCGGTCTATGGTGTCGTCAACTCTCGATAAGGTATAGGCGTCTGTCAGGGATAATGCACACACTCTCTCGCAATCAACACATTCACTGATCTTGCCACTTAACACCGGTTGCAAAGTTACAGGCAACGACCACTCACGACATTCCTTATCCCTCAGACCCTTCGTCAACACGTAATCCAGCTCTGCTTGCACCACAGGCTGTCGAGCAGGATTTATACGGTAGGGAGCCAATTTGAACCTTGCACTGTCTCCAGCCTCCATGTCGGATTCTACTTCGTACATCAGGCCTGGAGAATGAACAAACATGCGAAAGTACTGCCATAGCCTAGTAAACAACTGCCTTGCACTGTCTCCACGAACACATGCCTAGTGCCCTCCCACAACCCAGCCGAGACTGCAGCTTCTAACCTGTAGTCTCCCTCCTTCTCCACCTTCGTCCCTAGAACAGCCAGGTCATGAGAGGGACATTCAGTACCACCTGTGCAGTCACTCCCATAGTTCATTATTGCTAAGGCTTCCCCGCCGATACCGTACATGCACACCCCCGCCTTTCTTACGACTACATCTGCCTGCGCAACATCACCGCTTTTAGCGACATGGTCAGATACAGTCGGTCTATGGTAGGGCTGTTGCAATTGACTAGAGCAGCATTGGGAGGCTATGCGACGACTGGGCACTTTATGCCACAGCCAACCTCACCAATCTGCTCAAAGTCCTCCTTTTGACCACCACCCTTGGCAGCCATGGGTCGACCCTGACCTGGCAACCATGCCAAAGCCTCGTCGCCCACCTTGAACCACCGAAACAATGAGGCTAACGGTCTTTCAACATTCACGTGACCTGCCCGCGGAACATCTTGCACCGCCCGAGTTGTGAGACTCAGGGGCTCGGCACGACCAGTGGGGTATGAACCGAGCTTGTGCTGGAGCGCTGCACAATGCTGCTCAGGCAGGTGCTCTAGCGCTTCCACAGCCACCAGACTCGTGTCCCCCGCCCACTGCTCCGCCGAGACATGACAATCCCTACTCTCCTCCACCTGTGCCCTACTGCCCCCCTCTCCTTCTCCACCTTGGCCGCTGCAGACCAACGCAGGGACAGTAGGCTGCTCAGGTGGTTGCCTCACAAACTCCTCCAACAGGTTCACATGACATGTTTCCCCGTCCTCGTGTTTGATCTCGACAGCACCATTACCACACTTCTGAACTTCCGGATCCTCTAACTGCAGTTCACATAAATCTGAGGGAATCAACCTGTCTAGATGCTTCCGAAGCAACCCAAGTCCTCCCCCAATATGAAACTGAGCAACCCTTTTTTCTCTCCATGTGTAACGTTGCTGCCTCGGAGTATCTTCCTGCCCTACCTCCTCACTAGCTGTGACAGGTCCTGGGGCCTCTCCAGACTCCAACATAGGTGCCAATAATGAGTCACCAAGAAACACAGCCGGCTCAAAACTCTCCAATTGACCAACACTTCCCGTTTTCTTGTGACCTTTCCTCCGCGGTTTGATAGACTGAGGTGGTGGCTGCAAGGCTCCGGATGTCTGAGAACGCGTCACAACACACGCCATGGTTTGTACGCTACACTTCTCAACCAACTCCTGTTCCTCCCTACTAACGTCGGCCGCCTTCTCGGCAACGACCAAGGGTGAAACCTTAGAAGCAGGCACCGCAAAGTCGTTGCCGAGGAGGAGGTCGACGCCCCCAACAGGCAAGTTCTCTACAATTCCGACATCCAGCTCCTTCGCCACACCACCCACCTCCAGCTCCATCCGCACCAGCGGGTAGGACTTCGTAGCATTGATCCCCTGAACTACCACCACCTGATCAGCGTTAATCGGCCTACCAGTAAAGTTCTTTAACAAGGTCTGAGAAGCCCCCGTATCACGCAATAGCTCAACTCCTCGCCTTTCGCCAGCCCACCTCACAAAACCATGCCCTCTATGACCCCCAAAGATGTCACGGACAGGGTTCGAGCCTTCCGGACTCTTGAACACAGGCTGTGTCCCAACCTCTGACAAACTACCCTTGGCAAACTCAGAAGATACAGGCGACACCCCTATGCTGCGGGCCAATGACACAACCTTGTTTGGTGGCTTGTTCGGACAAGCATTTGCAAAGTGACCCTCCTTGTGACATGCAAAGCACTATTTACTCTTTAGATTCCCTTGGGAGTGGGAGGTACCATTAGACTTCTTATACGGGACGGTATTTGGTTTATGTTCAGTTTTATTGTCAGTGCTAGATGGTTTTGTGTATTTATGTGTATCAAAATTCTTGGGAGGGGGAGGGGTACGATCCTTTGCACCCGACTCACTCCTAGCTGCTGCTTCGCACCCTCGAATTAATGACAGTCGGAGGTCAACCATTTCTGCTGCCTCCTGGAGAGTTCTAGGATTTTTTTCCTTTATATTTAATGTTAAGTCCCCGCCTGTGCACTTAAAGAACTGCTCCAAGAGAACCAGCTCACTCAACTCCTCAAAAGTAGCTGCCCTCTCGGAATGCAGCCAATGTCGTAGTGCATCAGACAAGTCCCGGGCGTGTTCTAGGAAGGTACTATCCTTGCCCTTAGTAACACCTCGAAACTTCAAGCGGTAAGTTTCTGGTTGTAACTCATAGCACAGCCTTCTTTAGCTCATCATAAACTAAACAGGACTCTAAAGGTAGTGCATCATACGCTTTTAGCCCCTTTCCTAGGAGTCTTGATGAAACTAATGCTGCCCACTTTTCCTGAGGCCACTGGTGTTCCTGACACTTCTTCTCAAATCGCATAAAAAACTCAGTTACACATGATTCATCGAACACAGGAACTAGTTTAAGCAGGTGCGACAATGATTGGTCCCGATGTCTGTTACCTCCCCCAATATTTCGCCCTGCTACCTCCACTCGAGATCTCTCCAGCTCCCTGTCAGCCCGATACCTAGTAGACTCTGCCTGCAGTTCAGCCTCTCGTATAGCTGTTCTCTCTGCAGCCTCAGCCTGAGCTCTAGCAGCCTCAACCTGAGCTCTAGCAGCAACCTCAGCCTGCACACTAACCTGTCTTTCGGCGGCCTCAACCTTGGCCATCTCAAGCCGAAACAACAAATCTGGAGTCAACCCTTGAGGAGGGGAAGGTGCATTTAATGGAGAGGGTCCCTGTGATTGAATTCCACGCTGCCATTGACCATCAACTTAGGGGTATGTACTAAATTCAGGCACCCTGACGTTTGATATGGGGGTAGAGTGGAGGGGGGGCTGAGGATCGGGGCCCCAAGTCGCCTCTCCACCCAGGTCTCTCCCTTCTAAACCCAATATCAAAGTCCTCAGCTGATCTTTCCTCATGCCACTTAAACCCTGGTGACCCTGAAGACCTGCCACACACTTTAAGCCATACTTATTCAGCTTCAACACCCTGGCAGCGGTAAGGGGCACCTCTAAAAATCTTCTAGCACCCTCCTCGCTATCGACTAGCCACTCCACAGGTCTTTCTCCCTCCGAGCCTGTATCGTGACCTGACCCATCACTGTGTTCTGATGTATTAGACATGTTTGTGTACTGCAGTAATTATCACAGTTATAGAATGTGCCTTATCTCCTATGCAAGTATGTATATACTAATGTTATTTAACCCTTTCACGCATTTATGACACAGAGGTTGCCAGATTAGCAATAAGAAATAGAGTTCTCTCACTCTTATAATTACCTCTCCAAAATTAGTTTTCTGCCCACAGCTAACTCAAAGACAACTGCAGAGGTTGAAGTAACTAAAGTAAAGGTTTCTAAATACCCCTGATGGTAACAAAGGCTTTAAAGTATCCCCAATATGCTCAAAATTGCATCATATGTCTGAGAGGGTTAAAGCCTTTAATGTGTTATATTGGTTGCTCCAAAAAAAAAAACTCTATGTCCACTGTATTCCTCTAATCATAAGGAATCTCAAAACAAATGACCACTATATTCCTCTGTTCAGTAAATCCTATGCAAGGTCGCCATTTGTTACGTCCTGGGATATATAAACACTGGGCTCTTTCTATTGGACTAGGTATGCGGCAACAAGCAACAACGGAAAACGCTAGATCCAACCCTTATCTATAAACCCAGGCAACAAACCACCCTAAACCGTCAAGAGTCCTGCCTGGACAACAAGGTATCCTATGACTCGGTTACAGGGTGCACGCACTATAGACTGCTGATAGTCAAGCAGGCTATATAAAAGATCACACAATTAAGTTGACTTAAAGCTTCAAGGAAAAGATAGATAACGGAATTAAATTGCAGAAACAATTTAATAACAAACTAGAAGAAAGTACATTTAACGTTACGTTAATTAATACAACTAATCACCCCTGCGTGAAAGAAGGTGAAAGCAAACAGTCCTCAAAACATCGTACAGGTAGACAAGATGCAGGTTTCTAAACTGCATGCGGCTACTGTAGGATCTGATGCTTAGCAAAGAAAATACGTTACGGATTTAGAGAACTCTTAACTCATAAGCAGGAATATATACTAGTGATAGGCCATACAGTGTATAATGGCATAGGTATACTTAAATAAAGGCAGCAACTCGCAACATAACCACATACAGGTGAGCTTCTCACTCTTAGTCAGGCAAGCCTGCTCGGACAGAGTCTTTAAGCCACACCCTGACTCACAATGCTCACAAAGACGGTAAACTGTGGCACAATAACAAGCATGCAGAAATAATAAACCCCTAGCTGTTAATCTGCCAGGCGGAAGAGGTCTAGCCGGAAGGATATAGGCTTCGGATACCCGGGCTGAACCACCTGCTCTAGCCTAGGGATGTTCCCAAGTCTGTGCGCCAAATTACTCTAATTGAAAGGGTGCTCTCTTGAGAGACTCAGATCCCAAGTATCTGACTCTCTCCTGGCGACCCTAAAACAAATGCAAGACGTGCTAGCGCAGTGCTGAGTGGACTAGGCAAGGGCCCTCACACAACACAACACTAGACACACAGGCACACAGACAAGAAAATGCCCCCAGACTCCCACGGGTATCCTAGTAAAGTCGTGCAGGTCCACAGGACTCGCACCAGCAGACTTTACTTAAAGGATCGCAAAAAGCCTCCCCTCCGGTCTAGCCCCTGCTCACCTGCCACAAGAACACACTAGCAAGCATGAAACCACCAAATATGAGACAACAAAAAAGCTTCCTAGGTCTCATTAACAATTACATCTCTGCATAAAGCCCAAAATCCTATCTAATTATCTGAGAGCTCGTCGTTAATACAATAATAGATATAAGGTCTATCAAGGGGATGGGATAATTAAATAGATTGGTGAAGTAGTGGAAGGAAGGTATACAAAGTAAGAGAGAAAGTTTCTAAGTGGGGTTGAGAGGGATAGATATCAAGGGGGTCCGAAGGGTACGACAGTGAGGTGAGCTCTAAGTCTTGAATCTGTCTGGACCCCACCCTAGGCATGCGAAATACATCCCATGCTTGGCAACACTCAACACCGTTGCCGGGTCAAAATCCTCTACCCCTTGCGTGAGTCGAAACTAAGCCTAACGTTGCGATCAAATTGGCAACATCAGGCTCGTCCCAAGCTAGTCTCTCCGCGCCCGCGCGAAGCAACGTCCCCCAGCCGGTCTCTCTCTCCCGCTCGTCTCCTCCCACTCTCACTAGACTTACATCTTATATATTATAATGAAACAATCAACTATCGAGAATAAAATATACTAAGATGCGTTGGTTAAGAATAAGGGCAGCTTCAAGCTGTGAAACAACATAAGAATATCCCAGACATTAGTTACATTGTCGTAGGATATATACTAAGGAAAAGCCGGCCGGCCGGCTGCCACCAGCCGGTTTCTAAACGGCTGGGCAGCCGACACTCGCGCATGCCCGCACGTGGCTACTATGCAGGAGCGTCATAACAGATATGTAGGTAGTATTATAGGTTTGACTCCTGTAAGGAGATAAAGAAAACCTATTATTTAGTAGTGGCCCCGTAATCATTAACGAACATGCCTATTACATAAGGCATCCTCTTCAAACACTAATCCGCCGTAGTTTGAATCTACCGCGCAGAGCATTTAAAATCTGAGGAGCCTTCATCATGAGCGCACGCGACCTCACTCATGGCTTCAGTCATTATGAATTGGGTTCTCACTACGAAAAAACTTCGTAAAAAATAAAAACAAAAAGAAAATAAGAATAACTATCCAATAAGCTTTCCATCACATCGTGGATATACTTGTGTGGATCTTTGACCAGACGCTGATTCAGGCGTCATTCTTCCTTCACTGACATATCAAGTAAACCAAAATCCTTAATACATCAACGAATGGGAAGGGGATGGTCGGGAGGGCCCCAGTCGTCAATTATTACGGGGCCACTACTAAATATTAGGTTTTCTTTATCTCCTTACAGGAGTCAAACCTATAATTTATTAGTGGCCCCTCCATCATTGACGAACATGCCTGATTTCTAAGACTGGAGGGGGACATTCGTAATCATATCATAACTCTAGAAAAGCAGATAATCAAACAACCACATAGTATTCTTACTTTGAAAATATATTTAAATACGGTGCAGCCCATATATATACAAGAAAGGGGTTCAGGCAGGTGCGTGCTTCAAAGAAGCCTGCTTGACAAAAAAGGGTAACTCTGAAGATTCTGAGAACAGATCTGTAGTTACAAAGGCACCCCACTCAACGAGTGGTGACAAAAATAACAAGTTATAAGTTTACATGTGCACATAATAAACCCCAAAATAATCGTAGAGATAATTTGCAAAAGATCTCCACTGTTTAATACTAAATTGCTTTCACAGCTAAAACTACTATAACAACCCCGTTGTTTTGTACTAACATTGTACTAGCACAATTTCTCGCAGAGAAATTTTTATATCACATTAACCATAAATTGTATCATAGCTCTTACACTCCGGCGGGGTCTAGGGTGTCCTATGTTACACTGACTGCACCCCCCCCCCCCCCTTTTCCTTGAAAGTAAACAAAAGTGACTGAAGGGCCACCTAGACCCTCTGCCTTAAAGCTATACATGGTAAGGAAGGTTTGTCTAGAGCAACTGACAAGTATCTAGTCAAAACGTATGATTAGACGCCCACAACTGTGTGGACGAAATATCTTCTACTGAAAAATTCTTCAGGAAACGTAAAGAGGCTGCCCATTTGCGTAAATCGTGGGCCCTACCCACAACGCCGGGATTACTCTCTTTAATGACTTCGACCAGAAGAGAAGCTAATCTCCGTTTCAGTAAGCGTTTACCCGTACTCGCTACCCATAAAGCACCTAGGGGGTTTAGAGGAGCCACTCTCAAATATTTGGTTAGAGCTTGCACTGGACATAGATTATGATGCACCTTTCCCCTTTTTAACGCCGGCACCGTGAACTCAGAAAACACGTGTGCACTGTGCTCATTCTTGGCTACAAATCCCGGGGAAGGTGCAATGTGAATACATTCATTAAGTCTACCAAACCTAAGGCAATTAGGTGTGTTGCTCATCGCCGCCAGCTCAGACACTCTGTTCCCGGTGGCCAAAGCCAAAAGGAATACAGCCTTTTTTAAGAGTAATGCAAAATCTGCAGTATTTTGGTACAGACGAGAGTGAAGTAAAGACAATGCCTTGTCCAGAGACCAAGTAGGCATGAGGTGACGGGGAGGTGGGCGGAGTTTAAAACATGCCCTCATAAAACCTGTTTCCTCCGCTACCGGTATGGAGAGACCTGTAAGGTCTAAAAAGGGCACTCTAATTGCAGTTAAGTGATTTTTTAACGTTACCACAGACAAACGTTTCTGCTCAAACAGATAATTTAAATAATTGAAAACTAATGCTACTGAGGGCACAGTCTGTTCTGTTCTAATGATCCAAGAAGTAAAGGCTTGCCAATGTGATTGATACTGTCGTTTCGTAGACTGAGTATATTGATTTAATAATTTATTGGTCACATCTCTACCGTATGGTGCTAGCCACTTGGCCTCCTGCATGTCCATAATGCAAAAGTCAGCGAGGTCGCTAGGTTGCCAATCGTGTCTAAGTGGAAATACCCGACCTTGAGTGACACCGGGTGCGGGCACCACGTCTTTAATTGCTGGTACCACAACTGCGCCGGCCACAGGGGCGCGACTAGAGAGACTAAGCCTCGATAATCTCGTAGTTTGTTCACTACGTGGCACATTAGTGACGCGTCTGGCGGCGGAAACAGATAGATGGAGCTCCATCTGTTCCAGTCTGTCACTAGGGCGTCTGGGCCCCCTGCCGGCGTTTTCGTCCGGCGGGTGAGGTATAGAGGGAGTTTGTGAGTCTCCTCGGACGCAAACAGATCCACTTGTGGATGGGAGAGCTCTGCAATCATTTGGTTGAAAATGGGTTGCTTGAGCTCCCATTCTACTGTCGTGCTCTGTCTCCGGGACAGAGCGTCTGCCCAGACGTTTGCTACGCCTGGGAGATAAGATGCGTGAAGATAAATGTCTAGTCTGCTGGCTAGAGTAAAAATCTCTTCCGATACGTTTAGCAACTTCCTTGACCTCGTTGACCCCTGTTTCTGAATACAGTGAACTGCGTTCAGATTGTCCATTCTGAAGGCCACCGACTTGCCCCGTAAAGCAGGGCCGTGAGCCTGAAGGAAATACAAGGGGACTAGTAATTCTTTGACATTGATGTGGGAGATTTCTAAGTGGGACCAAAGCCCCTGACCCTGGTGCCCCTGATTTGACTGAAATCCCCAACCTATTGTGCTTGACGCATCCGTGGCTACCCATACCGTTGGCGGAGGAGAGGTCCATGACATTATTGAGTGCAAAGTTTCCCTCTTCGCCCAGACCGCTAGTAAGGTGTGGATTAATTTCGGGATGGGCCATAACTTTCCCGCCGGTAAGAGTGGGAAATATTTGTTGCCTTCCTATATTAAACGTTTTACTTTCAACCGGCCCAACATAAGAGTTAGTTGAATCCAGTTGAGAGAGCCGACCAGAGACTCCCAGACCCTCCGCGTCGTAGTCAGAGTGTGAAGAAACATGAACAGTTTCCTGCGAAACCTGTTGCGATTGTCCACACTCTGACTCAGAGTGAGAGCAACCGTGTCCCAGACCAGCCCTATCCACTGAATTACTCGTGAGGGAACAAGGTTTGACTTTACCAGATTTACCTTGAACCCTAGAGTTTTGACATGATTTAAAATTATGTTGACATGATTGATGCATAATTGCTCTGTCTCTGCCACCACCAGCCAGTCGTCTAGGTACCACAAAACTCTGATTCCTTGCTTTAACAACGGCATCAGGGCTTGCCGGACTAGTTTCGTGAATAATCGAGGTGCCAGGTTCAAACCGAATGGCATCCTTTGAAAAACAAAATTTTGGTGCCTGATCCGTAAGGCCAGAAACCTTTGAAATCTTTTGTTGACCGATACGTGCCAATAGGCGTCTGTCAGGTCTAGGGAACACATCCAACCTCCCGGCGGAAGTGTTAGCCTGATTTGGTGTACTGTTAACATTCGGAATGACTCGTTGTGAATGTGAAGGTTCAGATAAGACAGGTCTACGACCGGTCTCATCTGAACACTGTCCCTTTTGGGAACCAAAAATAGCTTGGACGTGAATACAGGGTAATTTGGGAGGACCGGGATGATGACATTCTTGGCAATCATTTCCTGGACCAGTGACTCCACCTCTAAAGAAACAAAATTCGCCGTTGTCGGCTGACGTAAGCGAGGTCGCCGGAGCCACTGCCAAGTGATGCCTTTGCGTGCCACCATCCGTGCCCAAGTGTTTAACGGCTATGCTTGGTGACACGTTCGGAACGACCCAGTTAGCAGACAAGGTTTGCCGGCTGTACTACCCTCGGATCCGCCGGCCTTAAGACTGGCACCGGGAGTGAGAGAGACTTTAGTTTTTTGATGGTGGTGGAGTTGGTGGTGGTGGACGCTTCGCCGGCTGGCTGGCGTTGGCCGAAGACGGGCCCTGACCTGGCTTATTATGGCCGCGTCCTCTCTGACCTGAAAACCTACTCTGTCTATGCCTGTACTGACCTTGAGGGGAGGAGGAGGACTTAGGTGGAAGAAAGGGCTTAGATCCCCCCGGCTGAGCTTTAGCGACTGGCCTGGGTTTGGGGAAGTTAAAGGCAGGTTTCTTAGAAGGGGTGGGACTGTGTTTAAAGGCCTGAGCCATATTAAACACCGTTCGCCACACGTCAGGGGACATTAAAGAGGGAGTGAGCACTGGTGACATGACCACCTGATTCGCAATGCGATCAGGCAGTTTTCGGACTAAGGACATTCTGAGGTCTTGTCTCGCTCGTACCGCCTCAAGCAAGGCGGTGCGGATATCACCCAAAGATTGGATTGACGACTGAAGAAGCAGTCGCCGGGACAATTCAACCGATCGTCTGGCATCCGCGTCTGCGATAGCCTGAGTGGACCGGAGCAAAGACTTTGCTACCTGTTGAGACACTATGTATTGAGAAAACAGGCGAAAAGCTTTCCCCCTTAGCCTAAATTCTCGGTCTAGGTGAGTTGGGGTAGGGGTAGTGAAAGGGTCTTTTAGCTCACAAAGATTAATTTTAGGGGCAGCTAAGAAATCAAACAAAGCTGAAGGGACTCCGCCGGCAGAACACACTGGCATGGAGAACCAAGAATGAGTATCTTGAGGGATCTGGTGGGAAGTTTTGGAAGTAAATGTGGTCGCAAAGTTTTGAGCCTCTGTCTCCCATTCCACCTGGACCTGGACCCAACTGCCCCACCTTCAAGACTGGATTAGCTGCTGCATCTGTGACGGTTTGCAAATCAAGTTCTGGAGTGAGAGCTGACAGAGTCTTAATGTCATTAAACCCATCAAGCTTAGACCAGTCTGAAAACAATTTTGAAGCTGAGGCAGGGGGTAAAGCCGGCTTAGTAGCATAAACAAAATAGTCCTGGTGATAATAACTAGGTATAGCCTTTATATTGACATCTAGTACATTTCCCAAAGTATCCAAGGCCCTTAATTTTTAGATTTATTGCCATGGATGACCCACTCACGCGGTACCGGTACTGGGAGTTCCCCTGACAAGGTAGGTTGGGCGAGCTCTGGTTTAGTGAGGGTCAAAAGGACCCATGACTCGTCTGGTCCGTAAAGCAAGGGCATAGCTACCTTTCTGAGAGGCGCTTTGTCTAGAGGGGGCGGATTGACATCCGTTATAACCCTTACATTCGAAGTGGTCAATGCCGCCGTAGCAGGCCTAGTAACCACTGATGGTGACAGAGGGGGAGGGTGAGGGATCTGAGTCAAAGCAATAGAAGTCATCAGAGGCCGTACCGTAGAGCTTGTCATGGGAGCTCCCAAGTCCACTGTGGGAGTTTCCTGCTGTTGGCCAAAAAATTTAGATAAAGCATTACTAAGTAGCCCATCAATTTCCTGTGCAGTGACAAATTGACTTGATGATGTACTCACTGGTGAATCATTAATATCCTGCGCGGCATCTAAGCCTGAACCTGACTCTTGCCCTTCCATATCCGATATAGGTGAAACCTCGTCTTTATCATCCTGTTCCTCCTGAGAAGATCCCGCCGAATCTGGGGTACCTTGTTGCCAAGATAAGTCAGGAATAGAGGATGGGATCGCCGCGTCCCGGTGGACGTCAGCCACTGTGTGAATAGTTTGAGCCGGAAGTGGGTGGTCAGGCCCTGGCCGAGAATATCTCCAAACACCGAGGCCTTGGCCTACTCTCCCTTGGGAGTCCGAAACACTCTCAATCACTGAGCCCCCTGAACTCTCCAATTCCAGGGTTAAAATGTTAATGGGTAAATCATCTTTAGGTACAGGCACTATACTGGACCCTTGAGACCGAACACAAACTCTGTCTGGGGTAGAGGTACGATGAGAAGCACTAGAAACTGGCGAATGTCGGGAGGCCTTTCTATCATGGGAATCCTTTTTTGAAGATTTATGGCTGCGGTGTGACCGTGAACTACTCTTCGATTTGGAGGATTTATCGCCGTGACCACTGGTGGAACTTTCCGTCTTACTCTTCTTACTCGATGGTGAAGAGGCAAGACTAGGTGGCTGGTGTCTGAGAGGTGACCTAGACCGAGATCTCTCCCGAGACGAGGAGGCTGCCGCCGGGGGTGTAGGCTCTCTTTGACGTTTCGTAGTAGCAGCAGGAGAAGACACAGAACCCTGACCAGTCTCCGCCGGCTTACGACTAGTTACTCGAGAGGAACGTTTAGGGGGAGGGTGCTCGAAAAGAAGCCTATCCCAAAGAGGGACGTTGTCACATTGAAGTGACTTATGAGCCACAATCGTAGTATACGCTGACATCTGTTGCCTAACCTCTCGTAAGGCGACCGCTGCGGTCTTATCATTGTCGCGGAGGACCTTGACACTTAATTGGGAGCAAAAGGAACAGTTGCGCATCACCCACAGACCCCTTGAACGGTCTAGACATTTAACACACTTGATGCAAAGAGTGTGTGCAAAAATAGGGATACCGGCACAGGTAGGGGTAATGCATAAAGCAAAAACTGGGGCAAAGGTAGCCATGCCCGAGACTGGTGGGAAAACTACTGCAGGGTCTGTATTGGTCCGCCGGAGCCCAGCTCTGGAAAAAAGAAAATTTCCAGGAATTAATGCTCATAAGGTTAACCCAACATGTTCGCACACACGTGTTAATAACCCGCCGGGTAACGAGACGTAATGTCACAACGATCACAGCTCGCTACGCGGCGGGATTCTATAAAGATTTCAGAATATCTAAACATGTCTTAAGAAAGTTAAGAATACCCTCTGACATAATATAAAGGACCAGAATGGCGTTTAGAGTCTTTCCGGTGGTGACTGTTTCAAGATTCAATTTTGGAAAACAACCCCCCACAAAGACGCCAGCACCTGAATTATTTAGCAGAATAACACAGGGCAGGCTGATACGAGATCTGATTTCTAACGAATTGTCACAAAAGATCGCCGTAAGTTTGAAGGCGGCGATACATTAACGTATCTCTCAATTAACTGGTTAACGAAATTGAATTGTAAATTCCTTATTTCCTCCTCCCAGGAGCACCCTCCGGGTGTGAAAAATTTGTGAAAAAGATGTTAACCCAAATTGAACCTTCGATCGCCGTAAGTGTGAAGGCGGCGATACATATAGTATCACTAAAATGGATCGGTTAACTAAAATGAATGACCAAGTCGTTCATCCCACCCTACCAAGGTGCACCCGCCGGGTGAGATGTAAAAACGTTAACCCCATAAGTTCCTGTCCCCACTTCTTTGTAAAAGATCGCCGGGGAGGAAAGCCCTCAACAACAGCTAGGTTTTTCCTTTGGTTTATAAAACCAAGTAGAAAAACTTCATAACATATGTCTGCATGAACAATGTTAGATGGGTACAGGCAATCCGCCGGGAATCATAGGGAGCCTGAAGCAGGCACCAACACAGAGACGCAGTCCTGGAGAGCCACAGACACCTCATCGCCGGGGACACAAGCCTGTGTTGAAACCACGCGTGGCCCAACACGGCTCTCGGCCGGGTTTTTCATGGTGTAACCGAGAAAAACCCGCCGGAAAGTAACCCACCCCGTACAGAAACCATCTGAACGCACATAGGACCCGAGAGAAAGCCAAGCACGACTAGCCTAGGGTCCACACAATAATCCTTGGAATTAGCCAATACACAACTAATCCAGGAAACATACATAGTCCGTGGAATTAGCCAATACACAACTAAACCCGGATACACATGACACAGTAGGACATATTTATAAAATAAACAATAACACTTGTACATGTGGCAAAGCTACGAGCGGCTGGCTAGGCCTAAGTAGACGGCATAAGAAATGTTGAAATATAAACAAAAAACACTGGAAATATAACAACAGGAACCACCGCCAACACACCACTGTAGCAAATACTTCCGACAAAGGGAAGACTGACTCGGGACCCAGAAAAAACTTCGCTAAGTGAAGAAAAATACGCTGGGAACGTCAGAAGCAACGCTTACCTCATCAGAAAGATAAAAGGCAGCATAAAAAATGCGTAATGAAAGCCGCCTGCATCACAAGCTAACTCAACTGTGAAAAGTTCACATGTCCACAACAGGACCACGAGGGTACATCCGAAATAGATGCCCCAAACACACGACCCAAAATACACTGCACTGCGGGCAACCAGCCCAGGACACTCCTGCTACGCATATCCTAACCTTACTCGATACATCCCGGAGTAAACAAATGAGAAAAAACTCACTAGGGACGCAGCAAATGCGGAACCAGCGGAGCGTGGGGAGACACGTCCGGGCAGGCTGAGCGCAGAGCAGAGAAGGAAGAATGACGCCTGAATCAGCGTCTGGTCAAATATCCACACAAGTACATCCACGATATGATGGAAAGCTTATTGGATAGTTATTCTTAGTTTCTTTTTGTTTTTATTTTTTACGAAGTTTTTTCGTAGTGAGAACCCCATTCATAATGACTGAAGCCATGAGTGAGGTCGCGTGCGCTCATGATGAAGGCTCATCAGATTTTAAATGCTCTGCACGGTAGATTCAAACTACGGCGGATTAGTGTTTGAAGAGGATGCCTTATGTAATAGGCATTTTCGTCAATGATGGAGGGGCCACTAATAAATACTGTATATACAATAGTCCCTTACATTCTACATGGTAACCTAGACCCCCCCCCCCCTTTTGTGAGGGATGGCAAAAACATTGAGGCAGGGGCACACCAATACCCATATCGAAAACAGTGTAGTCTTAAAGGATATACAGCAGAAATACAAAAATACTGAAAAGTAGACAGACAGATATATAGGTAGCATATATACAATAGTCTCTTGTATTCTACATGGTGACATAGGTCCCCCCCCCCCCCCCCCCCCCTCTATGAGGGATGGCAAACACATTACAGTACATAATGAGGAGAGGATGTTTAAATGCAGGATGGAATGGAATCATTTGACTCTTTGGCCTGGTGCCACACAAGGACGGCCCGGCCTGTCCAGTGTCCATGGACATGGAGAGGTAAGAGGGGACAAACGAGTTGTGGAGGATCAGAAACCAGTGACGGCCATGTCAGTAAGAGAGTGAATGTCCAGGCACCGTATGGGCACCGCAGAGGAGAGGATGTTGTGCGCAGTACCCTTCGTGAGAGGGTTACTGGCCCCAATCACCCGACACAGTGGAATTCCCACAGCACACACTCCCAACCTCTTCCCGGTCTTGGGGATCACCCAGAGCGCCTTACCTGATGTCGGCATAGCGGCGTGCACACTAGTATGCAGGACTAGAACCGGGCATAGCAAATGATGCATGCACCCACATTTGAAAGCCGGCACAGTGAACGACTTAAAAAACGTGCGCCTTACGTACATTCATGGCCACAAAATGAACAGAAAGGGCCAAAGTGACAGATTCAAGGATAGGTGAAAAACCTGTGCAATGCAGGTCCCTAGACACGGCAGCCAACTCCGAGACTCCCGTACCTGGAGCTAATGCAAGAAGAAACAATGTTGTCCCTAGCAAGCGCTCAGGTGTTGTGTCAGTAGGGTAAGCAGGTTAAATAAGTAGCCCCAGAGCCGACGCCAGAGACCATTGTAGCGCTATCCGGTGAGGGGGCAGTCGGAGCCTAAAACAGGCATTCATTAAGTAAGCCAGCTCCTTTGAAGGGAGCACCAGCCCCGTAACGGCCTTAAAAGGCACACTAACCCATTGGCTATGGGAGACATTCCAGAACGCATAGGCAACTTTTGAAGCTATTTTCGTCTAGTTTCCAGCAGAATACATTTCATTTCATGCAGATACTTGATTAATCATTCAGCAGTGCCTGAATATGCCCTAGATAACACAAAGATGCCCGCAGCGTAAGTGTTAATGGTAGACAGGTGGTTCCGAACGGTGTTGAACATGTGTAGGGGTGCACCGGATAGTAGATTTTGCTATCCGGCCGGATACCGGATAATTAAAAAAATTGGTTTAGACAAAAACATAACTCTACTTACCAAGGATAGCATAATTTTAAACTTCTGTAGCTTATCAGAACTCATGTTCCACCACGACCAGTCCAAGTGGGACTACACACCAATGATTGTGTAGTTCCTCCTGTGCAGTCCCCTCTCCCTCCTCGAATCGGTGATGGGCATCACTCTAGGCGCCCGCACCGGCTTCTTCCGCCCGCTATACTGACGCTGGCCCCATCGGTCGTGGGCTCGTCGGGTGGTGAAGCGGGATCTGTCCTGGAGGTGGAGGTCTTGGCCTCCTCTCAGGTGCCCTCCCCGACATTGACCAGTGTCTCCTGCAGTGGCCGTAGTACTACGGTCCATGCAATTGGGGGGGGTGTAATCACCGAAGTACAGTACCTTCACACCTCAGGGTCTTTCTGACTCTTGTTTTTCTGGTACCCATGATGGGCTACGATGCGATGCGGCCGGTGGTTGATCTGTCGGTACTCAACCAGCATACCCTGAACACCCGTTTCAGATTGTTGACAGTCAATCAGGTGTGACTGGCACTCCGACCCATGACCTAAAGGCTGCATTATTGGCATGTGTCGATGGCTCCTCGGTTCCGGGGTTACCTGGCTCTCCAGTAAGCTCACCAGGTGTTCACGTTCAACAGACTTCCATTCGGTCTCCATGTCGCACCGCGGGTCTTTACGAAACTCGTACTACAGGCTCTGGATCCTCTGTTTCGGCAGGGGATTCGGCTCCTGTTTTTCTTGGACGGTTGGCTCATCGTCGCAGACTCTTCGTCACAGGGATCTGTGTTGGGACCACTACTGTTCGTTATATTTATCAACGACTTACCTGAAGTTATAACTAATGGAAGTGAGGTATACCTGTATGCGGATGACACTAAGCTGTATAGAAGAGTGAGGAGTAAGGAAGATGTGGGTTTGCTTCAAGGAGATGTGGAGGGCATGAAGGGATTGTCTGAGCATTGGTTAATGCCTTTTCATCCAAAAAAATGCAAGTACATGCGGATTGGGACAAGCAAGATAGACAAGGTAGGATACAGTATGTATGAAGCGATGGAGGAAGTGAATGCAGAAAAGGATATAGGAGTAGTGATAGACAATAAGTTAAATTTCTCAGAACATTTAGCGGAAAAGATAAACAAAGCCAATTGAATTGTAGGGCTGATAAGGAGGACATTTGTGTCACTTGACGAAGAAATATTCAGATATCTCTATACAGCGCTATGTGCTATGCATGTGGTGACCCTTTGGTCCCTTCTCCCAATCCACATTTTCATGTATATGTTGAAATTTATCAAGTTCTTTCCATTGTAAAGACTTTTCCCGGATGGATTCCCACTTCTCAGGTGTAATGTTTTCCAAACGATCATCTGCGGTACATCGCTTACCACAGAGTAAAATGCACTCGTATTCATATAATGTCTTGTCTGGTAACTCTTCACTCTCTCTTCTATTATCCATTATTTCGGTCACTTCACAAGTCGGCGATTTTCATCAGATGGGCATGCGATCCATCCGAAACAGTAAAAAAGTAATATTAGATATACACCGCAGGCAGAGAACAACAGTGATGATAGCAGCGAAAGTGAGGACAGTGATTCTGATAGTGGCTCATACAGTGAATCATGTAGTGACAGTGAAGTGGCAGATTAGTATGTACAATTAGTGTAATACAATACAATAACATTACAATATACAATACAATACAATACAATAACCATTCCAGTGGATTTGTAATGCCAGAATTAGTGAAAAAGGACACCTTATTCGTCCTTGTAGCTCATCTGATGCCAGAGATATTACATTTCATGTTTTTCAAGATGGCGTTGGTGGCCATTTTGAATATTGGGCTCTAGCAGAGTTAGCCGTCATTTTTCAGAGGGGCATAGGAGCTAATTTTCCTTTAAAATGGTTCAGGTTGTCAAATCCATCGAGAGAAAAAGGTAGGAACAAAATGGTCACGGATTCCAAGCAAATGACCCTACTAGTAGGTTGGTTGGTGATGGGCTGGTCTATCAGAGTGAGAACTGGGCGATCTCTACCATACCCATAGCTTACTCTGACTGTTCCTTTTACTTATATATTTTCTAGATCTCGTGTGACGGCGTCTCTTCCGTGGATTGACCTCTCAATCTACCAAGATTGGAAGCCAAAGCGTCACATTTTTCCTTTGCCCCTCAACTTTCTCTTCATAATTGCTGAGGGGCACAGGGCCCTGGGTGGGGCTTTGGTTTCCCAGGCGTTTCCGCACCCTTCTCAGCTCCCCGCCATGGTGTGGCTTCGGTCACCCAGGCTTTATTGTGGTAGGCAGGGAGGGTTCTGTGGGGGTGCTCTGTTATGGCCTTGGCCTTGCTCGGGGTCTTGGGGCTGTTCGGCCAGGCAGTCTGGGGAACAACAACAACAACAACAACTAGTAGGTTGGAATCGGACGCTTGACTAGGTTTGGCTGGTGCAGTGCCCTGATGACCTTTATATGGGGCCTTACCCTTATACCCGTGCTGTTTACCGTGTTTGGGTTTGTACTGATTACCTCCCTGCTGAGGAGGTGGTCTGGGGTCTCGTGGTGACTGTTTAGGTTGGGGTTGGAACGGTTTGTTACCGCCCTTTGATTTATGAAAGGGTTTCTTAGGTGGGTCCTTCCTAGCTTGGGAGGTAACCTGCTTCCACCCACTTACCATATTAAAAACTAAACTCCAAGTTTCAGAGTTAAGCAGGGTGGCAGTAAGAACCGGGGAGAGAGTTACCCGGCGACCTATGTCCGCCGGCAACTTCCTCACCAGATGGACTCTCAGATCTTGGCGAGCTCGAGCCACCTCCATGATTGCAATTCTAATGTCTCCTAGGGACTGAATGGCATTTTGTAGCAAAACTCTACGAGACAGCTCAATAGCTTTTCTAATTTGGGGGTCAGTAATGGCCAAGCTCGTGCGTGCAAGAGGGGCGGCTACTTGATGACTCACCATGTACAAAGGAGTACAAAGGAAATCAAGCAACAACAGGTCTAGTGACCCTTCTAGGCTGCTTGCCCTCCAAAACACTGAGGATCAAGTGTCCAAACAGTGGTTTAGAGTTGGTAAGGGAACATTGGAAAGGGAACTACTGCCCTGGAACTGATGTCCGTGGCAGGACTAGGAAGTTAGTAGGGGACATATGGGTTAGTAACTGAGGGGAGGATAAAATAAAGTTATTCATTTACAAACGCAGTCAGTCGCGGGTTTGATGTGAGATATTTGTCTAGGCGGAGTTTAAATGAATCAACGGTGCTGCAGTCTATAACGTCTCGGGGAAGCCCATTCCACAAGTTGACAACTCGATTGAAGAAGAAATTCTTAGATTCGTGTGATTTAAAAGATTTACCAATAATTTTGCAACCGTTTCCCCGCGTGTAATTAGATTGGTCGATAGTGAAGTACTTACTACAGTTCATATTGTCGATGCCTTTGATGATTTTGAACACTTGAATTAAGTCACCTCTTAATCTGCGCTGGGTTAAAGGAAATAGATTTAATTCTCTAAGACGCTCTTCGTATGGTTTGTTCTTTAGGCTAGGTATCATTTGGTAACTCTACGTTGAACTCATTCTAGCTTGTTTATATCTTTTTTGGTAATAAGGGCACCAGCATGGAACGCAGTTTTCCAGAAGAGGGCGGACTAAGGAATTGTAAAGGGTTAGGATAACGTCTTTGGATTTATGCTCAAATGACCTGCCTATAAAGCCAATTATTTTGTTTGCCTTCTTAACAACTTCTGAACATTGTTGACTCGGTTTTAGGTTACCCGATATTGTTACTCCCAGATCGGTTTCTCTGTTTACATTCTTAAGCGGAGTGCCATTCATCGAATAGTTTGCTTTCTCATTTAGGTATCCGATATGTAGTACTTTACATTTATCCGCATTAAAACTCATTTGCCAAATTTGGGCCCAATGTGACAATTTATCTAGATTGTGTTGCATATCGTCAACTTGTTCTTTTGAGAGTACGCTATTTGCAATTTTTGTATCGTCAGCAAATTTTGAGATTGTACAGGTGAGACCCTCATCTATGTCGTTGATGTAAATTAGAAAGAGAATTGGTCCTAGTACCGATCCCTGGGGTACCCCGCTACTTACATTGGTCCATTTAGATGCCTTACCGTTTATGACTACTCTTTGCTTTCTGTCGCTGAGCCAATTTTCTATCCATTTCAACACACTGTCTTGTATTCCATGCGCATTTAGTTTTAGCAGTAAACGTTTGTGGGGAACTTTGTCAAAGGCCTTTTGAAAATCAAGGTATATAATATCTACAGCTTTACTCTCATCGTAGAGGTTGAGTATATCGTGGAAGAAGTCTAAGAGGTTTGTTAAACAGGAACGTTTTTTACGAAAGCCGTGTTGAGTATCTTTAAGTATGTTATTTTCCTCTAAGTGATTTACGAGTCTGTCTCTTATGACCGTTTCTAGCATTTTACATACAACTGAGGTTAAGCTAATTGGACGATAGTTACTGGGTAGGGATTTGCTGCCTTTTTTGAATATCGGTGTTACGTTGGCTAGCTTCCACTAATCAGGCATAGTTCCAGACTGCAAGGATTTATTGAATAGTAATGTCAGTGGTTTGGAGAGCTCATCCTTAGCTTCCTTTAGAACTCTAGGCGAGATTGTATCAGGTCCAGGCGTTTTATTTACCTTGAGTTTATCTAAAAAATTCAATACTTCTCTCTCTGTAACGGTGATATTGCTTAGAACATCTGAATTATCAATCTGAATCGGCGATGGTGTAGGGATATCACTGAGGTCTTCTGTTGTAAAACTGATGCAAAGAAGGTATTGAGGGCATTACTCATTTGCACTTCGTCTTTGGTGTATTCTCCATTTTCATCGACTAACGGTTCAACAGTTGAAGTAACTACTTTTTTCTTTCTGATATAACTATAGAATTCTTTCGAGTTTGTTTTAGTTTGATTCGCAATATGTAACTCTAAGGTCTTTTTACTTTGGTTAATTCACTTTTTGGCTTTGCGTCGTAGCTCTACAAATTTCACCCGTTCTTCGTAATTTTGTGAGGATTTTAATCTATCATTAGCAAAGTTTTTAGCAAGCAGGCAGTTTGAAATATCTTTATTCCACCATTTGGGCTTATTATTATGGCCTGGACGCCGTATTTTCGATGGTATGCAGTCTTGCACTGCTTTTAGGTAAGTGGTTTCGAATAACTTCCAAGATGTATTTATGTCGTTATTGTTATTTAAAAAGCTCCAGTCAGTTTCTTTAAACATAGCTCTAAGTTTATGAAAGTTTGCTTTCTTGAAATTAGGGACTTTTTCGATGCTACTATTTGGTTCGTTACTAGTAAAGTTTAAAGTGAAAGTTATCGTACGATGGTCGCTGTTACTGAATTCATCACCAACATTCAAATTCTCTATTAATTCATCTTTTGTTGCAAGTACAATGTCAAGAACGTTATTACCACGGGTCGGTGTTCGAACTAATTGATAAAGCGAACTCTCTTGCAAGTTCGTATACAAGTCATGTCCGGAGTGTGAAGTAAGAGTATCGCCCCACTTGGTCACAGGTAAATTAAAGTCGCCAAAAATTACGGTATCTTGCGAGTTACTTACATCTGCAATTTGTTCGTAAATTTCTCGGTCAGTTTGCACTGATTGAGCTGGAGGTCTGTATATTAACGCAAGTATTATTTTTGTACCTTTATTATTCTTTATTAGCACAAATGATGTGTCGACGTTCACAATTTGAGGTTTTGACAAGAGGGTAGGGTTAAGACTTTCTTTGATATAAAGTAAAACGCCACCTCCATTTCGATTTATTCGGCTTTTCTCAAACATTACATAACCGGGAAGTGAATACTCTGTACTGAGAGAACATGCGGTAGGCTTTATTGCGTAACTTAAAATCTCGCTCCAAGTGAGCAGCCGGGGGGTGGAGAGAAAGGTTCATCCAGGGCATGTAAAGACACTTTGGGGGCCGCCAGAAATGTTAGTAAGGCTGGGGACACCCCTTCTGCTTTGGATACTGGTAGGGAAAAGTAAGTATGATTCTCTGGGGGAATTTGATGTAAAGATTTTGGAGGTGATAGTAGTGGCAAATACTTGGGCTTCTATCTCCCAATCAACCCAAGGGCCTACTCCCAGCTGCCGCATCTGCAGTACCGGAGTCTGAGCTTGGTCCAGAGCCGGAGTTGTAGCCAACTCCGGCGTAAGAGCATTTAAGGCTTTGACATCATTGATGCCATCAGCCTTCGACCAGTCAGCAAATAGTCGTGCAGATGCGGCGGAAGGAACGGCCGGCGCGGCTGAATACACAAAATATGCCGGGTTAAATGAACTTGGGACACCCTTAATCAGTACGGTACATCTAATACCCTCCCTGTCTCGTCTTTGGCCCGAAATTTACGGTTCTTATTGGGAGGGCTTGTGGCTTTGGCTCCGTTGCATGTCTGCCTGCCGAGATCGGAACCTCTCCGGGTGGTCAGGGGCCGGGGGAGTGCTGGAGCGACCTTGGTAACCCTGGTCTCTGGGTCTTCTCCTGGGTGACCTGGATGTGTGAGAGTTTGTGTTTTTTATCTGTGTTTATTTTTTATTTTTGTTTTTTGTTTTTTTTATGTTGTTTTTGTGTTTTCCCTGTTCTTGCTCTGTCTTGAGTCGGCTACCCCCAAAATGGGGATTGGGCCTGAGCATATAGATAGATAGATAGATTGATCTCGATGGACCACTCGCCGGGAACTGGTAGGTCCCCTGATACTGAAGGTTTAGCTATAAGGGGATTCTCTGGTACCACAGGCACCCAAGAGCAATCAGTACCATAGAGGAGGGGCATGGGGTCCTTCCTCAGAGGTGCTTTATCTAAAGGAGGAGGTTGGACATCAGTAATAACCCTGAGGTTGGACATCGCTAGTGCTGCCGGCACTGTAGGGCCTGGGGCAGCTGCCACCAACGGAGTTGGGCAAGAAGTAGTGAATGTCGGGAGTTCTAAATGTCTAATCACAGAAGTGCTAGGGGGCGCAGCTGAGAGAGTAACCGGGGAATCCGACGAGGCAGGGATTTGATAATGCTGTATTACTTTATGTAATAACTCATTTACCTGATCAGAAGTCATCCATTTCCTAGAGGGATCTTTGGATGAATGTGAACTAGCCTCAGAATAATTACTAGGGAGAGACTGAGGAGCCGGGGAGAACATTCCATCCGCCGGCTCCTCACTCTGCTCCAAGATCTCTGGTGATGCTATCTCTTGTGAGGCTATCTCTTGTGAGTCTATCTCATTATCCACCGGGGGCCAAGACAAATCTGGCACTGACGATGGCAACACGTTGATGTTGCCGTCCTCAGTCCGTTCTGGAATGACATTAAGAGGTGGTTCTGAATGGCGCCAGTACCCCCCTGCCGCTATGGGCTGGGAATCATGAGTCACCTGTGAGCTGAATTGGGCCCCCGCCGGATAACCCCTAAATTGGTTGGCTAGCACCCTACTCGGGCCTGTCGACCTCACACCCCGGGGAACTACAGTTAATTTTGGTATGGCAAAAGTCACATTAGGAGGTACACGCACAGAATGTTCCTGACTAGGTGTAGATGCTAATAACTCAGATCCTATTTCCGACTCCCCTGAATCACGTGTATGGGTGTCAGAGGGAGGTGTGGGAGGGGATGGCTGAGGAGTCTCTCGCCGGCTGCTCGATGTGTCATACTCTTCTCTCCGGCGCTTGTGAGACCGGGAAGAGTCCGAGGTGGAGTGGTGAGAGTGTTTCCGGGGAGACTTCGACCTGGACCTCGACTTCCGCCGCGTGGCACGGTCAGAGGAGAGGACCTCAGAGATGTCGTTCTCACTACTGCTACTGATAACCTCTTTGCCGATGGCTTTAGCTTTGACCTTGGGTCTGACCGATTTGGAGGATCCGGGTTTTACTAAAGGTGACTTGATAATTAGCTTTTCCCACAGGACTTCGTCGTCACATTGGAGTGCCTTATGGGCTGTGTCCTTAGCATAAGAATTGAACGCCGCTTTAATCTCGTGCAAGGCTGCTAAACATGACAGGTCTTTCTTCGCCAGCAAGGCGGATTTTAATTCAGAGCAGATGGCGCACCTTTTAGACAACCACACGCTTCGGGAGCGATCTAAACACTTCACACATTTAATGCAAAGAGTATGAGCAAACACGGGTAAAAGGGAACACGTGGGCGTAGTGCAAAGTTCAAACCTAGGCATGGTGCCGTAATTGAGAGGTTCCCCCCCTCCGCCGGGATCAGATGTCCAGCTCCGCTGGAGAAGTAGTCTCTGGGGCCTGGAAAGAAAATTTCCAGGAATCAATGCTCATAAGGATAACCTGCGAGGTATTAAACATCCTAACCCAAATCCGCCAGAAAATTAGCGATAGTGCACCACCACGCTAACCTTCTGCCGGATCTGTCTAGCTGACTTTCAATAACTTACCTGTGACAAGAGCCACAGGTCCATTAACCTTTTAAGTTGTGATCATACTGAACAAGTTTGCAAAACTAATCTTATCACTTCGTGTACACTTGACTGGTGGCGCCGCAGGCGATAAAGTCTTAACGTGTCACTAGGCCAGTCAGGGCGAGTTAACTCGGCGGGCCGAGTTGGTAGCCCTTCTAGGAATGCAATTCCGCCGGGAGAGTGTGGTTCAGCCAAACCACACCAGGATCTTTTGAATGATCATACCCGTCTGAGACGGATAACCTGGACCCACTGCACGGGGCCGCCGGAACAGACAAAAACTGCCGGGAAACGGGGTTGGCACAGCCCCTTTCCTGCAGTCCCACACATATATATAAAATGCATAATGACATATAGGGACGTCTCCCCTACCCCCGACGGCACAAGCCCGCATGCATGAACCAAAACCGGGGGCATACATAGGTAATAATAACAACAGAAATTTAGAAACCTAAATTACCTGAAGCCTACAGACCCCTAATTCGGCCGACCACGTGGTCCGAAGAACATCCCAGCAGACGATGCTCCGGCACCCAGCAGCCGCACCATGCAGAGGGAGGCCCTCCCAAGGGGCCTAAGCAAAACACGAACCCTGGAAGGTGGAGCACCACGTGCAGACACCCTTAAACCAGAGCTTTTGCTGATATTTGAAGACAATGGCATGTACTCTCCTCAATATTGACAGTCTGTATCATGCCTCGTAGAGTGGTCGCCTCCTAGCTAAGTAAACACAACAGCTAAGGCGTATCACAAAAACAACACACGCGGTACACCCATCCGGGACTCGTAGACGCCTGTGACGATGGTACCCTATTTTAACACACTCTTCCTGCGGACCTACCAATCTGGCAGCCGTACTAGCTAATCTAAACCCTGTTACTACAACATAGATGTATACAAATGAGTAAGGACTCGCTAGAAGCTCTGCGAACGTCGAATGAAGCGGACACGGCGCGAGCCCTGTTGTCGGGAGGGACGCGGCAGAAGGAAGGACGAAGATGGCCGCTAGGGGGCCTGGTGTCGGGGAAGCAAAGCATGAGAAGTCCACGAATATGGCAAGTCATAAGGTAACAGATATTAAGTTATTTTTTCTTTTGTAGGGTACCCGATCAAAATGACGATCCCATGAGGGAATTAAGCGTGCACTTATGACAAGTACTCCATGATTCTTCCGCGCGGGCTATTCAAAATGCTGGTGCAGGATGTTGAATGGAGACTATTATTATTAATAGGCGAAGTCGTCAATGATGGAGGGGCCCTATTAAATTAGTCTTCCGTAGAGAAAAGTTTTTTGTGTATTTCGTCTGCCCGAAGTTTCGAAACACTTTGGAGTTTGTCAAGTCCTTTTGGTCCAAGCTTTCTAAAACTATTACTGCCATCACCATCACCTTCACCACACATAACACAAACCACCATGCTTGCCATCTTCTTCAGTCATCAGCATTCCTCGCATCTAGTACCTGCAACATGAAAAAACACACTTAAATGTACAGTAGAGAAGAGTCTGAAATAACATGTACAAATTAAGCTTAAACTTTCAAAAAATGCTCTCATTGTGTCCAGTGACCATGAAAATATGGGTGTGGACAATTTATTTTTGTGTCTACCATGAATAATTTGGAAGATATCGACAAAAATTTCTATTTCGGTAATGGCAGCCTTTGACCCCCCCAAAAACAGGTTTCCCCAAGGTTGATTTTGGTTGAATTTGTTTTGGGACATCCTGACAATGATTTTGACATAATGATGTGAACAAATTTTTATTGGCTAAAATGTCCCGGTTGGCCATTTTTTCTGTCAATTTTTACTGGCCTATTATAAGAGCTCTGATGAAATGGCGAGAAATGTCTGTGTGTCTTCACCTTCCTAGATTTGTTCACCTCCTGCCCTTCCCTATCTATCTTGACTGGATTAGTTGTCCATCTTGATCAAATCCTTCGGGTCAGCCCAATGAGAGTTCTTTTGTGGAACTCAGTGGTCTGGTTAGACTAATATAATAAAAATAAAAATAAATTCCCTATTCGGGCTCTGTCATGAGTCCCCCCCCCCCCACACGCATGCACGCACACACCCAACCACACACACACACACACACACACACACACACACACACACACACACACACCTACACACACACACAAATCTTGAGAAGAGAAAGACTTCCCTCGCCCTTGCCTTTATTGACTTCAGGAAAGCATTTGACCTTGTTGACCACACCATCATCATCAACAAAGCCATAAAGTTGGGGCTACATCCTACCCTGGTTGCGTGGTTGACCGACTTCCTTAGTGACAGACGACAAGCAGTGCGATACTGCCCTAAAGGACACCCCATTCCACTGGAAGTACGTGGACGACTCGACAGTCGGCATTACTGTCGATAACACCTCCCCTAACTATGACCCCCTACAAGACATCCTCGACCGTCTTCAAGCCTGGACCACAGACAATCATGTGACTATCAATCATGACAAGACAGTGGTCATGCACATCAACACTTCCGTTACCGACCTCCCTCCACCCACTGTCACAATTGGTCCTCATCCCCTTCAGCTTGTTGAGTCCACCAAACTCCTCGGAATCACTGTGGACAACAAACTGAACTGGAAGAAACATGTAACTACCACAGTCAGGACCGCCACTTACAAGTTATTTATGCTAAGGCGGTTGAGATCCCTGGGGGCGCCGGAGAATGAGCTGAAGAGTATATATAACACCTTTATACTCCCTAAGCTCACCTACGCCTCTCCCGCCTGGTCCTCCTCTCTAACCCTAACACAACAACGTCAACTGGAGAGAGTTCAGAGGAGGGCATGCAGGATCATCCTGGGTGGCACATATCCAGGGTACGAGGAAGCTCTCACCACCCTTAGCATACCTGCACTTTCAACCCACCACTACAACACACTCAAACAGTTTGCATCTAAGCTGCTTGTTCACCCACGACACAGAAACTTACTTCCACCAGACGCCCCTAGACCTACACGTGCAGCTCGCCATTTCAACACACTCCAACCAATAAGAGCAAGAACTGACAGATATAAAAATAGTCCTATCCCAACCATTGTTAATATTATTAATAATGTGTAATAACGGTCTGTCACACCATATATACGCGCCCACCTTTAATAATATATGCATAAGTGTGTGTGCGTGTGTGTATTAGAATATAATTATGTATGTATTTGCTTGAGTTTGTTTATGTATATGTGTATATATGTATCTATGTATGTGCAGTATATGTGTATGTATGTGTGCGTATATGTGTATGTATGTATGCGTTATTTATGTATATATATGTGTATAGTGTATACTGTTTGTGGTTCGAGCCCGGCTGAGAGTATCAGGTAGGATAAGAGAAGAGCATATATGCATGTAATGTGCATATATTTATGTACATGTATGTCTGTGTGTACGTGCTGTCAATGGTTCGAGCCCGGTTGAGAATATAAGGTATATAATATATATATGTACTGTACGTGTATTTATATTTATATGGTCATATGCACATATGTATGTAAATATACGTACATATGAGCGAGAACATATTGCTCACTAGCGCAACTTCTGATTATAAATCTATGCATAAGCATTATCTATTATTAAGTGTTCGCGTATCTTCATCCATGTATTTCCACCCTTAACAATAGAACGCCCAGCTCTTCCATATTTCGCCTTCTGTCACACACACACACACACACACACACACACACACCTACACACACACACACACACACACACACACACACACACACACACACACACACACACACACACACACACACACACACACACACACACACACACACACACACACACACACACACACACACACACACACACACACACACACACACACACACACCTGCACTACCGAGGATTAACCTCCCATTGTAGTACCCGCACCCTCTTTACCTCACTTACCAAAACAGTTTCTGTATGTATGTATGTCTGTGTGCATACGTGAGCGTTTGTGTATACGGACATGTGCACACTTACTGCATGTTCTTATGTTCCTATATATGTATGTATATGTATGTGCTCACGTACGTGTATATACGTATGTTCTGTATATGAGTAAGTTAATAAATGTGTAAATGTACTGTATATCACTTACTCTCATGGTTATTTTATGATAATTTGTATTCTGCACATGCATCATTATTGTATTTATTTATTTTGTTTGTAAACTAAGCTTACCATCCTCATATCTGTACATCTCATGTTCATCCACTAAATTGTAAAATGTGTATTTTCAGCTCATGAGGCTGCCATTCTTTAATAAACCGTTTATTATTATTATTATTATTATTACAATAGGAAATGTGGGGATTGGGTCTAAGCAAATACATCTATCTATTCTATTTACTCAGGCCCAATCCCCACTTTTCCTTCTATTTTTTTCTGTTTTTGTTTTTCTTTTCTTTTTCCACCCCCAAAGCAAATACATACAACCCTATTTGGTCCTGGGGGGCTTTTTGGACCCCTCCTGTTTTGCTCCAATGGTTTTGAGCTTTTAAGGCATTTCACCCCATTAGTTTTGCTGTTTGCTGATGATACAGTTCTGATGAGCGATAATGAATGGGAGTTGCAGGGTCTGATAAATGTATTTGGAACAGTGTGCGAAGAACGGAATCTGAAGGTAAAAGAGGGGAAGAGCAAGGTTATGGTCTTCGAAACGGGTGAAGCCACAGAGTGTGAGGTGAAGGTGAATGGTCAGGCAATGGAGATTGTCAACTCATTTAAGTATCTGGGCAGTGTGTTGAGTAAAGATGGGACTATGGATGAAGAAGTGCGGGGGAGGGTGCAACAGGGGAAGAGGGTTGTAGGAATGCTGAAAGCAGTAACAAGAAATAGGGTGGTCAGTATGGAAGTGAAGAAGTTCTTGCATGACAGTGTGGTAATCCCAACACTGACTTATGGAAGCGAAGCATGGACGTTTGAGAAGAGATTCAGACCAAGAGTGAGAGGGGTGGAATTATTATGTTCTCTCCACCAACCAACTTTACTCCTAAACTCGATTAATGAAATTAACAAACACATGTGGCAGTCCGGGGATTCGAACTTAGGATGCTCACACCGAAAATCAACACACTTATGCATTGCACCACGAAGAGTTACTTGAGAAGTGCGTGCGGAGTTACATGGAGGGATAGACAGACGAATGAGGAAGTAAGAAGGAGGTGTGGTGTGGAGGTAGATGTGCTGGAAAGTGTGAAAAGGAACAACTTGAGATGGTTCGGCCATATGGAACGTATGGGAAGCGAGAGAATGACTAAGAAGGTGTACGAGAGCGAGGTGGAAGGACAGAGAGGGAGAGGTAGACTGAAGAAGAGGTGGAAGGATGGAGTGAGGAAGTATATGGATGAAGGCGGTGCTGGTTGGGAGGAGGGACATCGACTGACTGGGGACAGAGGTGCATGGGGGCGGTTCGTTCGTGGCCACACCTTCGGGGATCACGGCATCAGGCAATAGATAGATAGTTTGGCGATAAGAAGATACTTCACCCCATACAGGTGTCTATTATTTCTGGGCGAACGATAGCGAGCCTGTAACTTACAAGAAATCTACCTCTGTCCGGGACATTTTTATATATATAAAACGAAGGGGGTCTTGGTAGGGTTAGTTTGCAGGAAGTCTGGGAAGGGGTTTTTGTTATCCTCTTGGACAAACTAAAATATTTTGCTTGATGAATACTCAATAATATTTAAATCAAATATCATAATAACCCCCATGGCGTCGGACCAGATACTGTTAAAATGCGGTAAGTAGGACACAAAAATGAAATACGATTATATAACTTTGATATAGTACTGTATTAAGTTTTAGAGTACAAGCCTCCCTCACTGTCCGATGCCCCGATTATATAACTTTGATATAGTACTGTATTAAGTTTTGAGTGGACAAGGCTCCCTCACTGTCCGGCGCCCCGATTATATTACTTGATATAGTACTGTATTAAGTTTTAGAGTACAAGCCTCCCTCACTGTCCGATGCCCCGATTATATTACTTTGATATAGTACTGTATTAAGTTTTAGAGTACAAGCCTCCCTCACTGTCCGATGCCCCGATTATATAACTTTGATATAGTACTGTATTAAGTTTTAGAGTACAAGCCTCCCTCACTGTCCGATGCCCCGATTATAACTTTGATATAGTACTGTATTAAGTTTTAGAGTACAAGCCTCCCTCACTGTCCGATGCCCCGATTATATTACTTTGATATAGTACTGTATTAAGTTTTAGAGTACAAGCCTCCCTCACTGTCCGATGCCCCGATTATATTACTTTGATATAGTACTGTATTAAGTTTTAGAGTACAAGCCTCCCTCACTGTCCGATGCCCCGATTATATAACTTTGATATAGTACTGTATTAAGTTTTAGAGTACAAGCCTCCCTCACTGTCCGATGCCCCGATTATATTACTTTGATATAGTACTGTATTAAGTTTTAGAGTACAAGCCTCCCTCACTGTCCGATGCCCCGATTATATTACTTTGATATAGTACTGTATTAAGTTTTAGAGTACAAGCCTCCCTCACTGTCCGATGCCCGATTATATAACTTGAAAGATAGAGTACAAGCCTCCCTCACTGTCCGATGCCCCGATTTATACTTTGATATAGTTACTGTATTAAGTTTTAGAGTACAAGCCTCCCTCACTGTCCGATGCCCGATATTAGACTTTGATATAGTACTGTATTAAGTTTTAGAGTACAAGCCTCCCTCACTGTCCGATGCCCCGATTATATTACTTTGATATAGTACTGTATTAAGTTTTAGAGTACAAGCCTCCCTCACTGTCCGATGCCCCGATTATATTACTTTGATATTACTGTATTAAGTTTAGAGTACAAGCCTCCCTCACTCCGATGCCCGATTATATTACTTTGATATAGTACTGTATTAAGTTTAGAGTACAAGCCTCCTCACTGTCCGATGCCCGATAATTACTTTGATATAGTACTGTATTAAGTTTTAGAGTACAAGCCTCCCTCACTGTCCGATGCCCAGATTTACGATATTATTATAGGTTTTTAGGTGTTTGGGTTTGGGTTTTGGCTGGTCCCAGAATGCATCCCCATTTACCCCATTAATTTTAGGGTTTGCTATGCGATTTTTCTATTTAACCCGTTGAGCCCCGGCTAGTTATAATATTTTGTTCACCCCAGTCCCAAGCCATTTTCACTTATTTTTTTTGGTTGCTAAAATGGAAGACAAGGATGAGAAATGAAAAAAAAAAAAAAAAAAAATCACCTCTGACATTTTTTTTTGGGGGGGGGGCCGGTGGGTGGGGGGGGGGGAGCTTCAAAAAATTTGTTTGAGCCAAAATGGAAGAGAATGGTGAGAAATGAACACACAAATAAAAAAAAACTCATTTCGGTCATTTGGGGGCGGGGGGGGGGGGGGTTTCAATAGTTCGTCTCCCCCGCATGACCACCCGCCCGGGAGCACTAGGGTAAAAACTGAGTATGGCATTGTACGGCATACATCCTAAGGAGTATCTCACATAAATCTCAAGCCTCTAGCTCCCATACGACCGGAGTAATGAAGGTTCAAAGTGGCGGTAAACTAGGGGTGTAAACTATCCCCACTAAGCCCACCACCACCAGCCGCGCGGCTGTCTCGGCCCGCTCACACCTACTGGCCCGGCTCCCCCACACACTACGGTACCTCCCCCTCCTATTCTCCCGCCATTTCCTACCTTACGAGCCACGTAAGTGTTTTTTATATGTCGGACGCACGTGATGCGTCGCTGGGAGTTGGTGATCAAAGACTGCCGACGCAACACGTGCGACGCTGGGTCTCAACGGGTTAAGATCGGATTTTCAGGAACGTAACCCAATCTTAAATCGAGGGAGACCTGTACCGCACGTGGCTCATCTTTTGTAATCGATACAGTCGTCAGCATATACTGTATAAGGCTACACAAATGTTGCATCTTTGCTTGATGCTTTTCTGGCTCCCCTTCTTCCTTTAGCCCCAATAGTTTTCAGATGTTCAGATGTTCAGCTCATTAGTTTGGTGATTTTTAGACCTTTTGCCCCATTTCTTTGTCAATATTAAGAATGTTTGTGTCATTTAGCTGTTTATTTTTCCTGGCGAGCGATAGCAAGCCTGTAATTAACACTAGATTAGCGGGCTAGCGGTTTATTTATATGTACCGCCCAGCGGGGTGTTTTTAGCCAAAATAGGGCTGTTTACGTGATCATTTTCATGCCTAAATAAGATCCAGAGCGTAAAACAAGTATCTATCCCTGAAAGGGCATAAACAGAGCTTTCCAATGACACCATAACGATCCTTTTAGTTTTCTTGCAACAACCGCGCAACGCGAGTGCAAAAAGCATGTAATTCGGCACTTTCCCCATACAATTCCGTATGTAGCGAGTGAGAGAGGGAGGGAGGGAGGAGGTGGGATTCGTGTCAGTAGGTTCGCCGCGGTGGTCTGGAGCAGTCATACGCTCGCTACTCTCCTGCCACCACTTGTCTCTCTCTCTCAGCAACATTACGTGCTGAAATTGCCACACGACCTGTGTCGAGCGCCGCCAGATAGTCCAGATTTATTATACTCGACTTATGTTGCGCGCCGCTAGTTATGGGTTAAGGAGGTACCGGGACATTTTTCTACTGAAAAAGATACAAATATATCTAGAAGGGGGATCTTGGGGATTTTTCTTTTTTCTTTTTTAAGTTTGATGAAGTAGACGTCTAGGAAGGGAAAAAATATAATAAATATATGAATATATCAACCAATAAAGATATCCTTCCCCCCTTAAAGGCAAGTTCTGAAGCATCTGGGCAATGATATAGCACTGTATTGTCTCGTTTGTGTTCCATACTGATTCAAATGGGTGCGTCGGGATTTATGCTTTTGACTGTACAGTGTAAACAGATGTGATGTGATGGAGAGATCTGGCTTCACTATTCCATCACCGATTTGGGGGTATTTTATCACTTCCAAAGACAGAAAAAGAACTGTAAAGCATATTTGATTTTGCACATTTAATTTCGTTTGCAAGTTATACATTTTAAGAATGACTGGCCCCCCTGGTACTACTCTCCTTGTCGCGGTTGGGGGGCTTCAGGGCCGGCGACTGGGGCTTGATGGGGGAGGGATGTGGTTGTTTTCCTCCCTCTCCCGTCGAGCTTTTGTCCTCAGCTTGACTAATTTTGAGTAGTTTTTCTTTCCTCATTCTATGTTTTTCCCCTTCTATTCCTATTCTGTCCCATCCGGCTGTCCTCGGGCAGCCTATATCTCATGTCTCCCTGGCCTGGCTAGGTGGTTGACTCCTGACCCGTTTGTCTGTTCGGTTGCTGATGTGGCCGAACAGACTTGATTCCCTTCGGTAATGCGTTTTTTGCTTCTCGATGTGATTTTTCTACCTTCGACCTGATTTTTCATTCTTCGCCCTGATCACTTCTTGGTTGGTGTTGCGGTGTAGCAGTATCGATCTTGCCTCATCCTTCGGCCCTGCCCTGTAAGAGCTCTGATGTGGAGCTCATGTGGTCCGGCTGAACTGGTGAAATGGCGAGAAATGTCTGTGTGTCTTCACCTTCCTCGATTTGTTCCCCTACTGCCCTTCCCTATCTATCTTGACTCGTTTAGTTATATATCTTGATCAAATTCTTCGGGCCAGCCCTATGAGAGTTCTTTTGTGGAGCTCAGTGGTCTGGTTAAACTAATATTAATAAAAGAAAAAGAAAAATACTGGGAACTCGATGATCTGGTTAAACTAATTGTATATATAAAAAAATAAATAAAGATAAAACAAGAATGACTGAAAAAGAAGGTACTGTACTCTGATTTAGGATTAGTCTAAACTATACCCTGTTCCAAATAAGTAGGCCAAAACTCTTGAACGTTAACCTCTATAACTCACAAACTATACCATGTTCCAAATAAGTAGGCCAAAACTCTTGAACATTAACCTCTATAACTCACAAACTATACCCTGTTCCAAATAAGTAGGCCAAAACTCTTGAACGTTAACCTCTATAACTCACAAACTATACCCTGTTCCAAATAAGTAGGCCAAAACTCTTGAACGTTAACCTCTATAACTCACAAACGACTAGAGTAATCTAGCTAAAATGTCTACCATTTTGAAAGGGTCAGCCAGGGAATAGGTGTGGAAATGTACAGCCTATTTGCTCTAGCCCTTTTTGAGTTACAGAGGTTAGGAGTCACAATTTTTGGCCTACATACTTGGAACAGGGTATAGTTTCTCCTTTTACACCCAGCAGCACCCTACCCATAAGTAATATTTCAGTTGTTACAATAATTGATTTGTCTCCAATTAGTCCATACTTTTTGTTAGTCTGAAATGACATTTTCACAACCACTTTTGACAATTCAGAGTGATTTAAGAATATGTAAATCGAAACGTTGTGTAGTAATGTACACCCTATGTGGTGGATAATAAGTCGTAGGCGTGTGCATAAACCTTTAACCGTCTTGGTGGTGTAATGGTTTAGGTGTCTAAAAATGTGTGTGTGATAACCCAGGTTCGAATCCTGGTGGATTTCACTGGAGGTGTTTGGTGTTTTGGTGAAATTAATAAAAAATAGATTATCAGTAGGTTCACGGATATTTCGTAGAGAGGCCGTTCTAAATGATCTGTGCCCCATGAGTATTCTTTCCTCTCACTTAAACATTAGACTACCATAGTGCGGTGGGAATATGAACATAATTAGATTAATATCCAGTATTCAAGAATGGATTATAAGTTGTAGATGTGTGCATAAACCTTTAACCGTCTTCGTGGTGTAATGGTTAAGGTGTCTAAAAATTTGTGTGTGATAACCCAGGTTCGAATCCTGGTGGATCACATATATGCTTTCATTAATTTCATTGGAGGGGTTTGGTGTTGTGGTGAAATTAAAATGTAAAACTTGCAAACTAAACAAACCAAAACGGGGACAAAGACAATATAAAGTCAAATTAACTTATCAAAATCGGTATGTGGAAACAACGCTTACTAAAATAAAATTTATGAAATAAAAGAACACAATCCACTACATAAGGTGTACGTTACTACATGAACAAGTTAATCTGTTTCCCAAGCAAACTAATCGCACACATAGCAACGCACTATCGTCACGTTCAAGGAATTAGTCAATTTGGGAAGTCCGGGACTTTCTAGTAAATATAACTAAACTCTGCATGAATAAAGAAACTACATGTCAAATGTCAAAATGATCATTTAAAATCAAATTTGCAACATGACAAGACATTAACAATAGTACAAAATACAAATATTGATAAGATATCTATAACAGTACAACAAAATACAGCACTCACTAACGACAGTGCTATCGGGTAGGTACCTGTAAGCATAGCATGCCTCAAGTGACCCCTATCAATAGCTACCCTACAAAATTAATAACCTACATTTATTGTACAAATAAACTAAGGAAATCGAAAAAGCAAGCAATTGATACTATTGACAATGAATAGATATAATATAATAAATACAAATAATTACAAAATATGAAGGTTTAAACAAAGAGTACTCATTTAACCCATACTGTACCGTAGGATACAGTAATAAAAGTCCCCACCAGTCCCAAGCAATGTGGCCAAAATTACAGGAGACCACCTTTTCACCTGTACTGTACCGTAGGATAGAGTAATAAAAGTCCCCACCAGTCCCAAGCAATGTGGCCAAAATTACAGGAGAGACCACCTTTTCACCTGTACTGTACCGTAGGATACAGTAATAAAAGTCTCCACCAGTCCCAAGCAATGTGGCCAAAATTACAGGAGAGACCACCTTTTAACCTGTACTGTACCGTAGGATACAGTAATAAAAGTCCCCACCAGTCCCAAGCAATGTGGCCAAAATTACAGGAGACCACCTTTTAACCTGTACTGTACCGTAGGATACAGTAATAAAAGTCCCCACCAGTCCCAAGCAATGTGGCCAAAATTACAGGAGAGACCACCTTTTCACCTGTACTGTACCGTAGGATACAGTAATAAAAGTCTCCACCAGTCCCAAGCAATGTGGCCAAAATTACAGGAGAGACCACCTTTTAACCTGTACTGTACCGTAGGATACAGTAATAAAAGTCCCCACCAGTCCCAAGCAATGTGGCCAAAATTACAGGAGAGACCACCTTTTCACCTGTACTGTACCATAGGATACAGTAATAAAAGTCCCCACCAGTCCCAAGCAATGTGGCCAAAATTACAGGAGAGACCACATTTTCACCTGTACTGTACCATAGGATACAGTAATAAAATTCCCCAGCAGTCCCAAGCAATGTGGCCAAAATTACAGGAGAGACTAACTTTTCACCTGTACTGTACCGTAAGATACAGTAATAAAAGTCCCCAGCAGTCCCAAACAATGTGGCCAAAATTACAGACCACCTTTTCACCTGTACTGTACCGTAGGATACAGTAATAAAAGTCCCAAGCAGTCCCAAGTAATGTGGCCAAAAAGACAGGAGAGACCACCTTTTCACCTCAAGAGATGAGGCAAGAATGGATCTATCACCTGTTTTTTTTTTTTTTTTTTTTTTTTTTTTTTACAAGACTTTAAAAAAATAAATAATAATAATTAGCCTTGTACAGGCAGTTACAAGACAAGTACATTACTGACGGCTATAACCGTCGCTGGGACTGGGGAGTTACTTATCTACTGACGGCTATAGCCGTCGCTGGGATTGGACGGGTTAACAAGAACAATTATTTTTTTTTAAATTCATCAATAATAATAATAGAAACAGAAAAATAATAAATACAAACAGACAAAAAGTAAGCAGAGGTTATACAATAATAAAACATTCAGTAGGTTCAGGGATATTTCGTAGCGAGGCCGTTCTAAATTATCTGTGCCCTATGAGTATTCTTCCCTCTCACTTAAACATTAGGCTACCATAGTGCGGTGAGAATATGAACATGATTAGATTAATATCCTGTATTCGAGAATGGATAATAAGTCGTAGGCGTGTGCATAAACCTTTAACCGTCTTGGTGGTGTAATGGTTAAGGTGTCTAAAAATCTGTGTGTGATAACCCGGGTTTGAATCCTGGTGGATCACATACAGTATATGCTTTCATTAATTTCATTGGAGGTGTTTGGTGTTGTGGTGAAATTAATAAAAAATAGATTATAAAGAATTGTTATTTTGCTTAAGCTTTGTTTCCACATAGCGATTTTGATAAGTTGTTTTGTCTTTTTACTGCGTTCGTCAAAGTTTTGGTTTGTTTATTTTGCAAGTTTTACATTATAATTACATCCCCCCTGGGGGTTAGGGAATAGAATATGGCCCACGTGCCTTCTGCGTGTTGTAAGAGGCGACTAAAGAGGTTGGGTCGGTGGGCTTGCGACCCCCACCCGGAAAAAATATCTAAGCAAAGAAAAACGAACGAACAGCCTCGGATGCGGACGGAACCTACGTTGACGAACCACGTCCGACTAAGGACATACCTTCGGACATTCTGAGAATGGCTACGTGGAATATTAGTGGCATGAATGATGGCACAAAAGAGAGAGAGGTTCTGGAAGTGTTAGTGAATGCCAGGCTGGATGTATGTGGAATGACAGAGACCAAATGGAAAGGTTCAGATGTGAGAGAGTGGGAGTGTGGAATGGGTGTGTGTGCTGGAGTGAGTGAAGGAACAGCGAGAGAAGGTGCATGTTTGTTTGTAAGTAGCAAATGGAAGGAATGTGTAAGAGAGTATGGGTCTGTGGGTTCAAGGATTGTGTGGGTGAGAATGAAAGTAGGAATACAAACGTGGGTGATTGTATGCGTGTATGCCCCGACAGAGGATATACTTGAAAGAAAGAAAGAAAGAGGAGTTCTGGATGAATGTGGAGGCGTGCCTGGAGAAGTTTGACATGAACGAAATAATATTTCTGATTGGGGATATGAATGGTAAGGTGGGTGATAGGAAAGTTGAGGGAGTGGTGGGAGGGTGGGGGGTACCATCAGAGGTGAATGGGAATGGTAGTGCACTTGTGGACGTATGTGTGGGGAGGAGGCTGTGGATAGCCAACACCTTCTTCCGACACAGAATAATCCACAGGTACACGTGGAAACGGATGTTGACGATGAAGGATAAGACAGTTGTGGAATGAAAGTCATTGATTGATTATGTATGTGTGGATGAACGAATGAAGAAATCTGTGATGGATGCTAGGGTGTATAGGGGTATTGGAGGGGGTCTGTCTGATCATTATGTAGTGGTAGCTAAGGTTAGGGTACAAAAGAAGTGGGTGAGGAGAGCTGGAGGGAGGCAAGAGGAGGGTGGAATGGTGAGGAGGGTGGAGAGGTTGCAGGAGGAGGAAGTCAGGGAGGAGTACAGGAGAGCAGTGGAAAGACGACTAGGTGGGTTCGACCTGGAAGTTATGGAGGAAGTGGAGGAGATGAGCAAGGTGTTTAAGGATGAGATCTGTGCAGCATGTGAGGAGGTGTGTGGAGGGAGGAGAAGAGGGAGGGGAGTGAAAGGTACAGCATGGTGGACAGAAGAGGTAAGAATAGCTGTGGAAGAAAAGAAGAAAGCATATAGAGAGTGGTTGGGTAGTAGAGGGAATGAAGATTTCGAGAGACAGAAACGAGCGAGGTACGTGGAGAGTAAGAGGGTGGTGAAGAGAGTAGTGAAGGAAAGTAAGAGAAGAGTAGATGAGGAATTTGGAAGGAATCTGAGTGTAAAATGGAGGGAGAGTAAGAAACTGTTCTGGAAAGAAGTCAAGAAAGTTAGGGAAGGTAGCAAGGGAAACAGTAAGGGTGTGAAAGATAAGAATGGGAGAATGCTAGCCGAGAAGCAAGAGAGAGTCGAAAGATGGAGGGAGTACTTCAGTGAATTGCTAAATGTAAGGAATGAAGAGCCAGCAAACATAGCTGGATATGGTATGGGAGGGAAAAGAAGAGAAGTAGTGGAGGAGGAGGTGGGGATCAGGAGGTCAGAAGTGTGGGAAGCCATGAAAAGAGTGAAGTTGGGGAAAGCACCAGGAACAGATGGAGTGTGTGGGGAAATGTTGAGGTATGGTGGTGAGATAGTGATAGAATGGGTATGGAAGATGTGCAAACTAGCATGGGAGAAGGGGAGTGCACCCGATGACTGGAAGACTGGCATAATAGTCCCCCTATATAAGGGCAAAGGGGAAAGAGGAGTGTGTGGTAACCACCAAGGAATATGTCTTCTAAGCGTAGTAGGAAAGGTATACAGTAGGGTAGTGATTGAGAGAGTGAGAGTGAGAACGGAGAAATGGATAGGCGACGAGCAGGGAGGTTTTAGGAAGGGAAGAGGATGTGTAGATCAGATTTTTACCCTGAATTGTGTTGTGGAGAAGTATCTGGAGAAGAAACAAAAGGTGTATGTTGCCTTTATGGACTTGGAGAAGGCCTATGACAGAGTGGATAGAGAAGGTTTGTGGAAAGTACTAAGAATATACGGAGTAGAGGGCAAGTTGCTGAAAGAAGTGAAGAGCATGTATGAGGGTGCAAAGGCGGCGTTACGTGTGGAGAGTGAGCAGAGCGAGTTCTTTGACCTGAATGTTGGTTTGAAACGGGTGTGTGATGTCCCCGTGGTTGTTTACTGTATATATGGATGGAGTCATGAAAGAAATACTATCAAGAGCAGTGGATGTTGGTGTATCGCTGAAAAGGGAGGGAATTGAGTGGAAGCTACCTATACTGCTGTTTGCGGATGATACAGTTCTGATGAGTGATAATGAATGGGAGTTGCAGGGTCTGATAAATGAGTTTGGAACAGTGTGCGAAAAACGGAATTTGAAGGTAAATGCGGGGAAGAGCAAGGTTATGGTCTTCGAAAGGGGTGAAGTCACAGAGTGTGAGGTGAAGCTGAACGGTCAGGCTATGGAGATCGTCAACTCTTTTAAGTATCTGGGCAGTGTGTTGAGTAAAGATGTTATGGATGAAGAAGTGCGGGAGAGGGTACAACAGGGGAAGAGGCTTGTAGGAATGCTAAAAGCAGTAACAAGAAATAGGGTGGTCAGTATGGAAGTGAAGAAGTCCTTGCATGACAGTGTGGTAATCCCGACACTGACTTACGGAAGCGAAGCATGGACGTTGGTTGAGAGACTCAGACCAAGAGTGAGAGTAGTGGAAATTAATTACTTAAGGAGTGCATGCGGAGTTACATGGAGGGATAGTGTGGCGCACGTCAGCTCCCCAGCGACCACGAGGGGGCAGCGGTTGGCTCCCCATCCTCTTCTCCCCTCTCCCCAGGCAGTGTTATGGGCTGTAGTTTATTGATTAAGTTCTAGTTTCGTCCTAGTGCATCATAGTGTCACAGGTAGTCCAGAAATACTCTTTATTTTCACCTGTGACAATGCATTGTATTTTATTCCAGCTGTCGTAGATTTAACGTATTAGATGACTCGTGGAAGTTGGAGAGTGTGAGTGAGTGAGAGAGAGAGAGAGAGAGAGAGAGAGAGAGAAACCAGAGCTGGGTGGTATCGGTGGATTGATATCGTGCAACTTGGTTAGTTACGTCATCTCTCGGGCGCCTGATTCGTTGCTGGGCTCCTCCCTCCTGCTCCGTCACCGCTTTCCCGCCGCGTCGGGAATGGGTGCGCCTACACGCACGCACTCCCTTGTGACTTCCACGGGCAGACCTCCTCTTAGTGCTGTAACGCTAACATCCCTTTGCAATCTATCAGCCCACCTCACCCCCCTATTGCGAACTTTCTCTACCACTGCTTACCTTCTTCTTTCTGTATATCCTACTATTAATTAACTGCCCTTTCCCTTGACGTTGATTTCATATATCCGTCACTGTATTATACAACGAGCTCTCAGAGATATATGTAATTAGTTAGGCATTTTGGATCAGAGGGTTATCCATTTTGGCTTGGGGAGGTTTGACATACTCATCGTGTTGCCCCAACCTTATTTTCTTGGGTGTCTGCCAGGTCAGTCGATGCTAGACTGGGGAGAGGCTATCAGGTTACAGTTTCCTATGAGCATAGACTTCGTTGAGCCTATGCAACTGTACCGGATACCTGCGGAGGCCTGGGTCATTTTCTTGTCTGTGTACCTTAGAGCCTAGCACTGTGTTGGCGTGAGGGCGTTTGCCTAGTCCACCCAGCACTGTGCTAGCTCGTTAGCTTTTGACTTAGGAGGGTCGCCAGGAGAGAACCAGGTACACGAGACCTGGATCTCTCAAGAGAGCACCCCGTCATTTAATGTAACTAGGCGCACAGACTTGTGAACGACACTAGGCTACCGAGCAGGTGGCTCGGCCCAGGTAGCCTAGCCTACGACTCCCCTGCTAGACTTCGTCCACCTGGCAGACCCCCGATTAGGGTTTATAATCTCATTGTGTATATGTGTGCAGCATTGTTGTTCCTTATGTTTATAGTAAGTCGTGATTGTTGCTGAGAGACCCAACCAGAGCAGGCTTGTGCCTGGTGGAAGAAAGCACATCTTTTTGTGGTTAGAGTTTAGACTGCCGACTGTTTTATAATTACACCTGTGCCAGATAACACTGTATGTCCCTACACTATATATGTTCCCACAGTAATAATACACAGTTCAGAATCCGAGACGTACTTCTTAGTTGCATCTGACTTTTGCAGAAGATTCCTGCATGATACTTTAGGACTTTCCTTGTTTCACTTTCTTTCAGACAAGAGTGACAGTTTACTGATTATTTAACGTAACGTTAATTATCCTTCTTCTAGTTTGCTATTAAATCGTTGCTGCGATTTAATTACGCTATCTATCTTTTTCCTTGTATAGCTTAATAAAGTAATTGTATGTTGTATGAGTATAGGCTGCTTCAGTGATCATCAGCCTATAGTGTGCACCTTTTACCGAGTCATAGGATACCTCGTTGTCCAGGCACGACTCAGGGCGGTATAGGTGTTTTGTTCTCCAGTGGTTAAGGCAGGGGTTGGAACTAGTGTTACCGTTGTTGCATTTAGCCTTATCTAGTCCAATGATGAAGAGCCCTGTGTCTTGTAGAACCTGGATCGTAACAAATGGCGACCTTGCTTAGGATTTTGTGAACTTAAGAAATACTGTGGGAGTATAGTGGTAATTTTTTTTATTGAGGAATACAGTGGATACAGATTTTTTTTGGCAAGCAGTATAACACATAAATATGCTTCAGATAACTTTAAGTGAATAGGTGCTTGCATAAGAGATTATAGATACTTTTTTTTTTTATAAACTTGCACACTTCTCAGTATACACCATGTCTAGCAACAGCTCAGTTAACGGGGATAATCAGACAGTACAGCCTACGGGTGTTGAGCAGCAGCAGGAATTTAATGATGGCATCAGAGTTATTAATTGTGAGGCTGATGCGAGGAAGTTTGTGGAGATACCAGTTACAGCGAGTCGGTTGGAGGGGATTGATTGCTATGGTCTGTGTTGTTTGGCCACGGTCCTGGGGCGTGTCGGCTTTGGTAGCATGTCTAAGAGTGACCTGGTGGCTTGTGTGTTGGGTGGTGGCAGTGGGTTGCAGGGTGGAGCGGGGGCTTGGGAGCCTTTATCCAAGCCTCCCTTCCACTCTACTCCTATCGCGCCCCCTAGGTTACCAGACCTTGGCACGCTTCCACAATCTGATAGTCGCTGGCAGCGTGGTTTGCCCCTGGGTGAGCCACTGGGTGGGTCTCCTATAATTGCTCCTCCCCCTCAGGGTTTGACTGCTGATATGTTGTTACAACTGGAGTTGGCTAAGATCCAGCGTGAAGTTGAGATGGCTAAGATTCAGGCTAAGGAGAGGACAGCATGCCGTGAGGCAGAGTTGCAGGTTGAAGCAACTAGGTACTGTGCTGAGATGGATGTTGAGAAATCTAGGGTGGAGACAACAGGGCGGCATCTCGGTTCTGGGAATCGTGGGTCTGAGTCTTTATCGCACTTGCTTAAATTAGTCCCTTTGTTCGATGAGTCTGGTGTGACTGAGTTTTTTGCACAGTTTGAGAAGAAGTGTCGGGAGCATGAGTGGCCGGAGATTAAGTGGGCAGCCCTTGTATCATCAAAGCTTGTTGGGAAAGGTCTCAAGGCATATGACTCGCTGTCATTGGAGGACTGTACTAACCTATGTGGTGTTAAAGGAGTGCAAAGGAGTACAAAGGAAATCAAGCAACAACAGATCTAGTGACCCTTCTAGGTTGCTTGTCCTCCAATACACTGAGGATCAAGTGTCCAAACAGTGGTTTAGAGTGGGTAAGGGAACATTGGAAAGGGAATTACTGCCCTGGAACTAATGTCCGTGGCAGGATTAGGAAGTTAGTAGGGGACAGATGGGTTAGTAACTGAGGGGGGGATAAAATAAAGTTATTCATTTACAAACGCAGTCAGTCGCGGGTTTGATGCGAGATATTTGTCTAAGCGGAGTTTAAATGAATCAACGGTGATGCAGCCCGGGCTGTGCTCCGGGCCTATGAGTTGCAACCAGAAACCTACAGGTTGAAATTTCGGGGCGTTGTAAAGAGCAAGGAGATCTCTTTCCTTGAACATGCCCGGGAACCGACTGACACTATGGGGAACTGGCTCCGGTCTGAGAATGCGACAACAGTTGATCAGGTTAAGCAGTTATTTTTGTTGGAGCAGTTCTTCCGGTGCACAGGCAGCGACCTGACATGAAGTGAAATGTTTTAAATGTCAGAAGGTGGGTCACTTTGCACGTACATGTCCGAGTAATATTCCTGCTAAGCCTGTGTCTTTGGTTCGCAACATGGGGGTGTCTCTGAGCTCTTCTGCGTCTGCCCGGGGTAGGTCGTCAGTTGCGGGGACACAGCCTGTGAAGAAGGGTTTGGAGGGCTCGACACCTGTCCAAGACACTTTTTGCAGCCATCGAGGGCGCGGGCTTGTGAGCTGGGGGAATACTAAACATCAGGTCAAATTGTTGCGTGACACTGGGGCATCACAGACACTTCTTAAAAATTTCACAGGCAAACCTATAAACGCGGCTCGGGTTGTTGTGGTACAGGGGATCAATGCTACCAGGTCATACCCGTTGATTAGGTTGGAGCTGGAGGTGGATGGTGTGTGTCGTGAACTTGATGTTGGGATCGTAGAGAGCTTGCCAGTTGAGGGCGTCGACCTCCTTCTGGGCAACGACTTTGCGGTGCTCACTTCGGAGGTTCCACCCTTAGTTGTTGCCAAGAGGGCGGCCGCCGTTAATAGGGAGAATCGGGAGTGGGTCGAGAGGTGTCAGCTTAAACAGATGGCCTGTGCAGTCACCCGTTCTCGCGCATCAGTTCAGTCACAACCATTGTCTCAGTCTTCAGACCAGCGGAGGAACGGTGGGAAGGAGCAAGCTGAAGCTGGGAGTTTTGTGAGTTTTGCTCCAGCGGCTCTCCTTAGCGGCTTAGTACTTGACCCAGAGGTGAGCTCCGGAGTGGCCCTAGAACCTGTCACCCCTAGTGACATGGTTGGGCGTGATGGCACTCCGCGACTTAGTAGTTCCCAGTTGGAGGAGAGTTTTGGGAACGGGGCTATCAAACATGAGGACGGGGAAACATGTCATGTGAACCTGTTGGAGGAGTTTGTGAGGCAACCACCTGAGCAGCCTACTGTCCCTGCGTTGGTCTGCAGCGGCCAAGGTGGAGAAGGAGAGGGGGGCAGTAGGGCACAGGTGGAGGAGAGTAGGGATTTTCATGTCTCGGCGGAGCAGTGGGCGGGGGACACGAGTCTGGTGGCTGTGGAAGCGCTAGAGCACCTGCCTGAGCAGCAGTGTGCAGCGCTCCAGCACCAGCTCGGTTCATACCCCACTGGTCGTGCCGAGCCCCTGAGCCTCACAACTCGGGCGGTGCAAGATGTTCCGCGGGCAGGTCACGTGAATGTTGAAAGACCGTTAGCCTTGTTTCGGGGGTGTTCAAGGTGGGCGACGAGGCTTGGACATGGTTGTCAGGTCAGGGTCGACCCATGGCTGCCAAGGGTGGTGGTCAGAAGGAGGACATTGAGCAGATTGGTGAGATTGGCTGTGGAGTGGATGTGCCCGGTCGTCGCATAGCCTCCCAATGCTGCTCTAGTCGAATGCAACAGCCCTACCATAGACCGACTGTATCTGGCCATGTCGCTAAAAGCGGTGAGGCTGCGCAGGCAGATGTAGTCGTAAGGAATGCGGGGGTGCGCATGTACGGTATCGGCGGGGAAGCCTTAGCAATAATGAACTATGGGGTGACTGCACAGGTGGTACTGAATGTCCCTCTCATGACCTGGCTGTTCTAGGGACGAAGGTGGAGAAGGAGGGAGACTACAGGTTAGAAGCTGCGGTCTCGGCTGGGTTGTGGGAGGGCACTAGGCATGTTGTTCTGCGAGATAAGTTGTTTACTAGGCTGTGGCAGTGCATCCGCATGTTTGTTGCTTCTCCAGGCCTGATGTACGGGGTAGAATCCAACATGGAGGCTGGAGACAGTGCGAAGCTCAGTTTAGTTCCCTACCGTATAAATCCTGCTAAAAAGCCTGTCGTGAAAACAGAGCTAGACGACATGTGGAAAAAGGGTCTGAGGGATAAAGGATATTGTGAGTGGTCGTTGCCAGTGAGTTTGCAACCTGAGTTGAGTGGCAAGATCAGTGTGTGTGCATTATCCCTGACAGACACCTATCCATTGCCCAAGGGTCTGAGGGATAAGGAATGTCGTGAGTGGTCGTTGCCTGTAACTTTGCAACCTGTGTTAAGTGGCAAGATCAGTGAGTGTGTTGATTGCGAGAGTGTGTGTGCATTATCCCTGACAGACGCCTATACCTTATCGAGAGTTGACGACACCATAGACCGCCTCGGGGCTGCATCGCCTATCACGAAGGTAGAACTAGTGAAAGATTATTGGCAGGCCCCGTTGCCGGAAAGAGCGAAGAGAAATGCCAGTCTTGTGATGAACTGGGCAGTTTATCAGTGCCAGGTGTTGTTTTGCTGCCGGGACACAAGTTAGATGTGTGGCATGCTAAGGGCACTGATAATGTTTTGGCTGATTGTTTGTCACAGGAGGGTTTGTTTGCAGGAGAACCCTCGCCGTTCAGTCAGTGTGTGTTGAGCGTGGAGGAAAATAGGCTACATATATTTAAAGCCGAAAAAAACAAAAAACAAACAATAAAATTTAAAATCAACATAAAAAAAACTCTTTCTGTTATAGTAAATTTAAGTATGTTTTGTTACAGCTGAAGCACTAGCTATTAGTGGGCTGAGTTTCGTAGAACTCGCTTTCGGAGCGTAACAATTTTAAGTTTTGCTATTGTGTTGAGGGGGTAAATATGTAAGTTTGTTTCATTTTATAAGTATGTTTTCTTTTGTGAAACCTATATGCTGTATTATTGTGCTGGGGTGGGGAGGTTAAGTGACGTGTGCCGATTTCAGATATCAGAACTTGCCTAATGTTAAGTGTCTAATATCTTGGGGGGGGGGGTGTGATGCACGTCAGCTCCCCAGCAACCGCGAGGGGGCACCGGGTGGCTCCCTATCCTCTTCTCCCCTCTCCCCAGGCAGTGAAATGGGCTACAGTTATCAGAGAATGTTGTTCTTTCTTTCATAGTGTTCGTGTTGTTACAGACAGTCCCGTGGTGGTCTTTACTTTCGTCTCTGACAACGGGAAGTATTTTATATCGTTAGTAGAATGTAAGATGCATTGTGGAGGGAGAGAGAGAATAGCACGAGCGTGGTGGTAATATGTGCGTGCGTAGTAATTTCCCGCTCGCGCGCTTTCCTGCGCCCTTGATTGGCTGGTGGATCCTGGCGCCTTCTGCAGCCCTGCTGCCTGGTGACGTAGTCGTCTGTGATTGGCGGCCGCGGTCCTGGGACGGTGGTGCGGGCTCCTGTCCTTGTGTCTCCCTCAGAGCTCCTCGTAGTGCTGTAACGCTAACATCCCTTTGCAATCTATCAGCCCACCTCACCCCCCTATTGCGAACTTTCTCTACCACTGCTTACCTTCTTCTCTCTGTATATCCTACTATTAATTAACTGCCCTTCCCCTTGACGTTGATTTCATATATCCGTCACTGTATTATACAGCGAGCTCTCAGAGATATTATATGTACTTAGTTAGGCATTTTGGATCAGATGGTTATCCATTTTGGCTTGAGGAGGTTTGACATACTCATCGTGTTGCCCCAACCTTATTTTCTTGGGTGTCTGCCAGGTTAGTCGATGCTAGACTGGGGAGAGGCTATCAGGTTGCAGTTTCCTATTAGCATAGACTTCGTTGAGCCTATGCAACTGTACCGGATACCTGCAGAGGCCTAGGTCATTTTCTTGTCTGTGTACCTTAGAGCCTAGCACTGTGTTGGCGTGAGGGCATTGGCCTAGTCCACCCAGCACTGTGCTAGCTCGTTAGCTTTTGACTTAGGAGGGTCGCCAGGAGAGAACCAGGTACACGAGACCTGGATCTCTCAAGAGAGCACCCCGTCATTTAATGTAACTAGGCGCACAGACTTGAGAACGACACTAGGCTACCGAGCAGGTGGCTCGGCCCAGGTAGCTTAGCCTACGACTCCCCTGTGATGCATGTCCATGTGTGAGCATGCTGTACAGAACGCCTAGTCATGCCCCACTCTCGCTAGGATCGTCAGGGCAGGAACTTTGGCTGTAGTCTATGTAGAGTTTCCTAACTTAGTTCATGTGAGCCGTTGTACTATAAGTATTATGAATATGTATTTTGTTTTCATCTGAGTCAACGAGTTCTATTTTATATCATTAGTTATAAGTATTGCATGTAAAACTTACTTGTAATGATGGGAAGAGAAACAGCCACAGTTAGGGGTCAGTGGGTACGCCAGGCAGGAGGTAGGCCTAACTCACTCGCATTCCTCCCTCCCTCAGTGCTAGGGGGAGCCTTTGTGTATCCCAGAGGAGAGAGAGAAATTACGTAATGGTTGTCAGTGGGCGGTCCTTAGTAGTTCACGTTGGGCTCACTAGAGGGCCGGGTATAAAAGGGAAGTCTAGCCATTTTTTCATCAGAACTCATTAGGCAGAGCGACTTCTCATTTCCCTTGCTAACTATATATATTCTTCTGACTGATGGGAACTTTCTCTACTACCTTACATTCTTATCTCCTCTTTTCCCTGCCCTGTTTAACTTCCATGGTCCCGTTGGTGCAGAGCTAGTCAGCCAACGTATTATCGCTTGAGTTCTCACGAGATACTTGCCTATTAGATAGCCTATTTTGGAAGGGTTGACTTAGAATAGGATTGATTTAGGTTTGTTGCACTTGTATATGCATTTCCCTGTGTGTTATTATTATTCCTGTTTTCTGCTAGTCTAGGTAATGCTAGACTGGGGTAAGGCTTTTCTGTGTTACGAGTTGTTGTTTGATGCAGTGGTTAAGCGATAAACCTGCATACTCGTTTCGGTTCAGTGAAGCCTAGGTTGTCTTCGCGGCTGACTGTGTTGAGTTAATAATTTACAGTGCGTGAGGGCAAGAGCCTAACCACCCTGTATTTCATTAACAGTTTGTTTTTACTTTGTCAAGGAGCCGGGAGAAAACCAGATACAAGGGATCTGGATTTCTCACAGTGCACTTGTTAGTTTTAATGGAATACTTTAAACAGTCGTGAGGACTTCGCTAGGCTACGAGCCGTTTTTGCTCAGTCACTGCTACCTTTTTGCCTACAGTACCCCAGCTAGACTTTACTCGATTAGTAGATACAGAATAGTATTGAAGCTTTCCTTATGTATGATATTGTTTATGCACTATTGATTTCATGTGTTGCAAGCTTGGCTACTTTAGTGATTAGTGGTCCACGAGCACAATCCGAGTAGGCTATTGCCGTTGCATTTGCGGAGTACTTCCTTTTAATGTGTGCCATTTACTATTGCATATTCTTTTAATTATTCTTATGCCAATTTAAGCCTTTAATAGTATTTAATTGCCAGTGTTTTTGCTTATTGAATTACTGTTCAAAATCCGATACGTACTTCTTACGAGCATCCGAGAAGCATCTAACTTTTTTCAGAGGATTCCTTGCTCGATGCTTAACACCTTACGAGCGGCCTATGCGGTTTATTTATGTGTACCGCACAGCGGGGTGTTTTTAGCCAAAATAGGGCTGTTTACGTGATCATTTTCATGCCTAAATAAGACCCAGAACGTAAAACAAGTACCTATCCCTGAAAGGGCATAAACAGAGCTTTCGAATGACACCATAACGATCCTTGTATGATGGATAGTTTTCTTGCAATAACCGTGCAACGCGAGTGCAAAAAGCAGGTAATTCGGTACTTTCAGTACATAATTGAGTATGTAGCGAGTGAGAGAGGGAGGAGGGAGCTGAGATTTGTGTCAGTAGGTTCGCCGCGGTGGTCTGGAGCAGTCATACGCTCGCTAGTCTCCTGCCACCACTTGTCTCTCTCTCTCAGCCACATTACGTGCTGAAATTGCCACTCGAGTTATGTCGAGCGCCGCCACATAGTCCAGCTTTTTTTAACTCGACTTATGTTGCTCGCCGCTAATTAAGGGTTAAGGACTATTAATTAACGTAACGTAATAGTGCCGATCCGAAGTAGAGGGTGGTGGACTTCTTAAGTTCATAGTCAAGGGTGGATTACTTCGGCTTCGGCCAACACTATTCTTTGGTGTTGTTGTTTCTTACTTCATTGTTTGATTGTTGACCAGACTAGATAATTCCTGTCTCTTTATTAGTCTGTTGTTGAACACTAGTACCGAGTTCTTGTATACCCCGTTATAGCAGATTGAACTCTGGAGGGTATTGGTGTTTTTTGTTCGGCTGGCAGTACTCAGGGGTTGGGATCGTGTGTTTCCATTGTGGCAGCGAGCCGTATTCGAGTCCTGATTGAGAGCCCTTGTGTACCCGAGTGCCAGTTCGTAACAAATGGCGACCTTGCTTAGGATTTTGTGAACAGTATAAATTTTTGCAGAGTTGTACAACATTTGTTTGTTTGTATTTTAGCGTGCATATTGAAGAATATTTTTTGTGTATGGCAATTAGTAAAGCATTTAAGAGACTCCAGTTAATTTAGTAATTAGTGCTTGCATAGGAAGTTTAACACTTTTGTCTCGAGAATTTGTTTGTGGACTTCAGTATGTTGTGCATTAGCACTGACGATGAGCGAGAGATGTCATTTGAAGGTGTGCCGTTAGTAACCAGTGAGGAGGATGCTAGAGTTTTTGTGAGTAAGCGGTACCACGTGACGGAGGAGAGGCTGACTGGGGTGGATGTTTGTGGCTTGCACCTGATAGCCAAGGTTTTGGGCATTTCCAATGTAGCAGGGATGTCTAAGGGGGAGCTGATTTCCTGGGTGTTGCGTGGGCGACATGGGGTTTCGGAGGAGAGGGCGTTTGGGGGGGGGTTCCTCCCCAGATCCCCTCTCACTCGACTCCCACAGTGCCGTCCACTCAGTTACCGGAGGTTAGCACTCTCCCACAGAGGGATGAGAATTGGCAGATTGGAGTGCCCTCGGGTGGTGCACGTGGTGGTTCCCCAGTTTTTGCCCCCCCTCCTTCAGTAGTGGCAGCTCCCTCTTCCTGCCTGTCTCCAGATATGGTATTTAGACTTGAGCTTGCTAAGATTGAGGCTAGGAAGCAGGAGATTGAGACCAGGAGGCAGGAGGATGAGACGAGGAGGCATGAGATTGAGGTTAGGAGGCAGGAGGATGAGACCAAGAGGCATGAGGCTGAGCTTAGGTACGACTCAGAGAAATATTGTGCTAAATTAGATTTAGATAAGACTCGTGCAGAGTCGACAGGGACTCGGATGGGCCGTGAGGGCCAAGTAAGAGAACAGTCCTTAGCCCACTTACTCAAATTGGTGCCGGTATTTAGTGAAACTGAAGTCACAGAATTGTTTAATCGTTTTGAGAAGAAGTGTAGGGAGCATAATTGGCCTGAAGAGAAGTGGGCAGCTCTAGTCTCCTCAAGACTTACGGGTAAGGGTCTGAAGGCTTATGATGCACTGCCTTTAGAGTCTTGCATCGACTACCCAGAATTGAAGAGAGCTGTCCTACGGGCATACGAGTTGCAACCGGAAACATATCGATTGAAGTTTCGGGGTGTTACAAAGACTAGGGAGGCGACCTTTCTTGAACATGCCCGGGACTTAAAAGATGCACTTAAAAACTGGACACGTTCTGAGAAAGCTGAGACGGCAGAACAGTTGACTGAGCTGTTTCTGCTCGAGCAGTTTTATAAGTGTACTGGTGCAGAAATGACTTTAAATATTAAAGAAAAGAACCCAAGAACTCTTCAAGAGGCAGCTGAGATGGCTGACCTCAGGTTGTCGCTAATCAGGGGATGTGAATCTGTAAAGCGTGTTGATGCAGTTCCCAAGGGGCGCGATACTCCAAACCCTCGAGCTCAGGACAATCACTATAGATATAAACCTCAGTTTAAAAGCCAAGATACCAGGACTGAACCAAAGACTACAGCCGTCCCATTACAGAAGGGTCAGAACTCCGCCCCTTATCGGAAGAGACCGATAGGGGAAGTGGAATGTTTTCATTGTAGAAAGAAGGGGCATTATGCAAAATCTTGTCCTAGTAAGCCGCCAACTGCAGCCGTGTCTTTGGTGCGCAGCATAGGTGTGGCTGAAATGTCGTCTGGATTTACCCTGGGTAGTTCCAGCGGCAGGGTCACAGGCTATGTTTTTTTTTTTTTTTTTCTTCTATATTCCAACTTACTTCCTCTCGGGCATAGGCTGAGAGCCTTAACATTCACCGCTTTACAATGAACAGTGAAGCCCGTGAGGTCTTGTTCCAGTCTAGGGAGTGAGACATGTGAAGCACGTAGAGTACAACGAGCACCTGCCATCTTGCCTTCACATGAGGCACGGTGCTCACTCATGGCCCGAAACGACCCCATCTCTGAAGCCATCTCGTTCCCGTGCTTCACTGTCTCATCCCCTACACTCGGACTCTCACACTTACACACTTACACAGCCCGTAGCCTAGTAGGTAGAGCTCTCGTCTCACACACGAGGGGTCGGGGGTTCAATCCCCCGGCCGGGCGGAGACAAATTGGGCTTGTCTCCTTTCATGTGTTAGCCTCAGTTCACCTAGCTGTAAATAGGTACCTGGAATAAGTGGACGACGTTGTGACGTCCCTTCTGGGGTTGGCAAAAATGGTACAAGGCGAGATGGGTATCATATGGTTCACCTAAGCTGATGGCTACCTAAGCCTTCGGGCGAGACGGTACCGTCTTAGTGAGAATGGTACCATACAGATCCACCCTAAGCCTTCGTTTCCGATGTCGCCAATTGGCTAAAATACAGACTACACACACATCCACAGCCATTCCAACAGTACATAAAACACTTAACATGCATTTTACGCAATACATTCCCAGTTAAGGAGGCGCGATAATAATGAGCTTAGCTCGCATTGCGTGGATTCCCCTTGACGAACAAGTAACTGAGTAACACACAACGCCACCTGTTGAGCAGATAACTCACCAGGCATTGCACCCCTATAGCATATTTTGAATATGGGAATATTCATACACTGCTGTTTAATCAGGGAACAATGAGGGTATTTTATTGACGTTTCGGTGGGCTTGTGGTAATGCACTGATACTAGGTACAGCACAAGACTCAGGAAGGCTCGTCCCCTGTCCGTGATGTCTTTTGCGCCCATAGAGGGACCGGTAGGGTAAGTTGGGCGGGTTGCCAGCATAAGGTGGAAGTTTTGCGTGATACTGGAGCTTCACAGACACTTTTGAAGAATTTCACGGGGCGACCAATTAATGCGGCACGGGTGGTTGTTGTTCAGGGTATTAATGCGACCAGGTCATACCCGTTGGTTCGTGTGGAGCTGGAAGTTGATGGTGTGATTAAGGACTTAGATGTTGGGATCGTTGAGAAATTGCCAGTGGAGGGCGTCGACCTTCTTCTCGGCAACGACTTTGCGGTGCCTACTTTAGAAGTTCCACCCTTAGTCGTTGCCGAGAGGCCGGCTGACGTGAGTAGGGAGGAACAAGAGTGGGTAGTGAGTTGTCAACACCAACAGATGGCATGTGTGGTAACTCGTTCCCAAGCATTTAAGGTATCACAGCCTATTTCCCAGGCCACAGAACAGCGGAGGAAGGGAATTAAGGAGAAGCGGAAGGCTGGGAAAAGTTTGAAGAGTTTAGAACCAGTGGCTCTCCCAAAAGACCCAATAGCAGGACCTTTGACCGAGTCTGTTGTAACTCCAGTGCCTAACACAGTTGATAAAGTAGTGGAGGAGGCAGGCTCAGAGACATCACCGTTACCTGCAGCGAGAAAACCGGATGTCTAAGTTGGATGTTGGGGGAGGGTATGAGTTGTTGACCAAGCAGTTAGACATGTTGGCTCCCACAGACATTCGAAAGTTGCAATTAGAGGATCCAGAGGTTTTGCAGTGTACCAATGGGGCTGTGGAGTTAGAAGAAGATAGGGATGCAAAGGCAGGGGATTTTTTTTTCTTTAATGGAATTTTATACCACCAATATCAAGATCCTAAAAGGAACTGGGAGGGCGGATCAGGTACAGTTGACCAGCTGGTCGTGCCAGAGGGCTGCAGGGAAAGTTTGCTTAGGTTGGCTCATGATTTTCCATTATCAGGACATTTGGGTGCCAAGAAAACGGTGGCGGCTTTGGGGAAATTGTTTTGGTGGCCGGGGATGAAGTCTCATGTGCAGTCATGGATAAACTCATTTGATATTTGTCAACGTGTCGGGAAACCGAACCAAGTTATTCCTAAGGCTCCGTTACACCCTATTCCTGTGATTGGGCCACCCTTTAGTAAAATTATTGTTGACATGGTTGGTCCACTCCCTCCCACTAAGGCTGGAAATAAATTTTTGTTAACCATAATGGATGTTGCCACTAGATACCCCGATGCACACCCTATGAAAAATGGAATGGCTAAGACGGTAGTCAGTAACTTGTTGTGGTACTTCTCAAGGTACGGGTACCCGGAGGAGATTCAGTCTGATCAGGGATCTAATTTCACCTCCAACATGTTCAAGCAAACAATGCAACAGCATGGGATACGAGCAGTAGTATCGTCAGCGTATCACCCTGAGAGTCAAGGGGTGCTTGAGCGGTGGCATGCTACACTTAAAAGCATGCTCAGGTGTTATTGTGCTGACAACGGTATGGATTGGGATCTTGGATTGCCTTATGCTGTTTGCTGCTCGGGAGGTACCTGGTGAGAGCCTGGGATTTAGTCCAAACGAGCTGATTTTTGGACAACGTGTCAGGGGCCCCCTTAACATGCTGAAAGAAATTTGGGAGGGGACTGTGCAGCCTTGTCCATTATTAAAGTATGTGCTTGAAAGCCGTGAGCGCATGCTTAAGAGTCTGGAGATGGCAGGTAGAAATTTGACAGAATCACAAGCTTTGATGAAGGACAGGTATGATCGCAAAGTGAGGCTCCGGAAGTTCACTGTAGGACAAGAGGTATTAATTTTGTTGCCTTTGGTTGGTAACCCCCTCTCTGCGAAGTACACTGGACCTTATAAAATTGTAGAACAAATTTCAGACTTAGATTACCTTGTTGCCACTCCAGACAGGAGGAAAAAGAACCAGTTATGTCACGTGAACCTTATTAAAGAGTATGTGAGGCGCCCCTCTGAGCCTCTCACTGTCCCTGTGTTGGCTTGTTGTGGCCGTGGTGGAGAAGGAGAGGGGGACAGTCAAGCTTCAGAGGAGGATAGCTGGGATCAACATGTTTCAGCGGATCAGTGGGCGGGGAACTCGAGCCTAAGGGCTGACGAGGCTATAGCTCATTTGCCTGAGCCGCAGTTTGATGCTATCCGTCAGTTGTTCGGTTCATACCCCACTGTATTTGCTGAACACCCAGGCCTCACTACTCAGGCTATGCATGATGTTGACGTGGGGGACCATATACCCTTTAAGTCAATCCCGTACCGTGTGCCCCCCATAAAACTACCAGCTCTGAGGGATGAGTTGGAGTATATGCTCGGTAGAGGGTTGATAGAGAAAGGCACAGTTAAGTGGACTTCCCCCGTAACACTGCAGCCTAAGCCAGATGGCAAGGTACGCTTTTGTATTGATTTCCGTAGGTTAAACGGTTCGACTCCAACTAACCCATATCCTCTTCCTCGGGTTGATGATAGTGTTGACAAAATTGGTAATGCTCGTTTTTTGTCTAAAGTAGATTTAGTAAAAGGTTACTGGCAAGTACCTTTGTCCGAGCGTGCTAAAGAGGTATGTGGTTTTGTTGTGGACGGGAGTACCTACCGGTGCAATGTAATGCCTTACGGACTTAAGAATGCACCAGCAACGTTTCAGAACCTGATGAATGAAATTGTAAAGGACATTCCGAATTGCACCGTATATTTGGACGATGTAATCATTTATGATGACGACTTTGAGAGCCATTGTGAGCAACTTGAGACCTTGTTCCGGAAACTTAGTGAAGCAGGTCTGGTAGTAAATTTGGCAAAGTGTGACTTCGTAAAAGCCACTGTACAGTACCTTGGGTTTGTAGTGGGAAGGGGACAGGTGTGCCCTCCTCAGAACAAGGTACAGGCTATCAATAAATTTCCGCACCCAACAACCAAGAAGCAGATTATGAGATTCTTGGGTATGATAGGCTACTACAGACGCTTCATAAAAGGTTACTCAACGGTGTTGGCACCTCTCACAGATTTGTTATCTGAAGACAAAAAGTTTTTGTGGGCACCTGAGTGTGAAAAGGCTTTCACTTTGGTGAAACATTTGCTATGTACTCACCCGATACTCAGGGCCCCAGACTTTAACAGGCCTTTTCAGCTGGCAACAGATGCTAGTGGTGTAGGGGCTGGTGCCGTCTTGCTACAGACAGACAATGAAGGTGTGGAACACCCAGTAAGTTTCTTTTCTAAGAAGTTCAATGCTGCACAAAAGAACTATTCTACAATAGAAAAGGAATTACTCGCGATTGTGCTGTCGCTCAGGCACTTCGAGGTGTATGTTCCAGCCTATGGCCCAGTCGTGGTTATCTACACTGATCATCACCCTTTGAGATTCCTGAATCAATTTCACAATCGCAATATGAGACTGACCAGGTGGTCTTTGATGTTGCAGGAGTATAACCTGGACATCCGTCATATTGCTGGATGTGACAATGTGATCGCGGATTGTTTATCAAGGGTGGATGATCAGTCGTAGGCTATCACAGGTGTGTGGGTTTGAGTGGAGGAAAATAGGCTGCCCTTATAGTGCAGCCGGGAAAAAACATATTAAAATATAAAAATCATATAAAAACTCTTTCTTTTGATATAGGTAATCGTATAAGTTTGTCATAGCCTATAGAGTTTGAGTAGTCCACGAACTATCAAACGGCTGAGCTGCTGTAAGCTCGCTCTGGGAGCATGATATTGTGTCTTTTTGCTATTGTTGGGAGGAGTTATAAAATGAGATTTTTTTTTTAATAATAAGATGTGTTTTGGTGATAAACTCAGCTTTGTTTTAGTGCCATGCGGTCGCTGGGTGTGAGGGGCTTGATGGGGTTCTGTGTTTGTCAGATTTTAGCTCAGGGTTGAGCGAGTAAAATCTTGGGGGAGGTGTGACGCATGTCCACGTGTGAGCATGCTGTACAGAACGCCTAGTCATGCTCCACTCTCGCTAGGATCGTCAGGGCAGGAACTTTGGCTGTAGTCTATGTAGAGTTTCCTAACTTAGTTCATGTGAGCCGTTGTACTATAAGTATTATGAATATGTATTTTGTTTTCATCTGAGTCAACGAGTTCTATTTTATATCATTAGTTATAAGTATTGTGTGTAAAACTTATTTGTAATGATGGGAAGAGAAACAGCCACAGTTAGGGGCCAGGCAGGAGGTAGGCCTAACTCACTCGCATTCCTCCCTCCCTCAGTGCTAGGGGGAGCCTTTGTGTATCCCAGAGGAGAGAGAGAAATTACGTAATGGTTGTCAGTGGGCGGTCCTTAGTAGTTCACGTTGGGCTCACTATAGGGCCGGGTATAAAAGGGAAGTCTAGCCATTTTTTCATCAGAACTCATTAGGCAGAGTGACTTCTCATTTCCCTTGCTAACTATATATATTCTTCTGACTGATGGGAACTTTCTCTACTACCTTACATTCTTATCTCCTCTTTTCCCTGCCCTGTTTAACTTCCATGGTCCCGTTGGTGCAGAGCTAGTCAGCCAATGTATTATCGCTTGAGTTCTCATGAGATACTTGCCTATTAGATAGCCTATTTTGGAAGGGTTGACTTAGAATAGGATTGATTTATGTTTGTTGCACTTGTATATGCATTTCCCTGTGTGTTATTATTATTATTCCTGTTTTCTGCTAGTCTAGGTAATGCTAGACTGGGGTAAGGCTTTTCTGTGTTACGAGTTGTTGTTTGATGCAGTGGTTAAGCGATAAACCTGCATACTCGTTTCGGTTCAGTGAAGCCTAGGTTGTCTTCGCGGCTGACTGTGTTGAGTTAATAATTTACAGTGCGTGAGGGCAAGAGCCTAACCACCCTGTATTTTATTAACAGTTTGTTTTAACTTTGTCAAGGAGCCGGGAGAAAACCAGATACAAGGGATCTGGATTTCTCACAGTGCACTTGTTAGTTTTAATGTAATACTTTAAACAGTCGTGAGGACTTCGCTAGGCTACGAGCCGTTTTTGCTCAGTCACTGCTACCATTTTGCCTACAGTACCCCAGCTAGACTTTATTCGATTAGTAGATACAGAATAGTATTGAAGCTTTCCTTATGTATGATATTGTTTATGCACTATTGATTTCATATGTTGCAAGCTTGGCTACTTTAGTGATTAGTGGCCCACGAGCACAATCCGAGTAGGCTATTGCCGTTGCATTTGCGGAGTACTTCCTTTTAATGTGTGCCATTTACTATTGCATATTCTTTTAATTATTCTTATGCCAATTTAAGCCTTTAATAGTATTTAATTGCCAGTGTTTTTGCTTATTGAATTACTGTTCAAAATCCGATACGTACTTCTTACGAGCATCCGAGAAGCATTTAACTTTTTTCAGAAGATTCCTTGCTCGATGCTTAAGGACTATTAATTAACGTAACGTAATAGTGCCGATCCGAAGTAGAGGGTGGTGGACTTCTGAAGTTCATAGTCAAGGGTGGATTACTTCGGCTTCGGCCAACACTATTCTTTGGTGTTGTTGTTTCTTACTTCATTGTTTGATTGTTGAGCAGACTAGATAATTCCTGTCTCTTTATTAGTCTGTTGTTGAACACTAGTACCGAGTTCTTGTATACCCCGTTATAGCAGATTGAACTCTGGAGGGTATTGGTGTTTTTTGTTCGGCTGGCAATACTCAGGGGTTGGGATCGTGTGTTTCCGTTGTGGCAGCGAGCCGTTTTCGAGTCCTGATTGAGAGCCCTTGTGTACCCAAGTGCCAGTTCGTAACACCCCTGCTAGACTTCGTCCACCTGGCAGACCCCCGATTAGGGTTTATAATCTCATTGTGTATATGTGTGCAGCATTATTGCTCCTTATGTTTATAGTAAGTCGTGATTGTTGCTGAGAGACCCAACCAGGGCAGGCTAGTGCCTGGTGGGAGAAAGCACATCTTTTTGTGGTTAGAGTTTAGACTGCCGACTGTTTTATAATTACACCTGTGCCAGATAACACCGTATGTCCCTACACTATATATGTTCCCACAGTAATAATACACAGTTCAGAATCCGATACGTACTTCTTAGTTGCTTCTGACTTTTGCAGAAGATTCCGGCATGATGCTTTAGGACTTTCTTTGTTTCACTTTCTTTCAGACAGGAGTGACAGTTTACTGATTATTTAACGTAACGTTAATTATCCTTCTTCTAGTTTGCTATGAAATCGTTGCTGCAATTTAATTACGCTATCTACGCTTTTTCCTTGTATACTTTAACACCTTACGAGCGGCCTATGCGGTTTATTTATGTGTACCGCACAGCGGGGTGTTTTTAGCCAAAATAGGGCTGTTTACGTGATAATTTTCATGCCTAAATAAGACCCAGAACGTAAAACAAGTATCTATCCCTGAAAGGGCATAAACAGAGCTTTCGAATGACACCATAACGATCCTTGTATGATGGATAGTTTTCTTGCAATAACCGTGCAACGCGAGTGCAAAAAGCAGGTAATTCGGTACTTTCGGTACATAATTGAGTATGTAGCGAGTGAGAGAGGGAGGAGGGAGCTGAGATTTGTGTCAGTAGGTTCGCCGCGGTGGTCTGGAGCAGTCATACGCTCGCTAGTCTCCTGCCACCACTTGTCTCTCTCTCTCAGCCACATTACGTGCTGAAATTGCCACTCGAGTTATGTCGAGCGCCGCCACATAGTCCAGCTTTATTTAACTCGACTTAAGTGGTGGGCCGCTTTTTAAAGGTTAATAAAGTAATCGTATGTTGTATGAGCATAGGCTGCTTCAGTGATCATCAGCCTATAGTGTGCACCTTTTACCGAGTCATAGGATACCTCGTTGTCCAGGCACAACTCAGGGCGGTATAGGTGTTTTGGTCTCCAGCGGTTCAGGCAGGGGTTGGAACTAGTGTTACCGTTGTTGCATTTAGCCTTATCTAGTCCAATGAAGAAGAGCCCTGTGTCTTGTAGAACCTGGATCGTAACAGGTGTTACATGAAGGGATACCCAGACGAGAGAGAGTATGAGAGTGGTGTGGTGTGATGTAGATATGTTGGAAAGTGTGAATAGGAACACCTTGAGATGGTTTGGTCATGTGGAACGTATGGGAAGTGAGAAAATTACTAAGAGACTGTACGAGAGTGAAGTGGAAGAACAGAGAGGGATGAGTGAAGTGGAAGAATAGAGAGAGAAGTGGAAGAACAGAGAGGGATGAGAATGAAGAGGAAGGACAGAGAGGGAGAGAAAAACTGAGAGAGAGGTGGAAGAACGGAGTTAAGAAGTAGGCTAGCGGTATATGTATGAAAGTGGTGCTGGATGGGAGGAGGGGCGTCAACTGTCGGGACAAAGGTGCATGGGGCAATTCATTCGTGGCCACCCCTTCGGGCATCACGGAGTCCGGCAACATATAGATCGATAGACAATGGTAGTTAACCCCTTCTGTACCGGCGACGTCTTTATAACTCACCTGATCACTGTGACTATGCAGCACCATTGTCTGCAAACATAGATTAATTTCTCGGTAAGAGTTGTGTTATCGGGCGTACCACTACCGACATACAACATAAATCATCTATAAATAATTAACCTAACTAAAAAAACGGTTTAAGTTACCGACCAACCAGTGACGGGCCCCATCGATGATTATTAGTGTGTTACCACTTTCATGAACGATACTTTGTTGGTGTATATGTACTTACCGTCGCAAATTAGTTATCAACGAAATACGAGAAACTGTAAAAAATACTTCCCTGTCGATGGCCGCGGCGCAATAGTACACAATGGCTGTCGTTCGGGAGCTCTTACCCTCAAGCTTTCAGTCGAACGTCACTACACCTAGCGGTCTTTTTATGAATCATGAACCATAGCATGAACCAATCACAATGCTTCTCGTCACTCATGGAACGAATCACAGCCTTCCATCAAATTTTCAACCAATCACACACTCTTTCAGTCACGCGGCACGCCCCTCGCCAGGCCACCCCGGCTCAGTTTGAACATGGAGCCCAAAGACGGAGGTCGTATGTGCTACGATTTTTTCGGGTAATTTGTTGTAGTTTTGTAGTTTTATTTCCCGGATCAGTCTCATGATGGAGCTCGTATGTGGTGGCTGTAATCCTACACCGAACGTTATTATTAACACCTTACGAGCGGCCTATGCGGTTTATTTATGTGTACCGCCCAGCGGGGTGTTTTTAGCCAAAATAGGGCTGTTTACGTGATCATTTTCATGCCTAAATAAGACCCAGAACGTAAAACAAGTATCTATCCCTGAAAGGGCATAAACAGAGCTTTCGAATGACACCATAACGATCCTTGTATGATGGATAGTTTTCTTGCAATAACCGTGCAACGCGAGTGCAAAAGCAGGTAATTCGGTACTTTCGGTACATAATTGAGTATGTAGCGAGTGAGAGAGGGAGGAGGGAGCTGAGATTTGTGTCAGTAGGTTCGCCGCGGTGGTCTGGAGCAGTCATACGCTCGCTAGTCTCCTGCCACCACTTGTCTCTCTCTCTCAGCCACATTACGTGCTGAAATTGCCACTCGACCTATGTCGAGCGCCGCCACATAGTCCAGCTTTATTTAACTCGACTTAAGTGGTGAGCCGCTTTTTAAGGGTTAAGACTACGCATTTTGAGAACATTCCTAGCCTTAAAGTGTTTGAAGACCACTGTGTTTTGCCCAAGAGTGTAGCGTGTCCCAATTGTCAAAGGCAGTGTACTCGCAGATTTGTATTGAAAACAAATGGAGACAGACAGAAATAAGTGGATTTGTAATTACTCCTTCTTTATTAACAAAACAAAAAAACGATGTGTTTGTGGTTATAGTGTGTCCCATTACAAAGGCAGTTTTTTACACCAAACCAAGTTACAGGCCTGGCAGGTGCTTGGTTTTATCAATTTGTTTGTGCAAAAGGATTTCTCGCATAGAAAAGCCATTTTAAATTTGGACATAAAATTATCCAGGAAAATGAGTATAGATTGGAGATCTTTTTGTTGTGAGGTCACCAATTATTGGTTTGAAAACCAGCAGCCAATCGGGGGTGAAGGTGTCGTCGTTGAAATAGACGAGACATTTGTTGTCAAGGCAAAGTTCAACGTGGGCGGCACTTGGAACAATATTGGCTGTTTGGTAGAATAGAGAGAGTGTCAAAAAACAGATTCATCGTTCCACTAATAGGGGATAATTCAGAAAAAAAAACACGCAATAGGGAAACTCTTTTCCCTATCATACTCAAATATATCAGGCCTGGTTCTACAATTTATTCTGACTGTTGGAGAGCGTATGCGACCTTAGATCAGCAAGGATATAATCACTGGACAGTCAACCACAGCCTCAACTTCCTTGATCCTGAGAATCCACACATACATACCCAAAATGTAGAAAGGCTGTGGCGAGATGTAAAGGAATACATCAAACGCCACCGTAAAGTGGGGTAACATCGGACAAGTGGGAAATAATGTAAAGAAAAGGTGGTGTGGAAAAGTGAACTTCTTTATACGAAAATCATAAAGTCAGTATTTGAGAGGAGTGCTTGAAATATATGTTGCGCAAATCTGAAGAAGTTGATGTAAATATATGAATAGAAAAAAATTCATATATACGTAACCAAAAAAACTTAAATTTTCCTCTTCTGTAAAACTCTACTTCCCCATTACATATGTGATGTTCTGAATGTAAGTTACCAGCACCAGATAGTAGTAAAATTGTCATAGACAACATACACAAAAAAAAATATAACACAAATTCCTTACCACTCGACTTATAGCCCTAACAAGTTCATTTTATATTTTTCCAGATTTAATGCTGTAACTTTGGACACAAGAATATATAACTTCGGACAGCATCAAACTTCGGACACTTAGCTTCCCATTATGTGCATAAAGTAATACCGTACCATACAAACATTTTCATACCTAACTTTATCAATCGGTTGCCAAAATGCCTAGAACATACCAAAAATTGCCTGGCACTAAAAAGAGAGACTATAATAACAAGGTATCCAAAGTCAAGCTACAGAAGGCTAAAAATGATGTAGAAAAGACAAATATGAGTGTTCGGGATGCGGCAAAACAATGGAGACTTAGTAAAAGTACTCTACATGATTAAATTTTCATTAAAGGAAAACATAAAAAATCAGTTGGTACACCGACTGCACTTTCTGAAGCTGAAGAAATCATTTTGTGTGCTCGAGTGGTAACATTAGCCGAATGGGGCTTCCCACTTGATTTACTGGACATTAGGATGCTTGTGAAGGCTTACCTAGAAAAAAAGGGGAAACCATCAAAAAGTTCAAAAATAATACACCAGGTGAAGAGTGGGGAAGATTGTTCATGAAACGGCACAAAAACATTTTGACAAGGCGTGTGTCTGAGAACATTAAAAGAGTTCGGGCTGAAGTGTCAAGGGCCACTCTTAAGCAATATTTTGACAACCTACAAGTAACTTTGGACGGAGTGCCACCAGAAAATATAATAAATTATGACGAGACAAACCTAACAGACGATCCCGGCAAAAAGAAAGTCATAGTGCGGAGAGTAATGAAGTCTCCCGAACGAATAATGAACACTACCAAATCATCAACTTCCATAATGTTCGCCGGGACTGCTTCAGGTCACTTACTGCCACCTTACGTTGTATACAAGGCCTTGCATCTCTATGATACCTGGACGGAAGGAGGGCCACCAGGAACCAGGTATAACAGGTCGTCAAGTGGTTGGTTTGAGTTCAATAGTTTCGAGGATTGGTTTACTCAAATAATTCTACCATACGCTCAAGGGAGGCCTGGAAGAGTGGTTATGATTGGTGACAACCTAGCAAGTCATCTTACTCCTAGTGTCATTGAAGCCTGCGAAGATCATGACATTTCATTTGTGTTACTGCCACCCAATTCCACTCACCTGACACAACCTCTTGATGTGGCAGTTTTTAGACCCGTCAAGATATATTGGCGAGAAGTGCTACATAATTTTAAAAGTAGTGCAGTAGGCAGGCTGTGTAATGCCCTGCCAAAAGACAGCTTTCCATCTCTCTTAAGTGAACTCATGGAAAAAGTCAATGTGACAATCAACAGGAACCTACAGAGTGGCTTCAAAAAATGTGGTATTTTTCCCTTAGACCCCCAACAAGCTATGTCACGACTACCACAAGAACCAGAAGAAAATGGAGAAGAAAGTAGTGCAAATACATCTGCCCAGAGCATCGATAGATCAGTGATAGACATGTTGGCCCACATGCGGTATGGGGAGAATACCAGTAATATAAGTCAACCAGCACGGAAGAAGCGTCTCAATGTTCCTGCAGGTCAAAGCATTGGAGGAAGATCTCTCAGGAGTGGTGAGACAGATGAGGGTGACCCCTCAGAGAACACGCAGAATGAGCCTGATACCGATGCTACAGCCACCAGTCATGCCACCAATGACACTCCTGCAGTTTCTCCACCGAGGGATGACCTAAGTCAAACAGCCGCACAGCCAGACACGAGTCAGCGGTTAACTGGTCAGGTTGTAGGTGAAATTGCCCCTTCTAAATGGGTTATTGTCAAGGTACCCTTTAGTGACAAGAGGAAACATCTACTGTACATAGCTGTGATTGTAAAAGTTGAACCTGACATTCATGTGCGGTTCCTGAGACATGTTAAGGGGACAACTAATGTGTTCATCAACCCTAGCATTGATGACTATAGTGATATAGACAAGGATGATATAGTTGAGGTTTTAGGGGAACCGACATTTGACAAAAAATGCCGGATGGTATTCAATGTCAATGTAAATACATGGCCTAAGTAATTGTGCATGGTGCTAGAATGAGAAGTCTTTTGTTCCAGTCATTTTCCTTTGGAAAGTGAGAGCAAGTGAGAGAGCGGGAGGAAGTGTGAGAGAGAGCTGGAGTGAGACACAGAAAGAGAGAGAGCTGGAGTGAGTGACACACAGAAAGAGAGAGCTGGAGTGAGACAGGCAAAGAGAGAGAGAGCGAGAGCATGCGAGTGAGTGAGAGAGACAGAGCGAGCAGGAACAAGAGGGAGAGAGAGAGAGAGACGCCATAGAGAAAACGAGACGATGAAGATAATAGAAAAGTGGGTGTTGGGTTGGGAGTATGGATAACTGAACACAAAATATTATGAGAAAGAGTGAAAACGGGTTAATATGTCTCATTAGACTTAGGTTAAGAAATGGTACCGTATTATTATAGGTTTGACTCCTGCAAGGAGATAAAGAAAACCTAATATTTAGTAGTGGCCCCGTAATCATTGACGATTATACCTATTACATAAGGCTACCTCTTCAAACGCTCATAAGCGTAGTTTGAATCTACCGCCGCAGAGCTCAGAGGAACCTTCATCATAAGCACACGCAAAATCACTCATGGTTCGTCTTTATGATTGGGTTCTCACTACGAAAAAACTTTGTAACAAATAAAAAATAAAAATAAAATAAGAATAACTATTCATAAGCTTTCCATATTCCGTGGATGTACTTCTGTGGATTCTTGGACCAGACGCTGACTAGCGCATTGTTCCGCCTTCACTGACATATCAAGTATACCAAAATCCTTAATACATCAACGAATGGGAAGGGGATGGTCGGGAGGGCCCCAGTCGTCAATGATTACGGGGCCACTACTAAATATTAGGTTTTCTTTATCTCCTTGCAGGAGTCAAACCTATAAATTACTAGTGGCCCCTCCATCATTGACGATTATGCCTGATATCTAAGACTGGAGGGGGACATTCGTAATCATATCATAACCTTTGCAAATAGAATAGGCAGATAATCAAACAATCACATAGTATTCTTACTTTGTAAAAATTATATATTTATGTATACACTTTATACAACATATAAAAAGGGGTACAAACAGGGGCGTGCTTAAAGAAGCCTGCTTGAGGAAAAAGGGTAACTATGAGAATCTGTTCACAGATCTGAAAGTTAAAGGCACCCAACTTAAATTAAGTGGTGAAAAATAACACTTTATGTTTACATGTTCACATATAAACCCCATAATTCTAATGTGTATATTCCTTAAAATTAGACACACAAAATAGAATAATTCTTGTACTATCGCAGATGTACCTGAACTTAATAAAAATGCTACTCGTAGTTGCAACTACCGAGAGCTCTTAAAATTAAATTGCTTCAACAGTGTATCCCACTTAACGAAACAATTGTTGTACTACATCCATTGTACCTCAACAACATTTCCCGTAGTCATTACTACAGAGAAATTTTAATCACAACACTTATACATTGTATCACAGCTCGTATACTCTGTACATATCCTCCGGCGGGGTCTAGGGTGTCTTATGTTACACTGACTGCACCCCCCCCCCCTCTTTCTTAACCTAAACAATTAGTGACTTAGAGACCCATCTAGACCCTTTGCCGTAACGCTACACATGGCATTGATGGTTTGTCTAGAGCTACCGACAGGTATCGAGTCAAAAACGTATGATTTGAAGCCCATAGTTCAGTAGTAGCTATGTCTTCAACATAATTTTTTTTTAGAAAACGTAAAGATACTGCCCATTTGCGTAAATCGTGGGCCCTACCCACTACGCCGGGATTACTCTCTTTAATGACTTCTACTAGAAGAGAAGCCATTTTAAGTTTCATTAATCTTTTACCTGTACTCGATACCCATAAAGCACCTTGTTGGTTAAGAGGTGCCACTCTCATATATTTGGTTAAAGCTTGTACAGGACACAAATTATGGTGCACTTTACCCCGTTTCAACGCCGGCACCGTGAACTCGGAGAAAACATGTTCACTATGTTCATTCTTGGCGATGAACCCTGGAGAAGGTGCAATATGAATGCAATCATTTAGTCTACCAAACCTTATGCAATTAGGGGTGTTGCTCAACGCCGCCAGCTCAGACACCCTGTTACCAGTTGCCAAAGCCATAAGGAACACAGCCTTTTTTAATAGCAATTCAAAATCTGCCGTATTCTGATACAGGTGGGAATGAAGCAAAGATAACGCTTTGTCAAGAGACCAGGTAGGCATGAGCTGACAGGGAGGTGGGCGGAGTTTGAAGCATGCTCTCATGAAACCCGTTTCTTCCGCTTGTGGTATGGTTAGACCTGTAAGGTCAAAGAATGGCACCCTGATAGCTGTTAAGTGATTTTTTAGAGTCACCACAGATAGACGTTTCTGTTCAAACAAATAGTTTAAATAATTAAAAACTAATGCTACCGAAGGTGCTGTCTGTTCTGTTCTAACTATCCAAGAAGTAAAGGACTGCCAATGAGATTGATATTGTCTCTTGGTAGATTGTGTGTACTGATTTATAAATTTATCTGTCACGGTTCTACCATACGGCGTTAGCCACTTGGCCTCCTGAATGTCCACAATGCAAAAGTCAGCGAGGTCTTTAGGTTGCCAATCGTGTCTAAGTGGAAATACCCGACCAGGAGCGACACCGGGTTCGGGCACCACGTTATCAATTGCTGGTACCACAACTGCGCTGGCCACAGGGGCGCGATTAACGAGACTACGCCTCGATAATCCTGTAGTTTGTTGACTACGTGGCACATTAGAGAAGCGTCTGGTGGCGGAAACAGATAAATGGAACTCCACATGTTGCAATCCGTCACCAATGCGTCGGGCCCCCCCGCCGGCATTAATGTCCGGCGTGTGAGGTACCGAGGGAGTTTGTGATTCTCCTCTGACGCAAATAGATCCACTTGTGGACGGAAAGGCTCTGCAATCATTTGATCAAAAATGTTCTGCTTGAGTGCCCACTCTACAGTTGTGCTCAGTCTCCGAGACAGAGCGTCTGCCCAGACTTTTGCTACACCTGGGAGATATGATGCATGAAGATGAATGTTCAGCTTGTCGGCTAGAACAAAATTCTTTTCCGACACGTCTAGCAACTTCCGAGACCTCGTTGACCCTTGTTTCTGAATGCAGTGAACTGCATTGAGATTTTCCATCCTGAAGGCCACCGATTTTTCCCGTAAAGTAGAGCCGTGAACTTGAAGGAAGTACAAGGGGACTAGTAACTCTTTTACATTTATGTGGGAGGTTTCTGAATGGGACCAAAGCCCTTGACCCTGATGCCCGAGGTTTGACTGAAAGCCCCAACCTATCGTCCCTGACGCATCCGTGTCCACCCATACCGTCGGCGGAGGAGAGGTCCATGACATGACTGAGTGCAACACTTCCCTCTTCGCCCAGACCGCTAGTAAGCTGTGTATTAATGTTGGGATAGGCCATAATGTTCCCGCCGGTAATAGTGGGAAATATTTGTTGCCCTCCAAGATTAAACGTTTGACTTTCAACCGGCCCAACTTCACAGTTAGTTGAACCCAGTTGAGAGAACCGACTAGAGCTTCCCAGAGTCTCCGTGTCGTAGTCAGACTGTGGAGAAACATAAACAGTTTTTTGCGAAATCTGTTTCGATTGTCCACACTCTGACTCAGAGTGAGAGACGCTGTGTCCCAGACCAGCCCTATCCACTGAATTACTCGTGAGGGAACAAGGTTTGACTTTACCAAGTTGACCTTGAATCCTAGAGATTTGACATGGTTTAACGTAATGTTGACATGAGTGTTGCATAACTTTTCTGTCTCTGCCACCACCAGCCAGTCGTCCAGATACCACAAGATCCTGATCCCCTGCTCTAAAATGGGCATCAGGGCTTGCCGGACTAATTTTGTGAATATGCGTGGCGCTAGGTTCAATCCAAACGGCATCCTTTGAAAGACATAAGTCTGATGCATTATTCTTAAAGCCAGAAATTTTTGAAATCTCTTGCTTAACGGGACGTACCAATACGCGTCTGTCAGGTCTAATGAACACATCCACCCTCCCGGCGGAAGTGTTAGCCTGATTTGATTCACTGTCAGCATCCTGAAGGACACGTTGTGAATGTGGAGATTCAAATAAGACAGGTCTACGACCGGTCTCATCTGAATACTGTCCCTTTTTGGTACTAGAAATAGTTTGGATGTAAACACCGGGTAAGTCGGGGGGACTGGGATAATGACACTCTTGGTAATCATCTCCTGAACTAGTGACTCCACCTCTAAAGAAACATGATTGGCCTTTCTCGCCTGAAGTAAGCGAGGTCGCCGGAGCCACTGCCAAATGATGCCTTTGCGTACCACAGTCCTCGCCCATGTTCTTAATGGCCATGCCTGATGACACGCCCGGAATGACCCAGTTAGCAGACTGGGGTTCGCCGGCTGGACTACTCTCTGTTCCACCACACCTTTGACTGGCCCCGGGAGTGAGAGAGACCTTAGTTTTTTGGTGGTGGTGGTGTACCCTTGGACGACTGGCTGGGTTTGGCTGGAGGTGGGCCCTGACCTGGTCGTTGGTGAAACCTGTGGCCTTTACCTGATAATTTACCCTGTTTATACATGACTTGAGCCTGACCCTGGGTGAAAGGGGATTTTGGCTGATGAAAAGGCTTAGACCCACTAGCTTGAGCTTTCGAAACTGGTTTGGGCTTAGGGAAAGTGAAGGTAGGCTTCTTAGATTGAGAAGGACTTTGTTTGAATACTTGTGCCATATTGAAAACAGTCTTCCAAACTGCTGGCGAAATCCAAGAAGGAGTTAGAACTGGAGACAGAACTACTTGGCTTGCAATACGGTCAGGAAGTTTCTTTACTAAGAACATCTTCAGATCCTGCCTTGCTCGAACTGCCTCTAATAAGGCTGTCCGAATATGTCCTAAAGACTGAATGGAAGTTTGGAGAAGCAAGCGCCGGGAAAGTTCAATGGCCTTCCTGACTTCCGCAGCTTCGATCGCCTGAGAAGAGCGTAACATAGACTTTGTTACTTGTTGGGTAACAATATATTGTGAAAACAGTCTAAACGCTTTTCCTCTTAACCTAAACTCGCGGTCTAGGTGAGCTGGGGAAGGCGTGCTAAAAGGATCTTTTAATTCGCACAAATTGATTTTAGGGGCAGCCAAGAAATCAAACAAAGCAGAGGGGACTCCTCCGGCACTAAAAACCGGAAGAGAGAACCAAGTATGGTGTTCTTGAGGGATTTGGTGAGAAGATTTTGAAGTGAAAGTAGTGGCAAAATTTTGAGCCTCTGTTTCCCATTCCACCCAAGGTCCCGTGCCCAACTGCCCCACCTGCATGACTGGATTAGAGGCTGAGTCTGTGATCGGAAACATATCCAACTCCGGCGTCAAAGCAGAAAGTGCCTTTATGTCGTTAAAGCCATCATTCTTAGTCCAGTCAGAAAATAGCTTTGAAGCTGAGGCAGGGGGTAGGGCTGGTGTTGATACATACACAAAAAAGTCATGGTTATAATAACTTGGAATGGCCTTAATATGAACATCTAAAACATTTCCTTGACTATCCAATGCTCTGAGTTTTCTAGACTTATTGCCTTGGATTACCCACTCATGTGGTACAGGGAGCTCCCCCGAAATAGTAGCTTGTGCTGCCTCTAGCTTAGTTGGTAACATTGCTACCCATGACTCATCAGGTCCATATAAAAAAGGCATAGCTCCTTTTCTGACTGGTGCCTTGTCTAAAGGGGGAGGGGGGAATTATGTCTGATATGACTCGCACATTGGAAGTAGTGAGAGCTGCTGTGTCTGGCACATTGGAAATTGGATCTGACACAAGAGGAGGGTTAAGTATTTTAGCTAAAGCAATGGATGTAGCCAGAGGTCGCACATTCGTCGACGTCGCGGGAGCTCCCATACCAACTGTAGGAGTTTCCGGCGTAGGGCCAAAGAACTTATTAAGTGCATTTAATAGTAATCCATCAATCTCTTCTGTAGTTACATACCTAGCAGATGACGAACTCCGTGGAGATTCGACAGTACCCTGAGAGTCATCTAGATGGTGACCTGACTCTTCAACTTTCATCTCTGAGACCAGAGAATGCTGTTCTTCATCCCTTAAGTCTGGCCTATCATGGGAAGATCCCGCCGAAGCCGGGACCTCCACATGCCGCCATGTTAAATCTGGGATAGAAGATGGTACATCGGCATCCCGGTGGACGTAAGCTACTACTTGAGTCACAAAAGGATGTGTGCCGTCCTGCCAGGGCTGTGAGTATCGCCATACACCTTGGCTGTGGCTGTTACTCGCTTGCGAGCCTGGTATACGCTCCAATTGGGAGCCCTCACCCGAGCACCCTAGAGGTTTATAGTTTCCGTAAGATACTTCTAAATCTGAGGCTGACACACGTGACCTGGTAGAGAAAGCATGAATATCAGGTGATGAAATGTCCGCCGGGGCATCCTCCACCACATTCTCTGACTCCACCCCCGACCTGTCAGATTGGACGTTAGACTTGGAGGGGGTAGAGGCAGAGAGCGGGGTACCAGGCTCCGGCGACAGCCGTGAGTCCTTTCGCGCCGGAGGATCCCTTTTGGATGATTTATGACTCCTACTAGACTTATGTTTAGTTCTAGTAATGTCTTTAGATCCCCTACTCTCTTCCTTTGTTCTCTTCTGTGGAGGTGAAGCAGAGTGGCCCGAAGCTTTCACCTGCTTCCTCAGGGGTGACCTTGATTTGGACCTCGTCGCCGATGCCGAGGGTGACGGAGAGCGAGGCCTCTTAGATTTGCCAGGGGAGGGTGTGGTAACCTGTCCTCGCCCAGTAGTCTTACATGCACGTATCTTACTCTTAGGGGGGGCATGTTTAATAATTAACAGCTCCCAAAGCTCAAGGTTATCACATTGCAATGCTTTATGTGCTACATTTGTTGAATAAGTAGTGAGAAGTTGTTTCACTTATTGCAAAGTCACCGCCGCAGTATTATCTTTTTGAATTAAAATTTTAACACTTAATAGGTTACAAATAGTGCAATTCTTTGTCACCCATATCCCCCGTGACCTATCGAGGCATTTAACACATTTAATGCACAGCTTGTGTGCAAAAATAGGGATACCTGAGCATAACGGCATTGAACATAAAGCAATGAGAGGTTCTAGTGCCGACATGACCGAGACTGGCGGAAATCTACCCACCCCCGGGATCTACCTGGTCACCTGGCGCCACGCCGGTACTCCGCCCTGGAAAGAGAAAATTTCCAGGAATTAATGCTCATAAGGTTACCCCAAAATGTTTCAAAAACATGTGTCATAAAACCGCTGGTCAACGAACCGTAGCCCTCAACCACTACTTTTCGTTGTCCTGTAGTTTCATATTAAAGATTTCAGCATATCTTTACCTGTCCAAAAGATTTAAGCATACCTTCTGAGTCTTCAAAAAGATGAAGCATATCTTTATTAATGATGAAGTCTTTCAAGTATCCCTTTACACTTGAAACACTAGTAAGATTCAGGCATCTTTTTATCCCATAAAAAGTCTAAGCCTATCTTAATCTCTAATCCGACTTCTCCCAGAAGCCCTCATAGATCGCCGTCTTGAAGGCCGTGATACCTTATGGTATCAATCAATTGTTTGGCAAACCATAGCGAATTGCAAATCCGTTAATATAACCACCCGAAGGTACAACCACTGGGTTTCATATTAAATGTCAAACCAATTGTACCTGCCCCAGGCCTCTTTGTAAAAAGGTTGCCGGGAGGGAAAGACCAAACAAACAAACAGCATTGTTTCTATGGCTTTGAAAAGCCGAGAAAACCATATCCAACAGGTGTCAGCATGATCACCTAGATAAATGTGTGGGGCCCACCTCGCCGGGAAAACACAGGAAGCCTGATCACAGGCTCGACCACAGAGAACGCAGTTTCTGATGAGCCCTCAAGCTACCAAATTCGCCGGGGTAACTACCGATTTTAACCAACTTGACTAAAACCCGGTAAACAAAACGGCTTTCTCGGAGCAATCGAGAAAAACCGCCGGAAAGGCAACCCACACCAATCAGAACGCAATCTGATAAACATAATCAGACACAGTCCGAAGCTCCTGGATCAGCCAATCACAACTAATCCAGGACACACATGACGCATGAGTACATTTTTATAATAATAAACAATGAAAACACTTGCATATGTGAAAAACTACGAGTGGCTGGCTAGGCCTGGTGAAAATGGAAAAACACTTAATGACGTCGAAACACAATCGAAAAGCACTTCATCCCACCAAAACTGGAACAGCTGCCACATCAACATCGTAGAAAAAACCCGGGTAAGGGTAACACAGACTCGGGACCCAGAAAGAACTCCACTACGTGAAGAAAAAACACCAGGAACGTCAGTATAAAACAAAGTAGGCTACTCCATCCGAAAGATAGCTAGAAGCCCGACATCGCGTAGTTAAAGCCTCCTAACAAGCTAGGACTAAAGATGGCTAAACACGAAAAAACGTTTCAGAGCGTCCTAAACTCGGCCACGAGGGTCTGTCCAAAATAGACGCCCCAACAAAAGACCCATAATACACTTGTTCTGTGAGAAAACCACCCATGACACCCCTGCTAAGCTAATCCTAACCTTACTCAAGACATCCCAGAGTAAACAAATGAGAAAAAACTCACTAGGGACGCAAGAATGCGGAATCAAAGGGGAGCACTGAGGGGGACACGTCCGGGTGGGGTGAGCGCAGAGCAAGGAAGGCGGAACAATGCGTTACTCAGCGTGTGGTCCAAGAATCCACAGAAGTACATCCACGGAATATGGAAAGCTTATGAATAGTTATTCTTATTTTATTTTTATTTTTTATTTGTTACGAAGTTTTTTCGTAGTGAGAACCCAATCATAAAGACGAACCATGAGCGATTTTGCGTGTGCTTATGATGAAGGTTCCTCTGAGCTCTGCGGCGGTAGATTCAAACTACGCTTATGAGCGTTTGAAGAGGTGCCTTCCTTGCTCTGCGCTCACCCCACCCGGACGTGTCCCCCTCAGTGCTCCGCTTTGATTCCGCATTCTTGCGTCCCTAGTGAGTTTTTTCTCATTTGTTTACTCTGGGATGTCTTGAGTAAGGTTAGGATTAGCTTAGCAGGGGTGTCATGGGTGGTTTTCTCGCAGAACAAGTGTATTTTGGGTCGTTTTGTTGGGGCGTCTATTTCGGACGGACCCTCGTGGCCGAGTTGAGGATGCTCTGAAACGTTTTTTCGTGTTTAGCCATCTTTAGTCCTAGCTTGTTAGGAGGCTTTAACTACGTGATGTCGGGCTTCTAGCTATCTTTCAGATGGAGTAGCCTATTTTGTTTTATACTGACGTTCCTGGTGTTTTTTCATCACGTAGTGGAGTTCTTTCTGGGTCCCGAGTCAGTGTTACCCTTACCCGGGTTATTTCTACGATGTTGATGTGGCAGCTGTTCCAGTTTTGGTGGGATGGAGTGCTTTTCGATTGTGTTTCGACGTCATTAAGTGTTTTTCCGTTTTCACCAGGCCTAGCCAGCCACTCTGTTTTTCACATATGCAAGTGTTTTCATTGTTTATTATTATAAAAATGTATTCATGTGTCATGTGTGTCCTGGATTAGTTGTGATTGGCTGATCCAGGAGCTTCGGACTGTGTCTGATTATGTTTATCAGATTGCGTTTTGATTGGTGTGGGTTGCCTTTCCGGCGGTTTTTCTCGATTGATCCGAGAAAGCCGTTTTGTTTAACGGGTTTTAGTCAAGTTGGTTAAAATCGGTAGTTACCCCGGCGAGTTTGGTAGCTTGAGGGCTCATCAGAAACTGCGTTCTCTGTGGTCGAGCCTGTGATCAGGCTTCCTGTGTTTTCCCGGCGAGGTGGGCCCCACACATTTATCTAGGTGATCATGCTGACACCTGTTGGATATGGTTTTCTCGGCTTTTCAAAGCCATTGAAACAATGCTGTTTGTTTGTTTGGTCTTTCCCTACCGGCGACCTTTTTACAAAGAGGTCTGGGGCAGGTACAATTGGTTTGACATTTAATATGAAACCCGGTGGTTGTACCTTCGGGTGGTTATATTAACGGATTTGTAATTCGCTATGGTTTGCCAAACAATTGATTGATACCATAAGGTATCACGGCCTTCAGTGACGGCGATCTATGAGGGCTTCTGGGAGAAGTCGGATTAGAGATTAAGATAGGCTTAGACATTTTATGGGATAAAAAGATGCCTGAATCTTACTAGTGTTTCAAGTGTAAAGTGATACTTGAAAGACTTCATCATTAATAAAGATATGCTTCATCTTTTTGAAGACTCAGAAGGTATGCTTAAATCTTTTGGACAGGTAAAGATATGCTGAAATCTTTAATATGAAACTACAAGACAACGAAAAGTAGTGGTTGAGGGCTACGGTTCGTTGACCAGCGGTTTTATGAAACATTTTGGGATAACCTTATGAGCATTAATTCCTGGAAATTTTCTCTTTCCAAGGCGAAGTACCGGCGTGGCGCCAGGTGACCAGGTAGATCCCGGGGGTGGGTAGATTTCCGCCAGTCTCGGTCATGTCGGCACTAGAACCTCTCATTGCTTTATGTTCAATGCCGTTATGCTCAGGTATCCCTATTTTTGCACACAAGCTGTGCATTAAATGTGTTAAATGCCTCGATAGGTCATGGGGCATATGGGTGACAAAGAATTGCACTATTTGTAACCTATTAAGTGTTAACATTTTAATTCAAAAAGATAATACTGCGGCGGTGGCTTTGCAATAATTGAAACAACTTCTCGCTACTTATTCAACAAATGTAGCACATAAAGCATTGCAATGTGATAACCTTGAGCTTTGGGAGCTGTTAATTATTAAACATGCCCCCCCTATGAGTAAGATACGTGTACGTAAGACCTCAGAGACTGGGCGGGGACAGGTTACCACACCCTCCCCTGGCAAATCTAAGAGGCCTCGCTCTCCGTCACCCTCGGCATCTGCGACGAGGTCCAAATCAAGGTCACCCCTGAGGAAGCAGGTGAAAGCTTCGGGCCACTCTGCTTCACCTCCACAGAAGAGGACAAAGGAAGAGAGTAGGGGACCTAAAGACATTACTAGAACTAAACATAAGTCTAGTAGGAGTCATAAATCATCCAAAAGGGATCCTCCGGCGCGAAAGGACTCACGGCTGTCGCCGGAGCCTGGTACCCCGCTCTCTGCCTCTACCCCTCCAAGTCTAACGTCCAATCTGACAGGTCGGGGGTGGAGTCAGAGAATGTGGTGGAGGATGCCCCGGCGGACATTTCATCACCTGATATTCATGCTTTCTCTACCAGGTCACGTGTGTCAGCCTCAGATTTAGAAGTATCTTACGGAAACTATAAACCTCTAGGGTGTTCGGGTGAGGGCTCCCAATTGGAGCGTATACCAGGCTCGCAAGCGAGTAACAGCCACAGCCAAGGTGTATGGCGATACTCACAGCCCTGGCAGGACGGCACACATCCTTTTGTGACTCAAGTAGTAGCTTACGTCCACCGGGATGCCGATGTACCATCTTCTATCCCAGATTTAACATGGCGGCATGTGGAGGTCCCGGCTTCGGCGGGATCTTCCCATGATAGGCCAGACTTAAGGGATGAAGAACAGCATTCTCTGGTCTCAGAGATGAAAGTTGAAGAGTCAGGTCACCATCTAGATGACTCTCAGGGTACTGTCGAATCTCCACGGAGTTCGTCATCTGCTAGGTATGTAACTACAGAAGAGATTGATGGATTACTATTAAATGCACTTAATAAGTTCTTTAGCCCTACGCCGGAAACTCCTACAGTTGGTATGGGAGCTCCCGCGACGTCGACGAATGTGCGACCTCTGGCTACATCCATTGCTTTAGCTAAAATACCTAACCCTCCTCTTGTGTCAGATCCAATTTCCAATGTGCCAGACACAGCAGCTCTCACTACTTCCAATGTGCGAGTCATATCAGACATAATTGCCCCCCCCCCCCCCCCCTTTAGACAAGGCACCAGTCAGAAAAGGAGCTATGCCTCTTTTATACGGGCCTGATGAGTCATGGGTAGCAATGTTACCAACTAAGCCAGAGGCAGCACAAGCTACTATTTCGGGGGAGCTCCCTGTAGCACATGAGTGGGTAATCCAAGGCAATAAGTCTAGAAAACTCAGAGCATTGGATAGTCAAGGAAATGTTTTAGATGTTCATATTAAGGCCATTCCAAGTTATTATAAACATGACTTTTTTGTGTATGCATCAACACCAGCCCTACCCCCCTGCCTCAGCTTCAAAGCTATTTTCTGACTGGACTAAGAATGATGGCTTTAACGACATCAAGGCACTTTCTGCTTTGACGCCGGAGTTGGATATGTTTCCGATCACAGACTCAGCCTCTAATCCAGTCTTGCAGGTGGGGTAGCTGGGTACGCGACCTTGGGTGGAATGGGAAACAGAGGCTCAAAATGTTGCCACTACTTTCACTTCAAAATCTTCTCCCCAAATCCCTCAAGAACACCATACTTGGTTCTCTCTTCCGGTTTTTAGTGCCGGAGGAGTCCCCTCTGCTTTGTTTGATTTCTTGGCTGCCCTTAAAATCAATTTGTGCGAATTAAAAGATCCTTTTAGCACGCCTTCCCCAGCTCACCTAGACCGCGAGTTTAGGTTAAGAGGAAAAGCGTTTAAGACTCTTTTCACAATATATTGTTACCCAGCAAGTAACAAAGTCTATGCTACGCTCTTCTCAAGCGATCGAAGCTGCGGAAGTCAGGAAGGCCATTGAACTTTCCCGGCGCTTGCTTCTCCAAACTTCCATTCAGTCTTTAGGAGATATTCGGACAGCCTTATTAGAGGCAATTCGAGCAAGGCAGGATCTGAGGATGTTCTTAGTAAAGAAACTTCCTGACCGTATTGCAAGCCAAGTAGTTCTGTCTCCAGTTCTAACTCCTTCTTTGATTTCGCCAGCAGTTTGGAAGACTATTTTCAATATGGCACAGGCATTCAAACAATGTCCCTCTCAACCTAAGATGCCTACCTTCACTTTCACTAAGCCCAAACCAGTTTCGAAAGCTCAAGCTAGTGGGTCTAAGCCTTTTCATCAGCCAAAATCCCCTTTCACCCAGGGTCAGGCTCAAGTCAGGTATAAACAGGGTAAATTCTCAGGTAAAGGCCACAGGTTTCACCAACGACCAGGTCAGGGCCCACCTCCAGCCAAACCCAGCCAGTCGTCCAAGGGTACACCACCATCAGCAAAAACTAAGGTCTCTCTCACTCCCGGGGCCAGTCAAAGGCGTGTTGGAACAGAGAGTAGTCCAGCCGGCGAACCCCAGTCTGCTAACTGGGTCATTCCGGGCGTGTCATCAGGCATGGCCATTAAGAACATGGGCGAGGACTGTGGTACACAAAGGCATCACTTGGCAGTGGGTGCGGCGACCTCGCTTACGTCAGCCGACAAAGGCCAATCATGTTTCTTTAGAGGTGGAGTCACTAGTACAGGAGATGATTACCAAGAGTGTCATTATCCCAGTCCCCCCGACTTACCCGGTGTTTACATCCAAACTATTTCTAGTACCAAAAAGGGACAGTATTCAGATGAGACCGGTCGTAGACCTGTCTTATTTGAATCTCCACATTCACAACGTGTCCTTCAGGATGCTGACAGTGAATCAAATCAGGCTAACACTTCCGCCGGGAGGGTGGATGTGTTCATTAGACCTGACAGACGCGTATTGGCACGTCCCGGTAAACAAGAGATTTCAAAAATTTCTGGCTTTAAGAATAATGCATCAGACTTGTGTCTTTCAATGAATGCCGTTTGGATTGAACCTAGCGCCACGCATATTCACAAAATTAGTCCGGCAAGCCCTGATGCCCATTTTAGAACAGGGGATCAGGATCTTGTGGTATCTAGACGACTGGCTGGTGGTGGCAGAGACAGAAAAGTTATGCAACACTCATGTCAATATTACATTAAACCATGTCAGATCTCTAGGATTCAAGGTCAACTTTGTAAAGTCAAACCTTGTTCCCTCACGAGTAATTCAGTGGATAGGGCTGGTCTGGGACACAGCGTCTCTCACTCTGAGTCAGAGTGTGGACAATCGAAACAGATTTCGCAAAAAAATGTTTATGTTTCTCCACAGTCTGACTACGACACGGAGACTCTGGGAATCTCTAGTCGGTTCTCTCAACTGGGTTCAACTAACTGTGAAGTTGGGCCGGTTGAAAGTCAAACGTTTAATCTTGGAGGGCAACAAATATTTCCCACTATTACCGGCGGGAACATTATGGCCTATCCCAACATTAATACACAGCTTACTAGCGGTCTGGGCGAAGAGGGAAGTGCTGCACTCAGTCATGTCATGGACCTCTCCTCCGCCGACGGTATGGGCGGACACGGATGAGTCAGGGACGATAGGTTGGGGCTTTCAGTCAAACCTCGGGCATCAGGGTCAAGGGCTTTGGTCCCATTCAGAAACCTCTCACATAAATGTAAAAGAGTTACTAGTCCCCTTGTATTTCCTTCAAGTTCACGGCTCTACTTTACGGGAAAAATCGGTGGCCTTCAGGATGGACAATCTCAATGCAGTCCACTGCATTCAGAAACAAGGGTCAACGAGGTCTCGGAAGTTGCTAGACGTGTCAGAAAATATTTTTGTTCTAGCCGACAAGCTGAACATTCATCTTCATGCATCATATCTCCCAGGCATAGCAAACGTCTGGGCAGACGCTCTGTCTCGGAGACAGAGCACAACGGTAGAGTGGGCACTCAAGCAGAACATTTTCGATCAACTGATTGCAGAGCCTTACCATCCACAAGTGGATCTATTTGCATCAGAGGAGAATCACAAACTCCCTCGGTACCTCACACGCCGGACATTAACGCCGGCGGGGGGGCCCGACGCATTGGTGACGGATTGGAACATGTGGAGTTCCATTTATCTGTTTCCGCCACAAGACGCTTCTCTAATGTGCCACGTAGTCAACAAACTACAGGATTATCGAGGCGTAGTCTCATTAATCGCGCCCCTGTGGCCAGCGCAGTTGTGGTACCAGCAATTGATAACGTGGTGCCCGAACCCGGTGTCGCTCCCGGTCGGGTATTTCCACTTAGACACGATTGGCAACCTAAAGACCTCGCTGACTTTTGCATTGTGGACATTCAGGAGGCCAAGTGGCTAACGCCGTATGGTAGAACCGTGACAGATAAATTTATGAATCAGTACACACAATCTACCAAGAGACAATATCAATCTCATTGGCAGTCCTTTACTTCTTGGATAGTTAGAACAGAACAGACAGCACCTTCGGTAGCATTAGTTTTTAATTATTTAAACTATTTGTTTGAACAGAAACATCTATCTGTGGTGACTCTAAAAAAATCACTTAACAGCTATCAGGATGCCATTCTTTGACCTTACAGGTCTAACCATACCACAAGCGGAAGAAACAGGTTTCATGAGAGCATGCTTCAAACTCCGCCCACCTCTCCGTCAGCTCATGCCTACCTGGTCTCTTGACAAAGCGTTATCTTTGCTTCATTCCCGTCTTTATCAGAATACGGCAGATTTTGAATTGCTATTAAAAAAGGCTGTGTTCCTTATGGCTTTGGCAACTGGTAACAGGGTGTCTGAGCTGGCGGCGATGAGCAACACCCCTAATTGCATAAGGTTTGGTAGACTAAATGACTGCATTCATATTGCACCTTCCCCAGGGTTCATCGCCAAGAATTAAGATAGTGAACATGTTTTCTCCGAGTTCACGGTGCCGGCGTTGAAACGGGGTAAAGTGCACCATAATTTGTGTCCTGTACAAGCTTTAACCAAATATATGAGAGTGGCACCTCTTAACCAACAAGGTGCTTTATGGGTATCGAGTACAGGTAAAAGGTTAATGAAACTTAAAATGGCTTCTCTGCTAGTAGAAGTCATTAAAGAGAGTAATCCCGGCGTAGTGGGTAGGGCCCACGATTTACGCAAATGGGCAGTATCTTTACGTTTTCTAAAAAAAAATTATGTTGAAGACATAGCTACTACTGAACTATGGGCTTCAAATCATACGTTTTTGACTCGATACCTGTCGGTAGCACTAGACAAACCATCAATGCCATGTGTAGCGTTACGGCAAAGGGTCTAGATGGGTCTGTAAGTCACTAATTGTTTAGGTTAAGAAAGAGGGGGGGGGGAGGGGGGTGCAGTCAGTGAAACATAAGACACCCTAGACCCCGCCGGAGGATATGTACAGAGTATACGAGCGGTGATACAATGTATAAGTGTTGTGATTAAAATTTCTCTGTAGTAATGACTACGGGAAATGTTGTTGAGGTACAATGGATGTAGTACAACAATTGTTTCGTTAAGTGGGATACACTGTTGTTGTTGTTGTTGTTGTTGTTGCTGTTCCCCAGGCTGCCAGGCCGAACAGCCCCAAGGCCCCGAGCAAGGCCAAGGCCATAACCGAGTGCCCCCAGAGATACACTGTTGAAGCAATTTAAATTTAAGAGTTCTCAGTAGTTGCAACTACGAGTAGCATTTTTATTAAGTACATCTGCGATAGTACAAGAATTATTCTAGTTTTTGTGTCTAATTTTAAGGAATATACACATTAGAATTATGGGGTTTATATGTGCACATGTAAACATAAAGTTTTATTTTTCACCACTTAATTTAAGTAGGGTGCCTTTAACTTTCAGATCTGTGAACAGATTCTCATAGTTACCCTTTTTCCTCAAGCAGGCTTCTTTAAGCACGCCCCTGCTTGTACCCCTTTTATGGTACCGTATTATAAGGTACTGTAAAGAGGTAGTTTGATTTCTAATCAAATAATTGTTGTATTGTACAAATGTGCTTTATTATAAACCAATGGGTGATACAATGTGATACTTAGATAAGATAAACAATTATTGTACCTGATATATTTGCCTTATTATGATATGGCAAATGGGACCATTGGGTCCATAATTACGCCAAGTAGGCATATGTCTTTCAGTTTGTGATCTAGACCTAATTTATATCCATCTGTAATGGTTAAGGCTGAGTAAGGTCACATTATTTTGTTAAGAATATAAAGTTAGCCCTCAAATGCTAACTAACTTTAGAAGGTGCTATTATCATATTTTTGATGAAGATGTTAGTATTTTTTTGTTCCACAAAAGTTTGTGTTCATATATTGTCCCTATTCTTATATGATAGTCATTTCAAAGTTCATTGATCTCTACTACTTCAGTGTAATGGAAGAAGTCTCATAAATATAATATTTTTCAATAATATTAGTTATTTGCTCCTCCTGGGGCTCCATATGCATGTATTTGGGTTGAATTTTTTTTTAAAACTCCCTCGATGTCCGAAGATATAGGAGTAGTGTCCGAAGTAATCCGTGAATACACGGTCCTGTGTTTATTTGGTGATTTAATGGCTGTCCGAAGTTATCAAGGAAGGTCCGAAGTTACCCTAAACCCTTGCAAACTTCGGACACTACTTAAAATATTAATGAAAATTAAACATGATCTGGTAAATTGTTTTCATTATGTTGCATCTTAAGGCCTGTCCCATAGAGATACATTGTCACAATTAGGACGTTCCTCAGCTAATTAGGTGCCGAGTTATAGCTTGAAAACCTTCAATATCGTCCGAAGTTACCCCACTTTACGGTACATGTTTATCAAGAAGTATGAACGCCACGCCTACCATCAGTTTTTGATTGAAGCTGCAAAACTCTACCCTCCTCAGTCTCACCGACCTGACCCTCTTCCTCAGTCTGACCGACCTGATTTGGACGACGAACCTGATGATCCACCTGAAGTTCCTGAACCTACTGCATCAACCTCTTCAGCCTCTTATTAAGGTATGTCATCTATGGGAGATATACTAGGTGTTAGGTGAAGGTAATGTTAGATTCTTTGGTTAGGTTAATGGCAAAAGTTGGCTCGGATTTAAGGGATTTAGCGGAGGTGTGGGGGCGGCAGCCCCCACCCATAATACTAGGTTAGGTTAGGTTAGGCTAATGTTAACCCCATAATACTAGGTTAGGTTAGGTTAATGTTAACCACATTCTTACTGGCTTTATCCACGTTGAAAAACAACAAAACCCGAGCCAAATTTCGAAATGAGGTTACTGTGATTTTGGACTCTGAACAATTGAAAAACTCGAGCCAAGTTTGGTCAAAACTTGGCTCGGGTTTTTCCATTTTCAGGTTTTGTTACTTTTCAATATTGTATTTTCAGAGTTCTTCCAATACAGTGGAGCCCCCATCTTCACTACACCGGTCTTCGTTGATTCAATTCTCGCACCACACACCAAATATTCCCAATTTCAATTCTCGCGCCAAAAGCGTCAATTCTCGCATCAAAATCCCAGCCGAAACCCGAAAAAATAGCAAAAATAACGAAAAACTCGACATAAAACTAGAAAACAAACAAAAACAATAATTTTGTTTTAACATAACGAAAGAATCTGCCAGTAGCTTGCCGTTTAGAGACGAAATCCGAGTGAATCCGAGATCCGATCGTCAAATGCGCAAGATGCCGCCATCTTTGTATGACGTCATCACTAAGCAGACGCTTGCAGTTTAGTTAGTATCTGTGTTGACAAAACAACCGTTTCACCGTTTGCAAGCCTTTTTGTGCCTGAACCCCTTATCTCTCGCGTTTATTATAACCTCTAGTACATCTAGTGATAGGGATGGTTGGCCTGGTGGTAGCAATGAAGGAATTTCATGCTCAAAACACAAAGCAAAGACCAGTTCATGTCGGACGAAAGCGATTGAAATGCCTAGCCTAGATGATGTTAGCCTAGGCTAGGATAAATATGACAATGATTTATAATAAAATCTGTGTGGTAAGTAATCTCATAATACGTGTTTATACGTCTTTTCCTCAAAATATGTATTTATTGGATGTATTTGGGGCGAAATGGGTACTTGAGGGGTGGCTGGACGAATTTAGAACCTAGGCCTAGGCTAAGCCTAAAAAAATTTGCATGATAGAAACAATGCCCCAATCTACAGTATTTATGGTTAGGAGTGTCATTTAGCCATGTCTATATTATTATTTACAATGCATAAGATTTAGGCCTAGGCTACTTGATGTAGCCTTGACAAAAAACATGTTTTCATAGCCTAAAACTGGGAAAAAGTGCGGTAATTGTTTAGATATTGGGCCTTTTTTTCTAGTTATTAAAAACTTATTCTATGGTGTATTATATGATACAGTATAATGCATAACATTTAATTTTTGTACAATAAAACATGTTTTCATAGGCAAAAAATAGAAAAAGACGCAAACTTTGGCATGAGCACGGAACCGATTGAATTTTCCCCATAAGAACAGTGCCCCGATCTTGGCTGTTTCAATCCTAGCTCTATTTCTGCAGAACCGATTAGCAGCTAGGATGGGGGCTCCACTGTATTACCCCTTTATTTATGCCTTTTACCCCGCAATTTCCCTGATCTTCATAGCCCTCCCCACTATCGGGGGCCGTGTTTTAAGATTGATGGATAATGGGAAAATAGTAAAATGCAACAGTCCTTGGTATTAAACAACACTGTGTATCAGAGAAAAAATAAAAAACAACTGGCTTTATCCACGTTGAAAAACAACAAAACCCGAGCCAAATTTCAAAATGAGGTTACTGTGATTTTGGACTCTGAACAATTGAAAAACCCGAGTCATGTTTGGTCAAAACTTGGCTCGGGTTTTCCATTTTCAGGTTTTGTTACTTTTCAATTTTGTATTTTCAGAGTTCTTCCAATATTACCCCCTTATTTACGCCTTTTACCCCGCAATTTCCCTGATCTGCATAGCCCTCCCCACTATCGGGGGCCGTGTTTTAAGATTGATGGATAATGGGAAAATAGTAAAATGCGACAGTCCTTGGTATTAAACAACACTGTGTATCAAAGAAAAAATACAAAACAACACAAAATAACCTGAAAAACTCGTCACTGGTTGGTGATAAACATTTACCAAAACACCTAACCTAACTTAGTACAGTATTCTCATTAGGCTACTACATGAATACTAGGTTAGGTTAGGTTGTTTGGTTAGGTTAATGTTTTATAGAAGAGTTATGCTGTATGTCGGTAGTGGTAGTGGTACGCCCGATAACACAACTCTTACCAATTTCTCTTATAACTGTAGTATGGTGTATACCATCGTTAGGCAGTTAGGTAAGCAGTTATTAGGATAATGTTCATTTTTAATTCCAATTCCGTGTCCCTAGGCCTAAGAGGGAGTGTGGGCATGACAGATTTTGGGTTAACCCACCTATTGAGGGATAAAATGTAGGTACAGTACAGTACAGTAATACGGGAATAACTGAATTAATAATATTGAAAAGTAACTGAGAATCCAAGCCAAGTTATTCCCATATTATCCCCCCACCCAAAACCCTGCATTCCCACTCTCCCCTAGATTGTTGGGGAATGAGAATTAAAATTAACAATGAGAATGGCAATAAAAACTGCTTTCCTCACCTTCTAACAAAAAAAATACACCATAATATACCTTTAACAAAAATAAATAATAGCCTAGGCCTATAGCCTACTGTACCTAATAAAGCCCAGTTGTTTTTCTGCAGAATTACCGTCAAAATAGACGGGAACATGATAAAGAACGTTCAGCTTATTTCTCATTACCTTCACCTGACCTGACCTAACCTTGCTTGCTGGTAGGCCCTATAAATTTTGAAAAATAAAACTGAGTTAATGTCTATAGGCCTAGCCTATGAATATATAAAAATATAAAAAGGAAGAGCCGAATCAGCCGATAGCAAAAGATTTACAGAGAAAGTAATTCAAGGCTTTCACTCAACAAGTCTGGCTCAACATCAATATCATCACATTCAAATTTACGCTTCCTACTTATCCAACCATGAGTATTCTTGACATCAAAACCAGCCAAAAATAGATGGCTGGTCCTCTCTCTCAATGACTGACTTTTAACCCGGCAAGCGCGATAGGCCTCACGGAAGGCTTCCTATAGGGAACGCGATAGGCCTCACGGAAGCAAGACCATAAAAAAAGCCTTCCAAAAAAAAAGGGCCTATCAAAACAAAGGATTTTGTCTCTAGGTGAGATAATTCCCCTCTAGTACTCATCCATGTGTTTCTCACCCCTCCCCCTCCCCTCCTTCCCCACCTTATTCCCCCCTCCTCAATTATCACCTATTTATCCACTTATTATCATCATTTATCGGTTATTTTTCTCTCCCGCGATAATGTAGCACAAGTGGGTTGCATAAAAGATCGTTATGCAACACCCAGACACCGGCACACACCGCCCCGCTCGTCTCAGTTGACTCCCAGACAGCGAGAGGGGAGGGCTGCCTGTGGCTCTCTCTCGCCTGAGATTATGACCGGGTGGCCAATATCTTCGTTTTTCACCACCCAAATGCTTTTCCCACTTATTTTAGCACTCTTGAAGGTTCATATATACATCATATATGTAAAATAAAAGCATACCGAAAACAAATAATGGTTTATATTGTAAATATAACGAATTCTGTCAGAATCCAGGGCTAGAAATGCACAAATAACTACCCTAGCACCTAGGTCTATATCGCGCTTGTCAGGTTAATGGTAGCACGAGATTGACCCTCTTCCAACCCGTGTCCATAGGGTCTGCAGGCCAACTTCTTAAGAGATTTAAGCACAGTCATTCCAATGAGCAGGTTCGGAAAGAGACTTGCATCACGGATGACCTTAGCCTCGGGCACCTTCAACTTTACATTTCAAACTATTAGCTTAAAGTTGGTGACTTTTTCCTCCTTGACTACAGCTACTCCGTCTGAAGATTTAAGATGCTGAACTTTAATAAAACTAGCACCAGGTTCTGACTTCACGGTCATTTCAGCCCTTACGGCAACCTTATGTGGAATAAAGACAACGGATGAACCAGTGTCTGGTAGTGCCATGCATTGAAAACCGTTAATGGTGACTTGAATCTTAGCCGGTTTGCGAGGAACTGGGAACATTTGTGGACTGCGGACAATGAGATGGGGTTGTTTATCGTCCATATCTATTAGACATCTACAATCTAGTAGAATATCTGCCCCTAGCAGCCCAAAGCCACTCTTTAGTTGATCAGATACGATAATTAAAGGTTTCAATGTCAGCTTACCCAGAGTTAGAGACTGTCGACCCACTACCCCACAAACGGAAGGATCTCTCTTATCACTGATGGGTGAGAATTGGTCAGTAAGGTTTAATAGCCCCACATATTCTCTTGGAATCCGTGTTGAGGGACAACATGTATCAACAACAAATATAACTGGGTTAGGGTTATCATTGATACACCCCACGACAGATAGGACGTTGGGACCCCAGAAAAGATCGACCCTTACATTGGTAGGCCTCCTGTCAGTCATCTTGTTTGTTAATTTAATTATAGCCTAGCCTATGCTATGCTATGCTATATAAACTAAGCTATGACAATACGAAGCGCTTACAAAATAACCAAATGACGGCGGACAAACCAGATAAAGTCGCAGATACCGCTCGAATGAACCGCTTCGATCTCTATTCGTCAGACATTAAAGTCTTTAAAGAATATAAAGGGCCACATCGACCAATTATCGACATAGAATTGTAATATCCTTAAAATACAAATAAATAGGTTAAATACAAATATTTAGTTTGCAAAAATACAAACATCAAGTTAAATGTTAATAGTTGGCAGGAAATTATCTAATTCAGATCAGATGAAGTATTGAGGGATAAGCCTTTGCAACGGCACCTCTTATTTACATTCTACTTTTCCTATTTTTCTGAAGCGTGTAGAGAGGGGAGCAGGGGTGTTGGAGAGAGAGGAAGCTGTTGGAGTGGCTTTGTTATGTGTGTTTAGTATGTATACGTCGTCAGGATGTTCCTGACTGGGTGCGAGCATGTGAAACATGCTAGGACGTACTACCACACCCACTAAATGTCCGCCGTGGCAGGGATTCGATCCCGGGTCTTGCAGATTCACACGTGAGCGTGCTCACCACTCGACCACCACAGCTCAAGTGGTTCAGTTCAGTTCAGGTTGGGCGGGAAGCTAGGCCTTTACAACGGCGCTTACCTTTTGGTGTTGTTGTTTTTGGCGCACTCTCCGAACCCACAGTCTCTACTATCCAGTGTTTTGTGCTTTTCTTATTATTTTCTCTTCTTTCTTCTTGGTTATTCTTCTTTCTTCTTGGTTATTCTTCTTTCTTCTTGGTTATTCTTCTTTCTTCTTCGTTCCTCTTCATTCTTCGTAGTCTTCCTTTGTTTGCTTGTTCTTTAACCTAAGAAGTGCGCATGGGGGGTATGAGACACCACACTCCTGTGCTGACGTATTTGAGCTGTTCCCATCACTAACATCGTTATTTTACCATAAATAGCATTAATACTTATCCATATGCGCCTATTACAGGTTGATTATAAAGGTATTAACCTGTTACAACAATAAAACAAGTGGAAACAGTGTTTGGATGGTCAAAATCGGCGATACAGGCCGGGAGTTACATAATGTATGGCTGAGGCAACCTCCCTGCCCTCCTCCCCTCCCCTTGTCTGGAGAAACACTGTTACGCAATAGTCTCTCTCTCGCTCTTTCCCACGCTTGGTAACAGTGATGACAACGCCCTGCTACCAACTCGCTAATGTTAGCACGAAAATAGACCACAGAATATGGGAATAACAGGGAAAATAGGTGATAACTGAAGGAGGGGAGGAAAGTGGGGAAGGAGGGGAGGTGGAGGAGTGATATTTGGCATAGCCCAGGGGCAAAAAAAAATAAAAAAAAAATTGGGTGTTTTAAATGGATTTTTTGTTGTCCCTTACTCTTAAGAGTCTTCCCGCAGTCCGCCGGGGGAACTCTTAAAAGTCTTCCAGCAGTTCCCGGGTTAAGGAAGCCATACTGGCGATCTGAGAGCAGATAATAAGAGAAATGCTTAAGAAATTTGGAAGCAAGAATAGTTTCAAAAACTTTAGATATACAAGAGATGAGAGCAATTGGACGATAATTGGAGGGTTGTGAGCGGTCACCCTTCTTTGGGACAGGTTGAATGAGAGCAAACTTCCAGCATGAAGGGAAGATGTTAGAGGATATAGACAGAGATGAAAGAGTTTGCCTATAGGCAGGGATTCAGCACGGAAGCACAGTTTTTGAGAACAACAGGAGGAACATCGTCCGGACAGTACGCTTCTTAGTATTAAGCCCAGAGAGGTTGCCAATTGTCTCCAAGTGGAAGTACGAGATCGGGAACGACACCGGGTTCTCGTACAATGTCTTCAATTGGGAGTATCACACCTGGGCCGGCCACAGGGGCGCGATCAGCGAGACTATGCCTCGATAATCCAGTAGTTTGTGAACTACTTGACACATGAGTGAAGCGTCTGGTGGTGGAAATAGATAGATGGAATTTCATTTGTTCCAGTCCAACAGTAATGCGTCTGGACCTCCCGCCGGAGTTCGCGTCTGGCGGGTGAGGAAGAGGGGAAGCCTGTGGTTCTCCTCGGACGCAAATAAATCCACTTGTGGACGGTACGGCTCTACTATCATCCTTTGAAAGACAGTTTGCTTGAGCCTCCATTCTATTAGGGTACTCTGTCTCCGAGACAGAGCATCTGCCCAAACGTTGGCTATGCCTGGCAGATATGATGCGTGTAGATAAATGTCTAGCTTGTTTGCCAACGCAAAAATCTGTTCCGACAACTCTAGCAACACTCGAAATCTCGTTGACCCTTGTTTCTGAATACATGTGACTGCATTCAGATTGTCCATTCGAAAGGCTATTGACTTCCCCACTCGAGTCGAACCGTGAGCCTGAAGGAAAAACAGGGGAACTAGTACCTCTTTTGCATTGATGGGAAAATCTTTGAATCGGGACCACAGACCTTGACCCTGATGTCCGAGGTTTGACTGGTAACCCCAACCCAGTGTCCCTGAAGCATCGGTATCTACCCATACCGTCGGAGGAGAATCCACGTCATTATTGAATGCAATATGTTTCCGGCCTCGCCCAGACCGCTAGTAAGTTGTGGATCAATTTTGGGATACGCCATAACTTGTCTGCCGGCAAGAGCGGAAAGTGTTTGTTTCCCTCCAAGATTAACCTCTTTACTTTCAACTGGCCCAACTTCACAGTAAGTTGAATCCAGTTGAGAGAGCCGGCGAGGGACTCCCACACTTTCCTCGTCGTAGTCAGGCTGTGTAGAAAACGAAACTGTTTCTTGCGGAACCTGTTTCGATTGTCTACACTCTGACTGAGAGTTAGGTGCGTCGTGTCCCACACCAGCCCCACCCACTGAATTACCCTTGTCGGGACAAGATTCGACTTTGCCAAGTTGATATTGAAACCCAGGGATTTGACATGGTGTAGAATGATGTTTACATGTTGGAGGCATAGAATCTCGGATTCTGCTACCACCAGCCAGTCGTCTAGGTACCACATGATCGTGATTCCTTGTTGCAAAAGTGGTAACAGAACTGTCGGACTAATTTGGTGAAGATTCTCGGTGCCAGGTTCAGACCGAAAGGCATGCATTGAAAGACATAAGTCTGCTGCCTAATCCTCAGAGCGAGGAATTTTTGGAACCTTTTGTTGACTGGGACATGCCAATAGGCTTCTGTCAGATCTAACGAGCACATCCAACCTTGTGGTGGAAGAGTTAATTTAGTCTGATATGATTCACAGTGAGCATTCTGAATGAAGGGTTGTGAATATGGCGATTCAGATGATACAAGTCTACGACCGGCCTCATCGGAGTTCTATCCCTCTTCGGCATGAGAAAAAGTCTGGACGTGTAAACAGGGCAAGGTGGATTGACCGGAACAATGATACGCTTGGCTATCATTTCTTGGACTAGTGATTCCACCTCTAATGACCTCAAACTTCGAAAGTTTGACGTAATCGAGGTCGCCGGAGCCACAGCCAAGTGATACCCTTGCGTACCACCATTCTTGCCCAAGTCCGCCGGGGCCAAGCCCAGTGACACGTCCGGAATTCTCCAGTCACGCAACTGGGCTTGTCCGGCAGAGCTACACTCTGATCCAACTCACCCTGCCTGGGCCCTGGGAGTGAGAGAGCTTTGTGTTCTAGCTTTATGACTGGGGAGTGGTGGAGGTAGACGGCTGGCTGGTAGTAGGGGTCCGTGATTATTTTAGTTCTTTTTTGCATTTTTCTACTCGGCACTGTCCTGACTTACCCTTAGGCTGACTTCTGTACCACTTCCCCTTATTCTGTGACTTACCCCTGGTATAGCCACTGCCCCCCGGCACGGAAGGAGCTTTGGGTGCAGGAAAAAACTCAGAACTACTGGGATGACTCTTAGGAGTATACTTTGGCTTAGTAAATTTAGGAGACTCCTTCCGCGGCGCAGAGGCAGGTGGCCTATGAGAGCCAAGAAGGCTAAATACAGTCCTCCATGTTTCCTGACAAACAAGAGTAGGACCACTGGTGACAGTACAACCCGACGTCCTATCTCCGCCGGCAACTTCTTTACCAGAAACACCCGCAAATCTTGCCTAGCCCGGACTGCCTCCAAAAAGAGGCAACCCGGATGTCAGCAAGAGTCTGAACGGAGTTCTACAGAACAAGCCGCCGGGTGAGAGATAGGGCTTTCGTGGCTTGTGGTACCACTATGGCCTCAGATGTCCTAATTAGAGGTTCAGCAATTTGACGGCTTACCAAGAACTGTGACAACAACCTCCAAGCCCTTTGGCGCAATTTATAGTCTTTATCGAGTTGAACAGGGGTGGGACTAGAAAAAGGGTCATTGACTTCACAAAGAGACAACTTCGGGGCACTAAGGAAATCTAACACCTGCGGTATTCTTCCGGCGATTGCAACGGGGAGGGAAAACCAGTTGTGACTCTCTTGGGGTATTTGATGGGAAGACTTACTAGTAATTGTTCCCGCAAAGTTCTGTGCCTCGGCTGCCCACTCAAGCCACGGACCCGAACCTACCGACCCAATTTGCAACACTGCACTGCCGGACTGATCTCGGATAGAATTAGTGTCCAACTCCGGCGTGAGACTAGAGAGTGATTTGATATCATTAACACCTTATTAGCGGCCTAGGTGGTTTATTTATATGTACCGCCCAGCGGGATGTTTTTAGCCAAAATAGGGCTGTTTACGTGATCATTTTCATGCCTAAATAAGACTCAGAACGTAAAACAAGTATCTATCCCTGAAAGGGCATAAACAGAGCTTTCGAATGACACCATAACACCATCCTTTTATGATGGCTAGTTTTCTTGCAACAACCGTGCAACTCGAGTGCAAAAAGCATGTAATTAGGCACTTTCCCCATACAATTCCATATATAGCGAGTGAGAGAGGGAGGGAGGAGGTGGGATTCGTGTCAGTAGGTTCGCCGAGGTGGTCTGGAGCAGTCATACACTCGCTACTCTCCTGCCACCACTTGTCTCTCTCTCTCAGCAACATTACGTGCTGAAATTGCCACACGACCTATGTCGAGCGCCGCCACATAGTCCAGCTTTATTTAACTCGACTTACTGTATGTTGCGCGCCGACAGTTAAGGGTTAAAGCCATCATGTCGAGACCAGTCAGAGTTCAATTTTGCTGATGTGGCCGGCGGAACGGCCGGAGAAGCAGAATACGTGAAAAAATCAGGGGTATAAACATTAGGTATTACCTTAATCAGTACATCTAACACTTCTCCCGTCATGTTCTTATCTCTTAATTTCTTACCGTCATTTATCTGAATAATCCAAAGATCAGGTACCGAAAGTTCCCCAGAAACTGTCGGTTGCGCGACCTGGGGATTCTGAGCAACAATATCGACCCATGACCAATCTGGGCAATACAACAAAGGCATAGGGCCTTTTCTGAGGGGAATTTTCTCTAATGGTGGAGGAATTACGTCTGGTACGACGCGTACATTGGCCGTCGGTAAGAACGACGTCAAGGGAGCTACAGAAGTAGTGACAAGGGAAGGAGTAAATTGCTCTTGAGTGGAAATAAGGACTGATCCCAAATTCGTGCAACCGAAGGTGCCAGAGGTTCCGGTACCGATTTTACCTCATTAAATTTACTCATAAAAGACTCAAACACGCTTTCAAGATCTGCCATAGTAACATATTCCTTAGAACTATCTGTAGACACTTGAGACTCAACATCACATCGTCCAGAAGAAGCGACTCTCTGGCCAGAGCCCAGGGGTTCCGAGACCTCATAAATAGAATGAATGTTCATCGATACTTCCAACCTTTCCTCCGGCGGCCGGGATGAGAGGAATTAAACCTCTTCACTCCGGTCTGAAGGTTCTATAACCTCTTCAGACTCCGCCTCAAGCTGCCGGGATGCCCGGACAGCTGGCTCCAGGACGTCTTGGACAAAATCACCCCAGTTTAAAATCAGGTATTAAAGAGGGTAATTGTGTAACACTAGTGTCTTTCACATGAACTTGTGGAGTAATAGCCTCTACTGTATAGTGTTCGGCTAGAACTTGCGGCGGAACTCTACCCTGAGGTGCACTGGTACATAGAGGTCTAACCTGAGGTGCAATGTTACAGGAATAACAAACTTGTACCTTTCCAATGGCAATTTTACCTTATCCCTCGGCGTGGTCTCCACCGAACCTGAAACCGACTCTGACTGGCCGGATTGGACGTTCGACTCAGGCAGAGGGGTAGAGACGGTAGGTATCGGCTTGGATTGTACACTCAACCCAGCCGTACGGGAAGTTGAAGAACCCTGTACGAGTGCCTTCGCCGCAGTCACTTTCCTCTTCTTCGTCGCCGCTACCCTGGCTGAAGATTGGTGAGAGGATGATTTTCGCAGGGGGGGACCTGGAGCGTAACCTGGTCCGTCCTTGCTCATAATCCGACGGTCGTAGGCCGTTTCGATGACCGGCGGGGGGAGATTCGCTTTTCTAACCTAATCCGAGGACTCACTAGAACTTACAGTTTCTTTAGAAAGTACCTTAGATTGTTTCTTGTGGCTACTAGAACGACTGCTGGCTTTGACAGATTTAATGTTCGGAGACTTAATAATCAAAAGTTCCCACAAAATTTCATCATCACAACATAATGCCTTATGGGCCACATCTTTCGCATAGTCACTGAAACACGTGCGAATACGTTCTAGCAACCCATGACATCCCGGCTCCTTGTGCGTAATAAAACCATTACGAAGCTTTGTGCATACGTGACATTTCTTCGTCACCCACTGTCCTCTGGAACAATCTAGGCAAGTGACACATCTTACACATGGTTTATGACCGTTAATAGGTATACCACGACACAATGGCGTAGCACATAAAGTAACAAGATCCATGATTGCGTGAGCAGTGTACCTTTCTAGGTAATCAAATACGTGTTTTAAGTGGCAACTAGAATAGAGAAGCTGGATGTAACTTGTTATCTTTGGCAGTTAACTTGATTAAGGAAAATATAACCATGAACTTACTCCCTTTGGATTCCAGTGATCAGGAGGGCAAGCCAGAAGGTTCAGGGAGGGTCCGAAACCAGTCCCATTAAAAGAATAAATAATAAATATTTATGAAATAGTACCATCAAAGATCATCAAAATAATCCCAACTCAGATTAACTAGCAGGGCCATCTCTCACATCCTGGTCTGGTGGGCCGAGCTCATCAACCTGGCTTTGATAGCCAGACTAGTAGTCATGACAGAGTGTAGGACAAAGCCCTTAGACCCCTGCACTCTTAATTGTGTTGAGGATCCTTGCCCAAGACCTAATTTAACCCGGGAACTGCGGGGAGACTCTTAAGAGTTCCCCCGGCGGACTGCGGGGAGACTCTTAAGAGTGAGTGAAAAAAAAAAATCAACTTTTGACATCGATTTTTTTTTTTTTTTTTTTTTTATTATTATTATTTTTTTTTTTTGGCCCCTGGGCCATGCAAAATCTCAGTCCTCTACCTCCCCTCCTTCCCCACTTTCCTCCTCTCCTTCAGTTATCACCTATTTTCCCTGTTATTCCCTTATTCTGAGGTATATTTTCGTGCTAACATTAGAAATCCGGTTGGAGGGTGTGGTCATCACTGATAGCAAGCGAATGCAAGAGAGAGAGAGAGAGTATCGATCGACTGTGTCTCAGTGGCCTTGGGGGAAATTGGCGGGAAAGCAGCTTGCCTCACCCATACATTATACAACTCGCGGGCTATATCTCCGATTTTGACCATCCAAACGCTGTTTTCACTAGTTTTATTGTTGTTTCAGGTTAATACCTTTATAATCAACCCATAATAGGCACTTATGGATAAGTATTATTGCTATTAATGGTACAATGAATATTTTAGTGACGGAAACACCTCAAATACATGCGCACAGGGAGAGGTGTCTAATTACCCCCATGCGCACTTCAGAGGTTAAGGAGTGGTTGTGGCAGTGCAATTAATTAACTGAATATTCTGGCAGTAGAGTTACATGGTGGTTAGATTTTGTCTGAATTCATATTTATTAACCAACCCACCAATTAACTTGTAAATAAACCTAATTAATGTAATCAATGAAACTAATGAATATATGTGGTACTCCAAGGACTCAAACCTAGGATACTCACACCGAAATTCGACTGTGACCATTACATACAATAATGGTTTGGCTGCTGCAATGGTGCCCATTACGGGAGAATGGCTATGGCAAGCTTTTCCTCACTGACTATTAAAATGTAAAACTTGCAAAACAAAGCAAAGAACCCCACAATACAAAGACAGAAGAACTTATCAAAATATATCTATCTATATACTCAGGCACATACTTTTTTTTTTTTTTTTTTTTTTTTTTTTTAAGCTGGGGGTGGTCAACTTGAGACATAGCCCGAACAGGGGCAACACAACACAACAATATAATAACACAAAAACAAAACACAAATTCACACACATCTAGGTCGCCCAGGAGAAGCCTCCGAGACCCAGGCCCATTTGGGGCCCCCAGCCGGATTCCCAGGTCCAAGACCTCCCGGAGAGGTTCTGGTCTCAGCAGGCAAACGTGCAGCGAAGCTACCACAACAAGCCCGCCCACCACACATCCAGGCGTACCCTTCATATATATCGGCTCCCCGGGCCAGGCGCCTGACGGACTAATATCTAGTCAAACTGGCGCCTTTTTTTTTTTTTTTTTCCTATATGATTGAAGGATCAGATTTTTACCCTGAATTGTGTTGTGAAGAAATATCTGGAGAAGAAACAAAAGTTGTATGTTAAAACCTAGCATTGTGAATATTAAGAACATACAAAAATGGGAGTCTGGCGAAAGCCAATTGGCCCATACAAGGCCACATGCATAGGCCTTTCAACACCATTACGTCATTTCATCATATTCTGGTTACCATTAGACCATTTTCTTTAGCTGATTATCTACCTCTGCGACTCATATTGGTAAATACGATATCTATAAACTCTAACATAGGTCACCCAACCTATCTCATTACCTAATTCATCACCCAACCTATCTCATTACCTAATTCGTCACCCAACCTATCTTATCACCTAATTCGTCACCCAACCTATCTCATCACCTAATTCATCACCCAACCTATCTCATTACCTAATTCGTCACCCAACCTATCTCATCACCTAATTCATCACCCAACCTATCTCATCACCTAATTCGTCACCCAACCTATCTTATCACCTAATTCGTCACCCAACCTATCTCATCACCCAACCTATCTCATCACCCAACCTATCTCATCACCCAACCTATCTCCTCACATAATTCGTCACCCAACCTATTTCATCAGTGAGTCATCACCCAACCTATCTCGTTACTCAACCTATCTGTATATTTGAAACAATAGTATAGGGTGCATTACTTTTTAGAAATTAACCCCTTCACCAGCATGACGCCTTTTTACCTTTGATTCTGGCTTAAATTAGACGATTTTATGCAGTTAAAGAAGGACCTGTATAATTAAGAGGGTTAATAGAGATTGTATTTACCCATGTGAGTCGTAGGCTAGAGGTAGATTAAGAGGGTTAATAGAGATTGTATTTACCCATGTGAGTCGTAGGCTAGAGGTAGATTAAGAGGGTTAATAGAGATTGTATTTACCCATGTGAGTCGTAGGCTAGAGGTAGATTAAGAGGGTTAATAGAGATTGTATTTACCCATGTGAGTCGTAGGCTAGAGGTAGATTAAGAGGGTTAATAGAGATTGTATTTACCCATGTGAGTCGTAGGCTAGAGGTAGATTAAGAGGGTTAATAGAGATTGTATTTACCCATGTGAGTCGTAGGCTAGAGGTAGATTAAGAGGGTTAATAGAGATTGTATTTACCCATGTGAGTCGTAGGCTAGAGGTAGATTAAGAGGGTTAATAGAGATTGTATTTACCCATGTGAGTCGTAGGCTAGAGGTAGATTAAGAGGGTTAATAGAGATTGTATTTACCCATGTGAGTCGTAGGCTAGAGGTAGAATAAGAGGGTTAATAGAGATTGTATTTACCCATGTGAGTCGTAGGCTTGAGGTAGATTAAGAGGGTTAATAGAGATTGTATTTACCCATGTGAGTCGTAGGCTAGAGGTAGATTAAGAGGGTTAATAGAGATTGTATTTACCCATGTGAGTCGTAGGCTAGAGGTAGATTAAGAGGGTTAATAGAGATTGTATTTACCCATGTGAGTCGTAGGCTAGAGGTAGATTAAGAGGGTTAATAGAGATTGTATTTACCCATGTGAGTCGTAGGCTAGAGGTAGATTAAGAGGGTTAATAGAGATTGTATTTACCCATGTGAGTCGTAGGCTAGAGGTAGATTAAGAGGGTTAATAGAGATTGTATTTACCCATGTGAGTCGTAGGCTAGAGGTAGATTATATACTAAAGAAAATGGTCTAATGGTAACCAGAATAGGATGAACATTACATGGTGGTGAAAAGGTTAAGGGGAGAGTTAATTTTTCTAGCCCCCTTCTCCCTCATGCTTAGTCCCATTAGTTTTCATATTTGACGACGTCCAGCCCAATATTTTGGCGATGTTAAGACCTTTAACCCCATTTTGTCAATATCAAGACTGTTCGTGTCATTTAGATGTTTATTTTTCCTGGCGAGCGATAGCGAGCTAGATCTCAGGACAAATGACGAAACAAGGGGGTTGGTCGATTTATGTATTTATTTATATAATTAATAATTTCCTCGCTAGACCTCCATCAAGCTTAAAATCACCCCCTAGGCTCCCATCAAGATACATTTGTAAATTTTTCGGTAGGGGCCGATTCCTCCTAAATTGCAGGCTTGCTATCGCTCGCCAGAGAAAAATCGACACCTAAATGGCACGAAAGGTTTTAATATTGACAAAGAAATGGGCGAAAGTCTTAAAATGTGAAAACTAACAAGGGGGTTCAGAAAAAAACATGCTTCCCCTTAAGTGGGTAGTACTTGATGTTTCTAGACTCCCTTCTCCCTCATGTTTAGCATATTCATTTTGAAGTTATAAGACGTTCGCTCCGTTAGTTTGGCGATTTTGAGACCTTACGCCTCATTTTTTGTGTCAATATTAAGACCTTTCGTGCCACTTATGTGTCGATTTTTTCCAGGAGAGCGAAAGCGAGCCTCTAATTTTAGAAGGAACCGACCTCTGGCCGGGAAATTTTTCTACCGAAAAATTTACAAATTTATCTTGACAGGGGGTCTAGGTTTTTTTTTTCCAAGTTTGATGGAGGTCTAGCGAGGAAACTAAAAAATAAATAAAATACGTAAAATATATAGACCAAAAACCAAGCACTACCCCCTTAACCCGTTCTGTACCAGGGACGTCTGTTATATATTACGGTATTCTAGCTATATAGACAACTTTATGCAGCTTAGGAAGGATCTGTGGTAGTTAAGAGGGTTGAATGAGATAGTTAGAAGCCTTAAAATTGCCAGAGATCCTTCCTAAACTGAATGCAATCGATCAGTAGTAGCCAGAATAAATTATAAAGGATGTATACGGTACAGAAGGGGTTAAGGGAGAGGTAGTCGCTTTTTCTGGACCACCTCTCTCATGTTTAGCATATTAATTTTGATATTTTGAGACGTTCGTTCCGTTAGATTGGTGATTTTGAGACCTTTCGCTTCATTTCTTTGTCAATATTAAGTCCTTTCGTGCCATTTAGGTGTCGATTATTTCCTAGCGAACGATAGCGAGCCTGTAATTGTACAAGAAATCGTCCTTCGGCTGGGAAATGTTTCTACCGAAAAATATATAAAATTAACTAGAAAGGGGGGGTATTTTTAAGCTAGATGGAGGTCTAGCGCGGAAATTCAAAATCTTTATTAAATAAATATAAAAAAACAAAAACGCAGTACCCCCTTAAGCGCAACAGAAAACATAACAAGTATAACTGAAATAATTAAATGTTCAGTCAGAAAAGTATACACAGACACATACCGGTACAGAAAATAGTACACACAGACAAGTAGACATTGCAGTACACACAGACACAAGTAGACATATCAGTACACACAGACACAAGTAGACATAACAGTACACACAGACACAAGTAGACATAACAGTACACACAGACACAAGCAGACATAACAGTACACACAGACACAAGTAGACATAACAGTACACACAGACACAAGCAGTACACACAGACAAATACAGACATAACAGTACACACAGACACAAGTAGACATAGCAGTACACACAGACACAAGTAGACATAACAGTACACACAGACATAACAGTACACAAAGATACAAGTAGACATAACAGTACACACAGACACAAGTAGACATAACAGTACACACAGACACAAGTAGACATAACAGTACACACAGATACAAGCAGACATAGCAGTACACACAGACACAAGTAGACATAACAGTACACACAGACACATACAGACAGTAGTACACACTGTGACGCCTACCAGCGTAGGCAGAATCGCCTCTCGGTAGCCACTAGCGCTCGCCAGGGACATTGAAGTGGGCTACAGTTATCAGAGAATGTTGTTTTTTCTTTCCTATTAATCGTATTGTCACAGACAGTCCAGTGGTGGTCTTTATTTTCGTCTGTGACAACGGGAAGTGCTTTATATCATTAATAGAATATAACATACATTGTATATAGTTAAGGAGAGAGAACAATATAGGCAGTGTGGTGGTAATGTGTGCGTGCGTATACATGTGCTGCCTCCCTCGCTCGGAGGCTCGCGCGCGTGCTTTCCCACGCCCTTTGATTGGCTGGCATGTCTTGCTGTGTCACGTGACACCTGCTGCCTTGTGACGTCTCGGCCTGTGATTGGCCGACCACCGCGTCTTTGTGGGCTCTTGTGTTTGCGGGGGTCCCAGGGAGCTGCCTTCCTCAGAGCAGGCTAGGGACGCGCATGACTAAAATCCTTTTTATAACTGTCCCCCATATCCCCACCATTCTGATACTGTCTCTCTCACTCAACTTCTTTTCTTTCATTCCTCTAATCTTTTAACGTCACAGCACTCCCTTTGGGTTCTGTACACGATTTCATATTGGACCATCGTATTGTGTGTGTCGCTCTCAGATATATTTACATGTATTAGAATAGGCTATAAGGGTTCTTAGTCTATGGAGGTTTGATGACTCTGTGTGTGTCTCCCTCAGTGTCTTTAGCTAATGGAGGTTTGATGACTCTTTGTGTGTGTCTCCCTCATTATCAGTAGTGCTCTGCTCGATTATTTAATGCTAGACTGGGATGAGGTTTCTGTTGTCGTTGTCACCGATGTGTGTACGGTTCGTTTATACCTACACGACTTCGACGGTTTCTGTGGTAGCCTAGGTCGTCCTTTTGGTTGTGTCTTTTGCGAGCGCAGCATCGTGTTGTAAGAGGGCATTAGCCTACTACCTTATAACACAGTGCTGCCTCTTTGCCTGACTTTTGAGGGATCGCCAGGGTAGAGCCAGATACTTGAGATCTGGATCTACCAAGAGAGCATCCCCGTCATTAACGTAACTTTAATCATACCGACTTAAGGGCAACGCTAGGCTATGAGTCTGTCTTGCTCAGCCACAGTTTCCTAACCTTGATATCCCAGCTAGACTTTATTCGCCTAGCAGACACTAGTTAGGACATAAGCTCTTTTGATATGTATGCATTATTATTCACAAGCATTTATTAGTCTAGGTTGTTGCTGAGTTGCACAACCATAGTAGACTGTTTCGTTGATAAGGAAGTACTTCTTTTTTGTGTCGAGCATTACTACCGTTGTGCATTTATAGTATTCTCGTGTCAGTTAACATTATATGTCCTATCTTTTTGTGTATTCGCTGTACACGTGTGGTGTCCTGCCTCCTGCCTTTATATAGTTTAAGATATGAGCATCTTATGAGCATCAGACATTCTTCAGAAGTTTCCAGGTCTATGCTGTAGGACTATACTTCAATTTCTTTCAGATAGGAGTGAAGAGTTTATTGTTGTTTAGAGTAACTGTATTAAAGCATCTTTTTATTGTATTAAGTCTTGCAGTGATTTAATTGATCTTCCCATAGATTCTTTTGTATGCATTTTAACGTAACTTGCATCCTGTGTGTTATCAGGCTATACCAGTGTGGGTTAGCCTGAAGTAGAGTACATATATGCCCAGTTAAGGATACCCCGTTATCGCAGCTTAACTCTGAAGGGTATAGGTGTTTTGTTCACCGGCATATAAGTTCAAGGGTTTGGATCTAGCGTACCGTTGTTGCATAGTGCCCTATTACTAGTCCAATCTTTAAGTGCTCTTGTTTTATTCGTAGCCCCGGTCGTAACAAATGGCGACCTTGCCTAGTATCTTATCTTAGTCAATTTAGTGAACCAAGAAATAATTGCAGGATTTTTGGACATTTGTTTTTGAGGAATATTTTGGACACGTGGGATTTTTTTTTTTGGCAACGTGGTATAGCACTTGAGTTGTCTTCAAGCATTTTTGAGTGAATAATGCTACATGAGAGTAGGTACGTTTTTTTTGTTATAAACTTTGAAGATTTCCAGTAGACACTATGTCGAACGACGGATCAGTGTACAGTGAGGACACAGTACGGGAAGCAGGCGAGGAGGTGGAGAAGGTGGAGTTGTCTAGCGGCGCTCGGGTGGTAAACAGTGAGGAGGATGCTCGGATATTTTTGGAGGAGCCTGTGTCAGCGGGTCGTGTGTCGGGGCTAGACCGGTATGGAATGCAGTGTGTAGCCACGGTCTTAGGGTTTCCCGGTACTAGCAGTTTGTCGAGAGGTGAGCTGGTTACCTGTGTGCTCGGTGGGGTGCGTGGGGCTTCGGGTGGATCGGGAGCTGGGGCACCTTCTGCCCAGCCCCCATTCCACTCGACTCCTACCATGGTGCCCCCTCGGGCTCCGGAGCCGGATACGTTCCCGCAGGCCGATACCCGCTGGCAGTTGGGTATGCCTCTAGGTGGCTCACGGGGTGGGTCCCCGATAGTAGCACCCCCTCCTCAAGGTTTGTCTGCCGAGATGTTGTTTCAGCTCGAGCTCGCCAAACTTCAGCAGCAGCAGCGGGAATCTGAGTTTAGGATTCAGGCTGAGCAACGAAAGCATGAATCTGAGCAGCAGTAGCAGATTGAGATGGCTAAGATTCGGCAGCAGCAGCGGGAAGCTGAGCTTCAGGTTGAGGCTACGAAGTACTGTGCAGACAGAGATCTTGAGAAGTCTCGGGTGGAGTCGACAGGGCAGCGTCTCGGTTCTGGGAATCGAGGTCTTGATCAGTCTTTATCGCACCTTCTTAAGTTAGTCCCTGCATTTGATGAGTCGGGTGTCACCGAGATTTTTTTGCGTTTTGAGAAGAAGTGCCGGGAGCACCAGTGGCCCGAGGTTAAATGGGCAGCCCTTGTTTCCTCTAGGTTGGTTGGCAAAGGACTCAAGGCATATGATGCGTTGCCCTTGTAGTCTTGCATCGATTATGAGGTATTGAAGGAGGCTGTCCTGCGGGCATATGAGTTACAACCAGAGACTTATAGGTTGAAGTTCCGGGTGTTACGAGGGGTCGTGAGTGCACTTTTCTAGAACATGCCCGGGAACTGTCTGATGCATTGAGAATTTGGCTGAGGTCAGAGAAGGTGACGACGTTCGAGGAGCTTAAGCAGTTAGTCCTTCTAGAGCAATTTTTCAAGTGCACAGGCGGCGACCTGACGTTGAACCTCAAAGAGAAAAATCCTAAAACTCTACAGGAGGCAGTCGAGATGGCTGACCGTAGGCAATCGCTGATTCGTGGGTGCGGGTCTGCACAATGGAACGATGCAGGTAACAAGGGGCGCAACACTCCACCCCTCCGAGTCAGTGATACACCATATAACAACGAAAATAAGAGCTATGATACCAATTTTGATCACCAACCTAAAACCGTCCCGTTTAAGAAGGGTCCGGGCCCTTCCCCACCTCAAGGGAAGCCTAAGGGGGAGGTAGAGTGTTTTCATTGTCATAAGAAGGGGCATTTTGCATGATCCTGTCCTAGCAAACTACCTACTGCAGTCGTGTCTTTGGCTCGCAACATTGGGGTGTCTTTAAGGTCTTCTGCTATTACCCGGGGTGATATGTCAGATGCGGGGGCACAGCCAGTGAAGGAGTGTCCGGAAGGCTCGAAACCTGTCCGCGATGCTTTTTGTGGCCATTGAGGGCGTGGCTGCGTGAGTTGGGCTGGTTGCAAGCATGAGTTGGAGTTGCTGCGAGATACAGGTGCATCCCAGACTTTGATGAAGAACTTTACAGGCCAACCTATAAACGTGGCACGGGTGGTTGTGGTGCAGGGTATTAATGCTACACGGTCATACCCGTTGGTTCGAGTAGAGCTGGAGGTTGATGGTGTGACACGGGAGCTTGATGTTAGAATCGTAGAGAAACTGCCAGTAGAGGGCGTCGACCTTCTTCTCGGCAACGACTTTGCGGTACCTGCTTCTGAGGTTCCACCCTTAGTCGGTGCCGAGAGGGCGGCCGACGTGAGTAGGGAGGGGCAGGAGTTGGTCGAGAGGTGTCAACCACAGCAGAGGGCGTGTGTTGTCACCCGATCTCGTGCATCTAAAGTGTCGCAGCCTATTCCTCAGTCTCTGGACCAGCGGAGGAACGGTCGGAGGGAGATAGCTAAAGTTGAGAGTTTTGTGAGTTTTGCTCCAGCGGCTCTCCTTAGCGACTTAGCACTTGACCCAGAGGTGAGCTCCGGAGTGGCCCCAGAACCTGTCACCCCTAGTGACATGGTTGGGCGTGATGGCACTCCGCGACTTAGTAGTTCCCAGGTGGAGGAGAGTTGTGGGAACGGGGCTATTGAACATGAGGACGGGGAAACATGTCATGTGAACCTGTTGGAGGAGTTTGTGAGGCAACCACCTGAGCAGCCTACTGTCCCTGCGTTGGTCTGCAGCGGCCAAGGTGGAGAAGAAGAGGGGGGCAGTAGGGCACAGGTGGAGGAGAGTTGGGATTGTCATGTCTCGGCGGAGCAGAGTCTGGTGGCTGTGGAAGCGCTAGAGCACCTGCCTGAGCAGCAGTGTGCAGCGCTCCAGCACCAGCTCGGTTCATACCCCACTGGTCGTGCCGAGCACCCAAGCCTCACAACTCATGCGGTGCAGGATGTTCCGTGGGCAGGTCACTTGAGTGTTTGTAGACCGTTAGCCTCGTTGTTTCGGTGGTTCAAGGTGGGCGACGAGGCTTTGACATGGTTGTCAAGTCAGGGTCGACCCATGGCTGCCATGGGTGGTGGTCAGAAGGAGGACATTGAGCAGATTGGTGAGGTTGGCTGTGGAGTGGATGTGCCCGGTCGTCGCATAGCCTCCCAATGCTGCTCTAGTTGAATGAAACAGCCCTACCATAGACCGACTGTATCTGGCCATGTCGCTGAAGGCGGTGATGCTGCGCAGGCAGATGTAGTTGTAAGGAATGCGGGGGTGCACATGTACGGTATCGGCGGGGAAGCCTTAGCAATTATGAACTATGGGAGTGACTGCACAGATGGTACTGATTGTTCCTCTCATGACCTGGCTGTTCTAGGGACGAAGGTGGAGAAGGAGGGAGACTTTAGTTTAGAAGCTGCGGTCTCGGCTGGGTTGTGGGAGGGCAGAAGGCATGTTGTTCTTCGAGATAAGTTGCAACCTCTTGTGTCTGAGCGCCAAGAGATGTTGTTTACTAGGCTGTGGCAGTACATCTGCATGTTTGTTGCTTCTCCAGGCCTGATGTACGGGGTAGAAGCTGACATGGAGGCTGGAGACAGTGCAAGGCTCAAGTTAGTTCCCTACCGTATAAATCCTGCTCAACAGCCTGTCGTGAAAACAGAGCTAGACGACATGTGGAAAAAGGGTCTGAGGGATAAAGGATATCGTGAGTGGTCGTTGCCAGTGAGTTTGCAACCTGAGTTGAGTGGCAAGATCCGTGTGTATGGTGATTGCAAGAGTGTGGAAGCATTATCCCTGACTGACGCCTATCCATTACCTAGAGTTGACGATACCATAGACCGCATCGGGGCTGCCTCGCTCGTAACGAAGGTAGAACTAGTGAAAGGTTATTGGCAGGCCCCGTTGCTGGAAAGTGCGAAGAGAAGTGCCAGTCTTGTGATGAACTGGGCAGTTTATCAGTGTCAGGTGTTGTTTTGCTGCTGGAACACAAGTTGGATGTGTGGCATGCTAAGGGCACTGATAATGTTTTGGCTGATTGTTTGTCACGGGAGGGTTTGTTTGCAGGAGAACCCTCGCCGTTCAGTCAGTGTGTGTTGAGAGTGGAGAAAAATCAGGCTTGCCCCTGTAGAGCAGCCGTCAAAAACAACATTAAAATTAAATAAAAAAAATCACATAAAAACTCTTTCTTTTTGATAGTTAATTGTAAGTTGCCAATATTATAGCTAATGTCCTAAGTTGAACCTGTCTTTCACGTAGGAGGCTGGACTCTGTGAAGCCCGCTCAGGGAGCATAGCAGGCTAAAATTATACAATTATGTTTGGGAGAGGTTAAAAGATTTTCTTTATGCTAATGTGTTGTTTTTATTTAAGATTGAGCTTTGCATTTCATTTTCTGGTGGAGTGGCTAAGTGTAGCGAGTCTTGTCGGCATTCTGCCTTGTCAGATATCGTGCTCGCCTAATGTTGAGCATCCTATATCTTGGGCGGGGTGGGACGCCTACCAGCGTTGGCAGAATCGCCTCTCGGTAGCCACTAGCACTCGCCAGGGACATTGAAGTGGGCTACAGTTATCAGAGAATGTTGTTCTTTCTTTCCTAGCAATCGTACTGTCACAGACAGTCCAGTGGTGGTCTTTATTTTCGTCTGTGACAACGGGAAGTGCTTTATATCATTAATAGAATATAACATGCATTGTATATAGTTAAGGAGAGAGAACAATATAGGCAGTGTGGTGGTAATGTGTGCGTGCGTATACATGTGCTGCCTCCCTCGCTCGGAGGCTCACGCGCGTGCTTTCCCACGCCCTTTGATTAGAACATAAGAACATAAGAAAATGGGAGTCTGCAGAAAGCCGATTGGCCTAAGCAAGGCAGATCCCTGTCCCACACAACCCCAAATCAATTACAAAGCCCAATTATAGGCTCAACACTCTAATACCCTGAGGATCATCTTACCAAAACGGTTAGAGATTAACGCAGGATTATGGGGGTCTGCAGAGCGCTGATTGGCCCAACCCGGCTGATCCCCCTTCACACCCAACCCTTCTCGTCCATATGCTTATCCAATTTTATCTTAAAGCTCCCTACAGTTTTAGATCCCACTATAGCACTTGGTAGTCCATTCCACCCATCTACAACTCTGTTACCAAACCAATATTTGCCTATATCTTTTCTGAAACTAAATTTATCTAATTTGAAACCATTGGTACGAGTTCTTTCGCTATCACTGAGCTTTAGTACATTTGTCATGTCCCCTTTGTTAATCCCACTAACCCACTTGAACACCTCTATCATATCCCCTCTAACTCTGCGTCTCTCTAACGAATGTAAACCTAATTTCTTCAACCTCTCTTCATACGGAAGATTTCTAATATTATGGATAATTTTTGTCATTCTACGCTGTACTCTCTCCAATGAATCTATGTCCATTCTGTAATAAGGACACCAAAATTGGACAGCATAATCCATATGGGGTCTCACTAATGACAAGTAAAGTTTTAAGATAACATCAGCAGTTCTGTTACTCACACTCCTAGAGATGAACCCGAGAATTCTGTTTGCCTTATTACGAACGCCTATACACTGTTTTCTAGGCTTCAAATCATTGCTAACAAACACACCTAGATCTTTCTCGCAGTCTGAATTTTCTAATTCTAAATTAGCTAGTTTATATTTAACATTTGTTTGCATCTTCCCTATCTTTAATACCTTGCATTTGTCAATGTTAAACTTCATCTGCCAATTTACTGACCATTCATGTAAGGTATCTAGATCCCTTTGGAGGCACTCTATATCGCTATCTGAATCAATTGATCTCCCCATTTTAGTATCGTCTGCGAATTTACTTATCCTACTAGTTATACCTAAATCTAGGTCATTTATGTATATAAGAAACAACAGGGGACCTATAACCTATGATTGGCTGGCATGTCTTGCTGTGTCACGTGACACCTGCTGCCTTGTGACGTCTCGGCCTGTGATTGGCCGACCACCGCGTCTTTGTGGGCTCCTGTGTTCGCGGGGGTCCCCGGGATCTGCCTTCCTCAGAGCAGGCTAGGGACGTGCACGACTAACATCCTTTTTACAACTGTCCCCCATATCCCCACCATTCTGATACTGTCTCTCTCACTCAACTTCTTTTCTTTCATTCCTCTAATCTTTTAACGTCACAGCACGCCCTTTGGGTTCTGTACACGATTTCATATCGGCCCATCGTATTGTGTGCGTCGCTCTCAGATATATTTACATGTATTAGAATAGGCTGTAAGGGTTCTTAGTCTATGGAGGTTTGATGACTCTGTGTGTGTCTCCCTCAGTGTCCTTAGCTAATGGAAGTTTGATGACTCTTTGTGTGTGTCTCCCTCATTATCAGTAGTGCTCTGTTCGGTTATTTAATGATAGACTGGGATGAGGTTTCTGTTGTCGTTGTCACCGATGTGTGTACGGTTCGTTTATACCTACACGACTTCGACGGTTTCTGTGGTAGCCTAGGTCGTCCTTTTGGTTGTGTCTTTTGCGAGCGCAGCATCGTGTTGTAAGAGGGCATTAGCCTACTACCTTATAACACAGTGCTGCCTCTTTGCCTGACTTTTGAGGGATCGCCAGGGTAGAGCCAGATACTTGAGATCTGGATCTACCAAGAGAGCATCCCCGTCATTAACGTAACTTTAATCATACCGACTTAAGGGCAACGCTAGGCTATGAGTCTGTCTTGCTCAGCCACAGTTTCCTAACCTTGATATCCCAGCTAGACTTTATTCGCCTAGCAGACACTAGTTAGGACCTAAGCTCTTTTGATATGTATGCATTATTATTCACAAGCATTTATTAGTCTAGGTTGTTGCTGAGTTGCACAACCACAGTAGACTGTTTCGTTGATAAGGAAGTACTTCTTTTTTGTGTCTAGCATTACTACCGTTGCGCATTTATAGTATTCTTGTGTCAGTTAACATTATATGTCCTATCTTTTTGTGTATTCGCTGTACACGTGTGGTGTCCTGCCTCCTGCCTTTATATAGTTTAAGATACGAGCATCTTATGAGCATCAGACATTCTTCAGAAGTTTCCAGGTCTATGCTGTAGGACTATACTTCACTTTCTTTCAGATAGGAGTGAAGAGTTTATTGTTGTTTAGAGTAACTGTATTAAAGCATCTTTTTATTGTATTAAATCTTGCAGTGATTTAATTGATCTTCCCATAGATTCTTTTGTATGCATTTTAACGTAACTTGCATCCTGTGTGTTATCAGGCTATACCAGTGTGGGTTAGCCTGAAGTAGAGTACATTTATGCCCAGTTAAGGATACCCCGTTATCGCAGATTAACTCTGGAGGGTATAGGTGTTTTGTTCACCGGCATATAAGTTCAAGGGTTTGGATCTAGCGTACCGTTGTTGCATAGTGCCCTATTACTAGTCCAATCTTTAAGTGCCCTTGTTCTATTTGTAGCCCCGGTCGTAACAACACAGACACAAGTAGACATACCCGGTAACAGTACACACAGACACAAGTAGACATACCCGGTAACAGTACACACAGACACAAACAGACATAACAGTACACACAGACACAAGCAGACATAACAGTACACACACACATACACACAGACACATACAGACAGTACGGTAGTACACACAGACACAAGTAGACATAACAGTACACACAGACACAAGTAGACATAGTAGTACATACAGACAAGTACACATAACAGTACACACAGACACAAGTACACATAACAGTACACAGACACAAGTAGACATAGAAGTACACAGACACAAGTAGACATAGCAGTACACACAGACACAAGTACACATAACAGTACACACAGGCACAAGTACACATAACAGTACACAGACACAAGTAGACATAACAGTACACACAGACACAAGTAGACATAACAATACACACAGACACATACAGACAGTAGTACACACAGACACAAGTAGACATAACAGTAGACACATACACAAGTAGACATAGCAGTACACACAGACACATACAGACAGTAGTACACACAGACAAGTAGACATAACAGTACACACAGACACAAGTAGACATAGCAGTAGGCTACATACAGACACAAGTAGACATAACAGTACACAGACACAAACAGACATAACAGTACACACAGACACAAGTATACATAACAGTACACACAGACACAAGTATACATAGCAGTAGGCTACACATAGACACAAGTAGACATAACAGTACACACAGACACAAACAGACATAACAGTACACACAGACACAAGTAGACATAACAGTACACACAGACACAAACAGACATAACAGTACACACAGACACAAGTAGACATAACAGTACACACAGACACAAGTAGACATAACAGTACACACAGACACAAGTAGACATAACAGTACACACAGACACAAACAGACATAACAGTACACACAGACACAAGTAGACATAGCAGTACACACAGACACAAGTAGACATAACAGTACACACAGACACATGTAGACATTACAGTACACACAGACACAAGTAGACATAACAGTACACACAGACACAAGTAGACATAATAGTACACACAGACACAAGTATAAAATAACCACGAATCTATTCTAATATAGTTAATTAGTATCATAATATCGGTGTATTGGATGTATTAAAGGGTCTGCGGTGTTGATTGATCTTTAAATTGGGTTTGGACAGACGGGTTGAGGAGTTACGTTTGTTGACATGACATTTGGGTGACCTAGAAGTAACTGTCTGGACATTGACAGACATGATGGGTACATTGTCACTTGGCAACTAGAAATAATATGATATTCTGTACATTTGTAGGGTTGGTGTGGGGCTGGGTAGTGTAGGTTTCTCAATTTATTGGTAGATAGAACAATTAAAGGTAATGCCTGCAGTTTAAATGTGAGAGGGCCTTTTAAAAAACTGAGTGGTGGGGTGGGGGCAGGTCACGGGTTTGGGGGTTTAAATGATCAAACCTTAGGACCATAATTATGCTTTCCTAATTGTGTATTTGTAGATAAACAAATGATGGGTAGAATACCCTTATGTAATATCTGCAGCTAGTAGGGTTTGATTGATTAATGTAATATAAATATAATTACCCAAAATTAAAGGTCTATTCACGTGGATTGTAGTTCATTAGTAGGCTATTAGGTTCAATTCAAGCACCATGTTACGGTGATATTTGCATGCTCACGGTCACACCCGTAACGCATCTAGGCCTAATTTGAAATTTTTAATTTTTAATTTTTATATATTTATTTTTTTAATTATCCTACAGCCAGCTTTTATTTACACTCCCTACAGGTAATATTCATGATAATGACAATAAGTATTTGGTGGAGGGGGATCACGGGGTGTTGAGTGCTCATTGGTTCAACACAAAAGCGGTTAAATTACTGTAGAAGCGAACTTAACGGTCGTGAGCCGGAGTGTGCACATCGCCGCGAAAGGTTGCTTGAATAACACCAGCTATGTTATCAATTAATTTTTCGCTAAAAATTGAAGAGACCCCGGACAGACTGTAGTTATTTTTTACATTACCCTAACCTAACAACCTTATCTAACCTATCCTAGTATTATGGGTGTCTCCAGGTCCAGATGAGGTGTATGCTAGGGTATTAAAAGAATGCAAGGACGAATTAAGTTACCCATTAACTCACCTATTTAATAATTCACTAGCTTTAGGCTTAGTTCCTGATTCATGGAAGTTCGCAAATATAATTCCGATATTTAAAAAAGGTTGTGGTAAACTATCAATGGAAGTTAAATATGACTAGCTATAATGAATCAAATCAAATCAATCTAAATGAAAACTACTCTATATCTAAATTGAATTCAATCTGAAACAAGCTAATTTATATCCAAAGGTCTCACATAATAAATGTATATATAGGGTAAGGTTATAAGGGTTAATATTAGCCAGGAATTAACTCACCAATAGTTCCACGTGGCAATGAGGCAAGGGAGAACGTTTTACCCAATATGGCGGTGGACAATGGGGAACGAGACTTCGGTCCTGAGACTCGAGTCAAGTTAAAGAAAGAATAAATGATTACATGGGAATGGACATGCTTATTATGCTTATCTGTCAGTCAGTCATGGTGTCGATGAGAGCGTCGTGATGGTGTAGCTGAGTGTATTGCTGTATGTGTATTGTGATTAGATGCACAAAAGCTCGAACAACTGAGGGCGGAAAATTAGATGTTAACTGGTTGGTGTTTGTGAAGGCTCTGGCATTCCTCGAAAGCACACCTTGCTGCCTTGGCAAACCGCCAGGAGCCCAAATTATCGTACGCATCTAGGTTGCTCTATACGATAAATTATATTAATATATACGATAAATTCATATATACTACATAAGACCATGGCAATATTGCTTAATAGCATATTAGGCCTTTTATAACTTAACTTATTTACAATCTTATAATATACGATCTACTCGTCCTACGTCGTGCTGTAGGAGCGATCGTGACGTCACAGAGACATACGAGGTCACAAAAGAGTCATATTCTATCGTATTTATACGATACACTCCCCCCACAAAAAAATATCTGAACCCCACCTTAACACCTTACGAGCGGCCTATGCGGTTTATTTATGTGTACCGCACAGCGGGGTGTTTTTAGCCAAAATAGGGCTGTTTACGTGATCATTTTCATGCCTAAATAAGACCCAGAACGTAAAACAAGTACCTATCCCTGAAAGGGCATAAACAGAGCTTTCGAATGACACCATAACGATCCTTGTATGATGGATAGTTTTCTTGCAATAACCGTGCAACGCGAGTGCAAAAAGCAGGTAATTCGGTACTTTCAGTACATAATTGAGTATGTAGCGAGTGAGAGAGGGAGGAGGGAGCTGAGATTTGTGTCAGTAGGTTCGCCGCGGTGGTCTGGAGCAGTCATACGCTCGCTAGTCTCCTGCCACCACTTGTCTCTCTCTCTCAGCCACATTACGTGCTGAAATTGCCACTCGAGTTATGTCGAGCGCCGCCACATAGTCCAGCTTTTTTTAACTCGACTTATGTTGCTCGCCGCTAAATAAGGGTTAAACCTAAAGTTGCCCAGAGGCTATCTTCTGACGCCACAAGTCGACGGCGCCAGCAGCAGCGCGTCTGGGACGTGTCCCGGTCCGAGAATGATCACCATCAGTAAGAGGCGAGTCGTTCCTTTGAGAATCCTCGGACCCAGCAATAACAGGTGGAGCATCAGATTGTAATGCGGAATCGAGCTCCAAAGCGTACAAACGTGCGATAGGACGAACAGTAGTTCCAGTGGTTGTCTTCAATAGCGCCACCCGCTCTACAGAGTCTGCCCCCTTGTATACCTCCAACACGCGGCCCAATTTCCAGTATAAACGAGGACTACTTCTTTAATTAAAACAACTTCACCAACTGTAGGTGCCGTTGGTCTACCAGAGGGAGTAACACTCCTTTCCCTCAATGCTAGCAGATAATTATTCACTAATCCACCGTTTCCTAAAATCCTCGATTATCCTAGATATATATTGGTATCTCTTAGACACCGCTACCTCAGAGTACAACGAGGGATCCTCTAACTCTACTATGGATTGGAAATCAGATGGAAACGCAGTCAATGGTTTCCCATATAGCAAGTGAGCTGGCATTAATGGTAGTGGTTCCTGCAGGTCGGTGTACACATATGTAAGCGGGTGATCATTCACGACTGCCTCTATCTCTGTGAGGAACTTTTTAGTGAGGGCAATCGGTACTAAATAGGACAAGAATTGCTCACAAGGTGATACAAGCATAAAACTTTCCACAATAGTTCACAAAGACCTATTTTACAATTTCAGGGCAGGAGCCACCAAGATTTCAGTGTTGCATAGCAACGGTTGCTAGGCAAATAATTTTCCTTAGCAACCGGCAGCAACAATGCAGTTTCTGGAAAACTGTGAGGTGCTATGGTTTTTTCTCAACTCCTTGTTCTAAAAAACATGTAGCATTGCATTTGGAGATCATATACAAGAATTATGTGGCATAAAATCCAATTTAGGGCAAGTCAGGCTATAAAAATGCCACTCCTAAAGCTTCAGACACTGTTGTCACAGTCACTTTTGCATTTGCAGTAGGCTGTGCATTTTAGATGCGCATCAACACATTTGCAGTCTGTGCATCCTCCTCGGCAAGAACACTTCAGTAGTTCTGGGCAGGTTGCACTGGCTTCGGGCAAGTTAGACCACAGAGGCCTCCACTTTTCTGGGCAAGTCCATCCCCACTCATTTGGAGAGGGCAACTGTCGTTCTGGCACCGTGGTGCAGCCCCAGTGGTGCCCACCTTGTAGTACTGCCCTCTTCATGTGTTGCTGTAGAGCAGCCTTGGTTGGAGGTAGACATGATATCTGACGTCCTTTGTGGATGAACAGATTCTTTCTGACTTCATTGATGGAACGAGAAGTTGCTGTCCTGTCATAGAGTCGAATGGTGAAGTACTCCAGAGAAGCCTCAGTCGCTTCACCAATTTGTTCAGGTGCAATGTGCAGCTCATAGAATGTCACAGTAAATTCATCATGTGCCTCCCACACTTTCCATGCAGTCTTCTTTCCCACCTGGACCAGATGGGACACGGTATCACAACCTGTATAAGCATGGAACACAGGCAGTGCCAAGGATCTTTCTGTGCCAAGTGAAGCACATATTTCATGAGCTGGGATGTACCTAAAGTCCTTTCCACAACCAAAGGCAATCCAGAGTTCTATCTGCTGTCTCTGAGCCAGCTGCTGTACGACTGCCACTGCCAATACTACCACGTCAGTGTCCACACTTCGAACAAGGATCTTGTGGAAGCCCTGCATAACAGCATCACTGACATGCACCATGATCCTCGAGTCTGCCTCCTCATGGTTGCAGGGAGCAATGTTGCTGGTGTCTCGTGTAGGTAAGCATAGCACATTGGCACCATCAGTAACAATGAGAGTCTGGTCTCCTGATGCATTTACCAGCAGTTCCTTGTTCAGGAATGTAAACAGATCTGTCTTGTTGTTGGCCAAGCGAAGGAACTGCTGCCAGTTCTTTGGTGTTGGGCTAGACGCCCCAACTCGTCTGCGCTGAATAGGACCAGTGACACGTTGTTCTCTTGTCTGTGACTTGAGGCTGTTATCGAAGTACTGGTCCCAGACAACATCCACTCTCAGAGCCTGACTTTGAGCATTGTTTATGTATGGAAGAAAGACCTTGGCAGCATAGTCTCCAAATGTCTTGCAGCCCTCAGGTCTAAGAAAGTGAACAAGTGCCGCACCATCCATGATTCGCACTTCAGTCTCTGGTGTCACATCATTTGATGACCCTACTTTCTTTTCAAGACATTCTATGAGATCAGACTTCTTCCCTGGACGTAGCTGCCCATAGGCAGACAGAGATGGAGGAAATGGGAGGTTTTCATGATTGAAGAAATTGTTCAAGTCACCTTTCCTTGTCTGACATGCAACATACAGACTTGCAAACAGCGAAGATTCACTTTTGAGGAGACTGACTTTGTCCCCTGATTTGTTTGATCGTTTGCCTTGGACATTGAACAGTACCACCTTGTTCCTGGTAATTGTTGCTGTGATTGGCTTAGTATTTGTTCTGAGCCGCTCTTCCACAAATGTTGCATACTGCTCCTGACCCTTTGATGCGAGAGTGGTTAGACACTCGACTGACTGCTCATCCATGATGTCCTTTGTATGGAGTCTGAGAAGGTCCTGCCCTTCCTCCTCAAATGGGCTCCCCATGTCCTCCATTACACTAACTACCGCCTGAACCTGTCCAGCAAACAACTTCTGGGTTGACCGGGTTTGTTCATGATGGTTTCTTTGCCCAGAACTTTGTTGTTTCCCTACCATGGTCGCTTCAAACTCAGAAATTACTCTGACAAGTTCTGGTCCTGCCACTGCCCATCTCAAGAGGGAGTTTGCATCCTGGGTAAGCCCGATGATTCCGCCTTCATCCTTCATTACTCCATTGTTTTGTTCATGGCAGTGATCGACAGCAATGAGGGAGAATTTTCTCTGGGATTTTGCCACAACAAACTTGCCTTGCTGAAATTCTTTGGCAACATCTGGATGAGTGTGAGATAGACAGCTCATGTCACGCACATGTACGGACATCCAACGTGCGTAGTGGGTGTGGTTGAGACTGAAGAACCAAGGTGTCAATTTCTTCAATGTATCCACATACAAATCAAAGTCACCAGTACGTAGTGATCGCACAAATGTGAACAAGAGAAGTTCCAGCTCTAGACTCGTATGCCAGTACATGAACTGAGGACTTTCAGCTTTTCGCCGTTCACACCATGTGCTGAAAGTGTCTGTGGATTCTTCGGAATTGTTTGCAACATATCCATCATAAGCCTTCTTGAGAAGGATGTACAATGCACATGCAGTGACTTGGTGAGCATGACGGGTTCGAGTCACATGTGATGCCTTCAGGAAGGACACAGCAATGCCTGGTGTGGCAACATCAGCTTCCTGGAGAACTTCCACCCAACCACTTCCATCAAGCCAATGACCCAAAGCTTTCAAGCCTGTCATTTCAGTGTGTAGACCCCCCATAAGCATTACAAACTTGTCCTCGCCATACAGTTCGGACATATTCCATTGCAGCTTCTTCAGTGTAGCATACAGAGGTTGGTCCCCACTAATCACTGGAGTCTGGCCAGGGTTGAGGTGATGAACTGCTGACTTCACCACTTCCATGCAATGCCGAAGCATAGATGGTGAGCTGGCTTCCTCAACACAGAGAGGCATCATGGCATTCACAGATGGCAGAATGTCTGGGTCTGGCACTCTGCTGGCATGGTATGCTGCCCAAGACAAAGTCGCCTCTGCTGATATGTCATCTGCATGATGTTTCTCAACATGACTCAGCCAGTCATATTCCTTGTCCATGTCCTTGGTCAAAGGGGTGTTGGAAGAAGCCAGGTCTGCAGGGATGGGTGGGACAAAGACGTCATTTTTTGGCAACCGTGTTGGTTTCAGTTCAGTGTACGAAAGGGGCAAGTCGCTCATTTTCCTCAACCCCCTCTCTTGAGTTATTGATACCTTTGCACGTGCTCTATTGTACAGGTTTGTAAGGCAGTTTGCATGATACTTTGCCTCCTGGGCAATAAGGTCTACTGCACTTAATTTTGCAAGAAGATTTTCATCTTGTAGATCATGTGCGCATTTCCTCACACGAAAATCTAGTTGAAATGTACAGACTTCGCGGAGGTTCTCCTTTGTTTGCTGCTGGGAACAAAAGAAGCATTTGGGACAATTGCTGCCAACTGTTCCACTTGAGGCAGTATCACCACCACTGCTAGTGCTACGTGTGAAAATTCGTTTTGAAGCAGTCCCATCTTCCTCAGACTTGTGCTTTCGTTTTGCGCGTTCCAGTTTGGTATGTGAAAACTTCTGATAACAAGATTTGTGCCACTTTGCATTCTGTTCTTTCAATGTTAATTGAATACCATTCCCATGGTCAAGTCGTGCCAGATTGATTTTGATTGGCATTGAGTCAAGGTTACTAAACTGTGTGATGTTGTCTACTATGGTTTCATAGCCTCTGTCAGTTGGTGATATGAGAGACTCTTTGGTGTCCAGTTGACAAAAAACACAGATAGTCCAATCAGTTGCTTGAACAGATGAAGATGAGGCACTGGCCATTTCTGTGAATATTCAGTACGTCTTGACTATCACTGTGCGCAGATCAAATATATCAAACTTGCTGAAACTGGAAACAAAATATGATTAAGGCCGAGGGTTTATCCTTTTACCACCTTTATCAAATACATCTGTTGCACACATTCCTTTATGGGATACAACTAGGTTCAGTTTCCCTACACCTAGCCCGATCGTTCATCCAGTGCCATTTAAGTCCTGTGCGATCTGTACACCTTCCGGGTAATTCTTAAGCCCCGTTACCCTTGGCTCGGCTCTCCCGCGCTGGCACATCCTGTCAATTCAGGCGCGGCTATCTAACTCCATCTACCAACTACAAACTACAGTTTAGTAGCTAGTGGATTTGGGGCTGTTAGATAGCATTTGGGACACTGATCTAGATATACTAGTACTTATTAACCCTTAATTAGAGGCGAGCAACATAAGTCGAGTTAAATAAAGCTGGACTATGTGGCGGCGCTCGACATAGGTCGAGTGGCAATTTCAGCACGTAATGTTGCTGAGAGAGAGAGACAAGTGGTGGCAGGAGAGTAGCGAGCGTATGACTGCTCCAGACCACCGCGGCGAACATACTGACACGAATCCCAGCTCCCTCCTCCCTCTCTCACTCGCTATATAAGGAATTGTATGGGGAAAGTGGCTAATTACATGCTTTTTGCACTCGCGTTGCACGGTTATTGCAAGAAAACTAGCCATCATAAAAGGACCGTTATGGTGTCATTCGAAAGCTCTGTTTATGCCCTTTCAGGGATAGATACTTGTTTTACGTTCTGGGTCGTATTTAGGCATGAAAATGATCACGTAAACAGTTCTATTTTGGCTAAAAACACCCCGCTGGGCGGTACATATAAATAAACCGCATAGGCCGCTCTTAAGGTGTTAAAGTACTAGTATATCTAGATCAGCTGGCACTGAACCCCATGCTGAGTTACACAGCAGTGATGTCACCAGTGTGCCCTGGTTGTGTGCTGACATTCACTCTATTATATAGATATATATCTATCTATCTAGATCTATCTATATGCTCAGGCCCAATCCCCATTTTGGGGGTAGCCGACTCAAGACAGAGCAAGAACAGGGAAAACACAAAAACAACATAAAACAAAAAATAAACACAGATAAAAACACAAACTCACACACATCCAGGTCACCCAGGAGAAGACCCAGAGACCATTGTTACCAAAGTCGCTCCAGCACTCCCCCGGCCCCTGACCACCCGGAGAGGTTCCGATCTCGGCAGGCAGACATGCAGCGGAGCGAAAGCCACAAGCCCTCCCACCACACTTCCAGGCACACCCTTCATATTAATCGTCCCCCCGGGGCAGGCGCCTGATGGACTATTACCTAGTCGAACTTGCGCCCGACCCCTTACTCCAAATGACCATGTGTTCACTCAACTATTCACAAGCATTCTCCATTCACTCCTGTCCACCACCACTTCCCCTGCCTGATCTATAGTCATTCCTCTATCATCCAAAGCCTTTCTTACACAGTCTCTCCATCTCAATGGGGGTCTTCCTGCCCTTCTATCTCCCCTTGTACCTGACTCACGTATTCTCTTTGTAAGCCTTTCATCTCCCATTCGTTCAACATGACCATACCAGCTCAGCACCCTTCTGTCCACTCTGGCTGACAAATGTTCCTGCTGCCCCACTCTCCTACGTATCTCTTCATTCCTCAATCTGTCTCTACGAGTAACTCCACACATACTCCTCAAGCAGCTCATCTCCATCACATCCAGCCCTCTTTTCTCCTTTTTCTTCAGAGCCCATGTTTCAGCCCCATACATCACTGTTGGCACAACAATTCCTTGATACAGTGCACTTTTTACTTTCACTCCGAGATTTCTCGTCTTCCACATACTTCCCATTGCTCCGAAAACCTTCCTTCCTTCACACACTCTCTGTTTTACCTCCACTTCCATACCTCCACTCCTGCTTATCGTTCCTCCTAGATATTTAAAACACTCTACTTGTTCCAATATTTCCCCATCCAGCCTCACATCTAGATTCACCCTATGCTCTCCCCTATTACACACCATTACTTTACTTTTATTGACGTTCACCTTCAGTTTCCTCCTTCCACAAACCACACCAAACTCTTTGACTACCCGCTGCAGTTTCTCATCAGAATCCGCCACCAATGCTGTGTCATCAGCGAACAGCAACTGATTCAACTCCCAATCTCTACCATTCTTTCCTACTAAACCCAATCCTCTTCCCATAGTCCTCCTTTTCACCTCCCTCACCACACCATCCATAAACATATTAAACAGCCATGGTGACATTACACAACCCTGTCGCAATATATATATATATATGCTTTTTATAAATCTTTTGAACCATTTTAGGAGTGAATGTAGGAAAAAAAATAAAAGTACAAAGTCATAACACTTCATAGTAGTTCAGAAACTGCATCGTTGCTGCCGGTTGCTAAGGAAAATGCTTTGCCTAGCAACCGTTGCTATGCAATACAGAAATCTCAGTGGCTCCTGCTCTGAAATTGTAAAGTAGGTCCTTGTGAACATTTCCGGGAAGTGTCATGCTTGTATCACCTTGTGAGCAATTCTTGCACCCATTTCCTTGACTTTAGATATTTTGATGCTTGGACATAAGTGGGAGCATTGTCGCTAAGAATGAGTTGAGGGAATGAACGATGGGCACAAAACCGTCTAAACGCCAGCATAAATTCTTCGCTAGACATATTATCACATAGTTCTAGGTGTACCGCTCGAGACGTTGCACAGGTAAACAATAATATATAAACCTTCTCATGCTCCCTCGTCTTCAATGCCCCTGTGTAATCTAATCCTACCGCTTGGAAAGGTTCTACGTGCTTTACACAGCATTCAGGAAGAGGTGGAGCTGGTCCAGTTGCATATGGTTTACCCTTTAGTCTCTGGCATATTACACACTTTCTTACTACGCGTCGAGCTACTTGTCGAACGCTGGGTATCCACCATGTGAGATGTAAATTTGATATAATATGACATACCCCGTAGTGTTTTACTTCCCTATGTGCACGTATGATCAATAGATCAGTAACGTGATGTCTTGTTGGCATAAGTATAGGGCGGTTTGTGCCGTCTGGTACACCCGACCACTTCAGGCGACCCTCACACCTGATGAGGCCATTGTCTAGGTGCAACCTTAGTTGACGCGCTATATTAGGCATTAATGTCTTATTCGAGCTTTTCAAGGATTCTAATTCATTGGAAAAGGTTTCTACTTGAACCCATTTGATCAAAGTTACTTCAGCTGCTTTAAATTCACGAGCATCATTGTTGTGACCCCTGTTGCAGAGTTGGCCCGTTACTTTAAGCTTGAGATTGGATACATATCGCAATACCCAAGCTACAACTCTGACTAGCTTATTATAGTCACCGAATCTTGCCCACTCTATGATAGGACCCGGTGGCTCTTTTGGTTGGGCTGTAACTGCCACTGTTTCCAGTGGCAGAAGTCCCTCACCAACAGCATGCCATATCGTCCATTTACTTTCATGGAGCAGCCACTTTGGACCATGCCACCACAATTCGGACTTCACCAGCTGGCTAGCCGTTATACCCCTAGTTATGAGATCACTAGGGTTTTCCTTTGTATTTACATAATGATAAGCAACATCTGGCAAAAGGGCTCTAATCTCATCTACCCTATTCTGCACATAAACTGGCAGAGACTTCTTGCTATGTACCCAGTTGAGTGCGACCTGACTATCGCACCAAACGTGAACGATTTCAATATTTAATTCGCTCTCGTATGCTGCGCGTACATGTTGCACCAGACGTGCTAATAGCAGCATGGCAGTCAATTCCATTTTAGGGATAGTTACCTTTTTAACCGGGGCTACCTTGGCCCGGGCTGTAACTAAATGAGCCCCAAATGAAGTAACAACATATATGGCTACCCCGTATGCCGTGGCGCTAGCATCGCAAAACGTGTGTAACGTAACGTCACCGAACGCCGCCACTTTACGGGGTATAGGTTTAGTACATAGGATGGCATATTCATTCAACAACAATGTCCCTTGGTCATTCAGGTCCTCGGGCAAACTGTCATCCCATCCTATTTTACGTCTCCAAACTTCCTGCATTAGAATCCTAGCTCTTATAGTAATGGGTAATGCTAGACCCAAAGGATAAAAAAATTGCGCAACTTTGCTCAACAGACTTCTTTTGGTGTGCGCTCCTGTCTGCTGAGCAAAAGACCTTGTTTGAAAAGTTAGTATGTCATGTTTAGGTTGCCAGATCATCCCCAAATTTCTGGACTTTTCCTGGTTAAGAGATGCCGTACCGTCCACCTGTATCAAACTCTGAAGATCTTCACTATTAGTAACCCACTCGCGGAGAAATAGATGTGCATCCGCAAACAATCTGCGTGGTTGCCAGTATGCATATAACAAATCATCCTGACTATCGCTAGTATCCTGCAAATTGTCAATGTATAATCCGCGAGATAGTTTACTTGTGTCCTCATGAGTGTCAGCTAGATGTTTTCTGATTGTGGCATTTAACAAAAACTGTGAGCACGTGGCCCCAAAGAGTACAACCCGAAAACGGTATATTATGATTGGACTTTCAGAGTCGCTAATGTCGCTGAACCAAAGAAAGCGGGTAACATCTCTATCTTCCTCCTTTAGCTTGACCATCAAGAATGCTTTCTCGATGTCACTGGTATAGGCATACCTCCCCAGCCTAAACCGCAATAGATGTTGGGACAGGTCCGACACCATGGACGGACCTGTCAATAGGCAGTCATTTAGACTGGGTTGTTGACCTTGGTGGGCAGAACAGTCGTACACCACCCGTATTGGTGTGGTGACGCTGTCTCTCCTTACCCCATGATGGGCCAGATAGTGAACCCTACCCTTCTTAAACGGTTCCTTGACATCGACTCTCTCTATAAAGCCCCTATCTTCATAACTCCAAAATACATCGTCATATGCCTGGCGCGTGCTCGGTTCGTTAGACAATTTACGCTGTAATGCGCGCAAGCGACCTAATGCCAAACCATAGTTGGCAGGCAGGCTTATCTCACTGTTCTTCCAGGGTAAACTAACTTTATATTGCTTGTCTGAGGCACAGTAGCACACAGACTCGTCAAACCTTTGTAGCGCAACTTCCGAGTCATAATCAGTCTCCATAGGATTAATGCCTATATGATCCAATCTCCACAGTCGTTCCAGGTCGAACTCGGCAGCCATCTTAGGGTCACTAGGTTGGGAATCCTCCCTTTCCAACTCCTCTGCCGCGGTTACATTGACTCTATATATCGAGACCGTGTCGACCAGGACCTTTGACTGTGTAGTATGCACCTTTCCGCTCATGCAATATCCAAATTTAGTGGGGATTAAAATTACACCACACATCTTTTTAAATCCAGGGTATACTACTTCATAATAATGATCCACACCAAGTAGAACATGCACCTCACTCTGATTTCCCATGGGATCTGACAAGTTAACCCCTTTGCTACGTAATGCGTGTTCCACCTTCTTCACACCTACATATACATATTCTGGTAGGGTGTCTACTACGATACAAGTCATAAAGTACCGGTTTTTACGGTAGAAATATGAAATCTTCGCTATCTCGTAGTCTTGCTTATCAGTAACCCCTGTGAAGCCCTGTAATCGAAGAGTCTCAGCCCCTACGATTCGGTGCTTCAGTCCCACTAGTACGGACCTCTTTATAAAGGAACGTTGAGACCCTTGATCTAAAAGTACCCGACAAACTTTGTTACTGTCATTACCTTCCATGGGAATCTGTATTGTGGGCAATATAGTGGTGTCTTGCGTGCTACCTAGTGTCACAGTTGTAGTACCCTCTTTTTTGACGTCTTTGACTTTATCTGCAGTAGGACACAACTTATCAAAGTGATGTCCTTTGCAGTGGCGACAGGGCCTTAAGTATGTAGCAGTACATTGTCCCTGCTTACCATGTTCTTTACTTAGACAACCTACACATAGCTTCAATCTTTTCGCCTGTGCTAGTTTTGTCTCATTTGTTGGGTATTTTACGCAGAAACTCCATTTATGTTTGTTGTTACATAGCTTACATAGAATCTGAGCAGGTTTCTTATACGCACCCTCTTTCTTTTCTTTAGTCCCCACTGTCATACTTACTGTTCCCCTCTTCTCCACATTCTCACTCCCTCCCGACACATACATTCTCCCTTTGTTCAACTGTAGATTATTGATCTCCTTACTGAACTGAGTTTTGAACTCCCCCAGCTCAAATGATCTTACTTTATCAAGTATTGCCATAGGAAGCTTCTGATGCAAGATAATGACTATCATTTCCTGCGTGGTATGATCGAGTATGGCACTCCATATTTGCCGTGAAGTTTGTCAACTCATCAACCTTATACTGTGGTTCTGCGAGCCCCAACAAGGCAACGACATGGGCCATCTTCAACTGCTCTCTATCCCCGTATGTGGACTCTAATAAGTGTACCGCTTCAAGATAACTACCACCCACTACTGCAAAACCCTCTATTAAATGTAAGGCCTCTCCTTCCATTTGTCCCTTCAGATAGTGAAACTTGCGGACATTATCCAAAGAGGATTCATGAACCGTAAATCGAAATACGTCCCAAAAAGCTAACCACTCAGTTAACTTGCACCCAAATGTAGGAAGATTGAGCTTTGGGAGGTGTACAGTATATTTTGGGTCAGCCCTTCTATGGGCCTCATTATCGCCTCCCTTCTTACTCGCGACAGCACTCTGTAATAGGTACTTCGCTCTAAAGACAGGTTCGTCATAGAGGGCGCGATTATCACACTCTGTAACTATCTCTTCCTCCTCTATCATGTCAGCCACAATCACCTCACTCAGAGCCATAATACGACCGGGGGTAGCCTGGACGTTTTCTAATCTAGCCTCCAATTCCTCTAGTTCAGCAGTAGTGATGAAAGTGTTGACGTCCACAATTAGCCTATTTAATTCTCCCCGAAGTCCCGCCCTTTGATTTTTAGGGTGTTTGATCAGCAGCCCACTAGATGGTGTCTCTTTATTGTCTTTATTCATTTTGCATGTGAGCCTATAGGCTATGTATCTAAATGTTACGGTACAAAGACAACGGCCAAATAATAGTCTAATTAAGAGACGCCGACCGGCGGACTTCTATGTTGTGGAGAAAAAATAGTACACTAAATAGCAATACCTACTAATGGATCATATTGAACAAGAAAAAATGTTAGGTCAGGTCATATGTCACAGGAAGTCTGAAACGGAAAAGAAATTTATTGGGGAAAGATGATGGGTGGGATGCAGGACTTAGGCAGGCGCAATGACACAACCCCGGCGTCCCTCTCTAGCCAACGCTTCGTTAGCCCTACAATCTTATCATATAGGACTTGATTGGTGTCTAAATCGAGGTGGACACCATCCTGGTCGAGGTCCCGGATGCTGAGAGTGAGCGATACAAAGCGGTGCCTCGTTTCTACTAACCGACACCTCAGGGCGCGGTTAACAGAATTTGTTATGGCTTGATACTCCGCCGCTGACAACCCTCGGACTCTCGTCCGGCTCTCAATTGCCACAATCTTACAGCTCCCCCCGGACTCACGCTCCAGATCCAGCGCCACCTCTTTGATAGCGTCAGCTAACTCGCGGGGTACTGTACCGGGGCATATATCATTGCCGTCTATAAACAAAAAGATCATATGCGGCCTAAACCGAACCACCTGCCCCCACTGTGGGGAGGCTCTCAGGGTGTCAACGGTTGCTCCCGGTACCCCGAAGTAGGTCAGCTTGAAAGTCCTTTCCCCCTCCGACGCCCGATACGACTCAGTTCCTCCGTCAGCTGCCCTTAGCCTAGTTGCATATGAATGCCCTACTATGGCTATTCGCTGAGGTACCGGCGCCTGAGGTACAGGAAGATAGCCAAGCCCCACCCCTCCGGGGTCCTTGCTCCTGCATCCCTGGGCTAATCCCTTGCTCATTGCCTAAGAAAAATCCCCTACTGGTAGCTAAATCCCGGGTCTGGGCACCAATGTGGTAAACTATCAATGGAAGTTAAATATTACTAAGCTATAATGAATCAATTAAAATCAATCTAAATGAAAACTGTTCTATATCTAAATTGAATTCAATCTGAAACAAGCTAATTTATATCCATAGGTCTCGCATAATAAATGTATATATAGGGTAAGGTTATAAGGGTTAATATTAGCCAGGAATTAACTCACCAATAGTTCCACGTGGCAATGAGGCAAGGAAGAACGTTTTACCCAATATGGCGGTGGACAATGGGGAACGAGACTTCGGTCCTGAGACTCGAGTCAAGTTAAAGAAAGAATAAATTAATACATGGGAATGGACATGATTATTATGCTTATCTGTCAGTCAGTCATGGTGTCGATGAGAGCGTCGTGATGGTGTAGCTGAGTGTATTGCTGTATGTGTATTGTGATTAAGAGGCACAAAAGCTCGAACAACTGAGGGCGGAAAATTAGATGTTAACTGGTTGGTGTTTGTGAAGGCTCTGGCGTTCCTCGAAAGCACACCTTGCTGCCTTGGCAAACCGCCAGGAGCCCAAATTATCGTACCGCATCAAGGTTGCTCTATACGATAAATTATATTAATATATACGATAAATTCATATATACTACATAAGACCATGGCAATATTGCTTAATAGCATATTAGGCCTTTTATAACTTAACTTATTTACAATCTTATAATATACGATCTACTCGTCCTACGTCGTGCTGTAGGAGCGATCGTGACGTCACAGAGACATACGAGATCACAAAAGAGTCATATTCTATCGTATTTATACGATAAAGGTGATAAGTCCATAGCATCAAATTACCGTCCTATTAGTCTCACATCAATTACAGCGAAATTGCTAGAATCAATTATTGCCAGGAAAATTAGAAATCACTTAGAAATGTTCAAGTTTATAAAACCATCTCAACATGGTTTCACTCCAGGACGATCCTGCCTAACAAATTTACTCAATTTTTTCTCCGAGGTTTATGAAGCGGTAGATAATGACAAGTCATATGATATAGTTTACTTAGACTTCAGTAAGGCCTTTGATAAAGTTCCACATGAAAGGTTGTTAAGGAAGATAAAAGGACATGGTATTGGGGGGATGCTACTCAAGTGGATTAAGTAATGGTTGATTGGTTGGAAGCAGAGAGTTCGTATAAATGGTGTAAAATCGGACTGGGGATTAGTTAAAAGTGGGGTCCCCCAAGGGTCGGTTTTGGGGCCCCTTCTGTTCATTATCTACATAAATGATCTTGACACAGGCATAAAGAGTAGGATCAGTAAATTTGCTGATGCTACTAAAATAGGTAGGATAATAGAGTCCGCTAGTGACAGGGAATGTCTTCAAAATTATCTCGATCATTTGCACGAGTAGTCCATAAATTGGCAGATCAGTTTCAATGTAAACAAATGTAAGGTATTAAGGATTGAAAATCGTAATTTAGATGCGAAATACAAACTAGACAATGTAGAATTGGATAACTCAAACATTGAACCCAATATTTCTACAATCATACACATAACACCCCAACAATCACCCACAAAAACACCTCCATAATCACCCACATAAAACCCCACAATAACCCATATAACACCTCCACAATCACCCACATAACACCTCCACAATCACCCACATAACACCCCACAATTACCCACAAAATACCTCCACAATCACCTACATAACGCCTCCACAATCACCCACATAACTCCCACAATCACCCACATAACACCCCCCCAATCACCCATATAACACTCTCACAATCACCCACATAACACCCCCACAATCACCTACATAACACCCCCACAATCACCCATATAACACCCCCACAATCACCCATATAACACCCCACAATCACCCATATAACACCCCCACAATCACCCATATAACACCCCCACAATCACCCACATAACACCCCCACAATCACCCATATAACACTCACAATCACCCACATAACACCTCCACAATCACCTCCACAATCACCCATATAACACCTCCACAATCACCCACATAACACTCCCACAATCACCCACATAACACTCCCACAATCACCCGCATAACACCTCCACAAGCACCCATATAACACTCCCACAATCACCCACATAACACCCCCACAATCACCCACATAACACCCCCTCAATCACCCATATAACACCTCCACAATCACCCACATAAAACCCCCACAATCAACCACATAACACCTTCACAATCACCCATATAACACCCCCACAATCACTCACATAACACTCCCACAATCACCCACATAACACCTCCACAATCACCCCAATAACACCCCCACAATCACCCATATAACACCTCCACAATCACCCATATAACACCCCCACAATCACCCATATAACACCCCCACAATCACCCATATAACACCCCCACAATCACCTATATAACACCCCCACAATCACCTATAACACCCCCACAATCACCCACATAACACCCCCACAATCACCCATATAAAAACCCCATAATCACCCATATAACACCCCCACAATCACCCATACAACACCCCCACATAACACCCCCACAATCACCCATATAACACCCCCACAATCACCCATATAACAGCCCCACAATTACCCACATAACACCCCCACAATCACCCACATAACACCCCCACAATCACCAATATAACACCCCCACAATCACCCATATAACACCTCCACAATTACCCATATAACACCCCTACAATCACCCAGATAACACCCCTACAATCACCCACATAACACCCCCACAATCACCCATATATCACCCCCACAATCACCCATATAACACCCCACAATCACCCAAATAACACCCCCACAATCACCCACATAACACCCCACCATCACCCAGATATCACCCCCACAATCACCCATATAACACTCCCACAATCACCCACATTACACCCCCACAATCAACCACATTAACCCCTCTACAATCACCCACCTTACACCCCCACAGAATCCCTCCACAATCACCCACATAACACTCCTTCAATCACCCACATAACACTCCTTCAATCACCCACATAACACTCCTACAATCACCCACATAACATTCCTACAATCACCCACATAACACTCCTACAATCACCCACATAACACTCCTACAATCACCCACATAACACCCCACAATCACCCCCATAACACCTCCACAATCACCCACATAACACCTCACCATCACCCATATAAAAACCCCACAATCGCTCACACAATCACCTACATAACCCCCCACTATCACCCCCACAATCACCCCATATACACTCCCACAATCACCCACATAACACCCCCACAATCACCCATATAACACCCCCACAATCACCCACATAACACCCCCACAATCACCCATATAACACCCCCACGGTATAGGTTTATAATTGCACCTATACGAGCTAAAAACAAATTATTATTGTATTTAACAGGAAGGTATGAAGAGGTAAGTGATGTGTTATAGGTGGCAATATGCGGAATTGGATTATAAGCCACCCCCCCCCCCCCTTGCCCCCTTACGTTAGGCTAGGTTAGGTTAGGTAAGGTTGTTAGGTTAGGTTAGGTTAGGTTAGGTTAGGTTACGTTACGTTAATGTCTCTCTGAAACAATGTAAAATCTGTGTCACATCTAGATTGATAGACTTTTGTCAGAGGGGGCGGATTGCCCTTATAATCCATTTCCACATATTGCCACCTATATCACATCACTTACCTCGTCGTACCTTCCTGTTAAATACAATAATATATTTTTTAGCTCGTATAGGTGCAATTATAGAAATTTACCACCCCCACAATCACACATATAACACCCCCACAATCACCCACATAACACCCCTACAATCACCCCCATAACACCCCTACAATCACCCATGTAATACCCCTACAATCACCCATATACCATCCCCACAATCCCCATATAACACCCCCACAATCACCCACATAACATTCCCACAATCACCCACATAACACTCCTACAATCACCCACATAACACTCCTACAATCACCCCCATAACACTCTTACAATCACCCACATAACATCCCACATTAACCCACCATCATCCATATAACACCCCCACAATCACCCACATAACACCCCCTCAATCGCTCACACAGCATTCCCACAATCACCTACAGTACATAAGACCCCACAACACCTACATAACACCCCCACAATTACCCACATAACACCCCCACAATCACCTATATAACACCCCCACAATCACCCATAAAACATCCCCACAATCACCCATATAACACCCCACTATCACCCATATAATACCCCACAATCACCCACATAACATTCCCACAATCACCCACATAACACTCCTACAATCACCCACATAACATCCAACAATCACCCACCATCACCCATGTAACACCCCCACAATCACCCACATAATACCCCCACAATCGCTCACACAGCATTCCCTCAATTACCTACAGTACATAAGACCCCCACAACACCTACATAACACCCCCACAACACCCTCACAATCACCCACATAACACCCCCACAATCACCCACATAACACCCTCACAATCACCCTTTCTGTACTAAAGACACCTTTTTTTCTTTTCTTTTTTTTTGGGGGGGGAGGAGGGGGATTCAGCTACATTTAGACAGAGCCAGGCAAACGTAATGCCAGCGGAAACATGACTTATTAGCGCGACTGTACAAGGTGAGAGTGGCGACCCGTCCATGCCCCGAAGCAAAGGGTCACCAGGGCAAGATGGGTTTGTAATCCTTTCTGTACCGCATACTTTTGGTTTGATCTTAGCTACATTTAGACGATTTTGTGAAGCTAAGGAAGGACGTCTACCAACCAAAAGGCTACATACAGACTATCTCAATTAATTCTTTTAGCTACCACCTATATCTCCCTAAGCTTCATAAAATCGTCTAAATGTAGCTGAAACCCCCACCCCCCCCAAAAAAAAAGGTCGCAAGTACAGAAAGGGTTAATCCTTCTGGCTACCTGGGATGCTAGGAGTGCTACTAACTATTTTATTAAGTTTAACCCTTGTCTGGCGGGGGTGGACTTAAGTCGGGCTAGAGAACACATGCCCAAAGAGCGGGGACCGACTTGAGTCTGTGTGCAATTTTTGAGCAATAATGGCTCTGAGAGAGAGACGAGCGATGGGAGGAGCGTAAGTCGGCTCATGACCGCTCGGCACGGGTCCCGCGCGACTACTGACATCTACTCCACACACACCCACACCCACTGCCTCGCTACACAGGGAATTATGTAAGGAAATTACCGTATTTTAGGGATTTTGCACTCTTCTTGCACGATCGTTGCAAGAGAACGCGTGGTCGTAGAAGGATGGTTCTGGTGTCATTGGAAAGCTCAATTATCGCCCTTTCAGGGATATATAATTGTATTACGCTCTGGCTGTTGTTTATGCATGAAAAAAAGCACGGAAACAAGGTCGTTTAGGGTAAAATCCCCCGCTTGGCAGGTAGTAGAAGTTACTGACGGGCCCGCTCGTAAGGCGTTAATTAAGAAGGGCCTCTAGCTATTATAAGGCTTCGAACCGTCTCAATCAACCCCTAGTTACCCCTTCTGATAATTATCCCGAATAGACTCGCAGGGTTATTATACATAATTTATTAGGGAAAGTGAAGCTCTATGGAATCCTTATAATATACTCACATAGATTCCGTTGTGGTAGAATAGTTTTGATAAGTTTTGTAACTCTCGATTATGTCGATAAAAATAGAGTCCCGCGCGTAAACAAACTCTTCTTCTTCACTCCCGCAATCTTGAGAGCTCCGCTACGGACGTGTTCGCAATGGAGTACACTCGCTACGGTAAAGTGTTATGTTCTACAAAGATGTTACTGTATGTCTAATATACACATTTGCAACATTACATTGTGCTTGTATTTATGTTTCATAGTTTTCCCGGTATTTGTTCAATCCTTTCTGGCATTTTTCTTTCCCATTTCCCTTGTAGTTTTAGTATTATTACATATATTTGCTCTTGCGCACGAATCGGCGCATATTGTTGCCATTCCTTCTCTCAGCTGACAGAAACGTCAAACAGCCCGGCAGATTTGTAACTGTCATGGCCGCTTGTGCAGGTTGTAGTCTCTCCTGTCAGAAATTGGGGGACATTTTGCGAACCAAGGAAGCTACATGGGATTTTCTTGTTCAGCATAAGTTAGTCTTGGCAACTGGTAAGTGTAGTACATGTGGCAGTGAATTGCAAGTGAGTGAAAATAGACAACAAAAGAAGTTTAGATGTATAATAACGCTGCGAGTCTATTCGGGATAATTATCATATATTTTATTAATGTAATATATGCTGTGGGAGTGGAGGTAACCTGCACAATATAAAGGAGCCGGACCACAGCTAGCTCGGGAATCGTAATGGGTCACGTTTTGTATCTCACATACTGAGTAGTATGCACCCACAGTAGCTGGCATGCAAGGGCTACTTTTGGATCCCACGTACTGGGTACTAACAAATACACCAAAAATCTGTCTAAAGATGTCAAATAGCGGGGGTGTGGCAGCCCCCACTCATAATACTAGGTTAGGTTAGGTAAGGTTGTTAGGTTAGGCTAATGTCCTTTCAAAGGGGTATAGGCACCCATAATACCAAAAAGATGTCAAATAGCGGGGGTGTGGGGGCGGCAGCCCCCACCCATAATACTAGGTTAGGTTAGGTAAGGTTGTTAGGTTAGGCTAATGTCCTTTTAAAGGGGTATAGGCACCCATAATACTAGGTTAGGTTAGGTAAGGTTGTTAGGTTAGGCTAATGTCCTTTTAAAGGGGTATAGGCACCCATAATACTAGGTTAGGTTAGGTAAGGTTGTTAGGTTAGGCTAATGTCCTTTTAAAGGGGTTTAGGCACCCATAATACTAGGTTAGGTTAGGTAAGGTTGTTAGGTTAGGCTAATGTCCTTTTAAAGGGGTATAGGCACCCATAATACTAGGTTAGGTTAGGTAAGGCTGTTAGGTTAGGCTAATGTCCTTTCAAAGGGTTATAGGCACCCATAATACTAGGTTAGGTTAGGTAAGGTTGTTAGGTTAGGCTAATGTCCTTTCAAAGGGGTATACGATAGTAAACACTAGGATAGCCTATACCTGGTCAGAGGGAAGAAGAGTCCTGGTGTAATCTCCTTGAATGTTACCATAAAAAGTGACCCTTTGTGTCTGATATTAATGCAAAATCCGAGCCAACTTTGGACAAAACTTTGCTTGCATATTTTCAAAGTTACCTTTTGTGTCTATGAAATTATGGAAACTCCGAGCCAACTTTGGACAAAACTTGGCTCGGATTTTTAGAAAATGCTCTTTTGAGTCTCTGAAACTATGGACAATCCGAGCCAACTTTCGACAAAACTTGGCTCGGATTTTTAGAAAATGCTCTTTTGAGTGTCTGAAATTATGCAAAATCCGAGCCAACTTTCGACAAAACTTGGCTCGGATTTTTAGAAAATGCTCTTTTGAGTCTCTGAAATTATTGAAAATCCGAGCCAACTTTCGACAAAACTTGGCTCGGATTTCGGAAAAGTGGCATTTTTGGCATTTCACACATTCCTATTCTTCATTATTTTACTATATTACTTTAACCCCACATTTTCCCTGATCTTCATAGCCCTCCCCACTATCGGGGGGAGTTATCTTAAGATTGTTGGATAATGGGGTTATATAGGGTTTCTCCCACAGTGGAATTATAACTAATAGCATCAAAACTACCATTGCCAAAAAAAATTGGCCAAAAAAACTCTCAAATAAGGCTGCGAGTCTTTTCAAGAAAATTACCCCCCTTCTGCACCGTCGACAACTTTATATGATTCTGGCTACTATTAATCGATTTGATTCAGTTTAGGAAGGACCTCTTGCTATTATGAGGCATCGGACTGTCTCAATCAACCCCTTTACCTATCACAGATCCTTTCTAAGCCGGTGGTTTCAGCTTATTAACCCATTCCGTAACATTGAAATTTGTTTTATTCTGGCTAATATTAATTGTTTATATTTTTGCAGTTTAAGAAGGACCTCTAGCTATTATAAGGCTTCGAACGTTCATAATCAACCCCTAGTTACCCCTTCCGTGACGTCTATTAATCAATTCCATTGAGTTTAGGAAGGACCTCTAGCTATTATAAGGCTTCAAATTGTAGTATAACTCTATTTCTATGTCACAAATTTTGTTGACATATTTGAAGACAGATATGGAATCTATATGCTGTAAACATCATATTGAAATAACTCTGATAATGTTATAGGGGAGTGAAAATCAAATTGACAAAATAAAAAAAGTAGCACTTATCCGCACATCAGTAAGGTCCCCTGAATAAGGTAGGAGCAAAAAAAATTAATTCCATGAGACAGGAATCCCGTAATCGTAATCGAGGAGTTGTTGTTCTGCAGAATAGCCACGAGTTTTTCAGGTAGTTTGTTGTTTTATATTTTATATTTGATATACAGTGTTGTTTAATACCGAGAAACATCGCATTTTAGTATTTTCAACATTAGCCTAACCTAACCTAACTTATCCTAACCTAACCGAAAACTAACCTGTCTCGCGACGGTCTAAACCCAGCTCACGTTCCCTGTTTATGGGTGTGCGACGGTCTAAACCCAGCTCACGTTCCCTGTTTATGGGTGTGCGACGGTCTAAACCCAGCTCACGTTCTCTATTTATATTTTTTTTAGAGATTTAGGGATTTTTTTATAATGAATTACCGACGGGTTGGCCATATATGGCAATGAAGTACATGACCTAACTAACATATTTGTCTAAATAATATATCAATGGTTTCGACCCGGTATAAAACTGGATAAATTCCCTATGGAATCCTTATACTGTACTCGTGTATAATCCACTGTGGGAGAATAATTTTGATCACATTTATAAAACCCGATATTAATAGAAAAAACGTCCATTCTAATCAATCTCGGAGCTCTTTCGGACATCCTCACTGTTTACAAACGCCTTCTTTATGCAGTATAATCGATATATACCCCCTGCTGGCAACATAAATGACGACTTCAATAATTCATGGGGGGGGGGGGACCCTCAACCCATCGTGTGGAATGATAACTAAGACCATGAACACACTCATTTCTCAAAATCTGGAGGAAAAAACATGAAAATAAGAGTGCGATCCAATTCCCTATAATTACCCATCCGTTTTCTGTTATTACAACACTCAATTTCGGTAGTGTTAATGGGAGGATTTTAGTTTGTTCCCTAGACCTCCATCAAGCTTAAAATTCCACACCTAGACTGCCGTGAGATACAATAATAGGTTGAGGGGGACTGATTAACCATCACTAAATACGAATGGGTAAGCACGATTAGGTAGGTTAGACTTACTGTATATGACGAACGAGCCGCTCTGGTGTTATAATCCAGTCAAGGAAAATTTCACATTTAAACTGCATTCCCTTTAGCAGAATTTGTAACTCCAACACCACCTCTCACACTACCTCCTATCACTGTCTCTATAGAACTGGTGGCAGCAGCAAAACTCTGCTCAATGGCGAATAAAATAAATAGAAACATACTTTTGCCATTTAGAAACTAGTTAGTACCAAATTGTCTCTCACAAAGCAACATTCGCCTCTTTAGTCCTCGTTCAATATGGGAGAAATAAGTAGATCTAATGATGACCTCTCAGAAACTAAGTATTATGAAGTTCTCATTCACAAATACTGTAAATATTTACCCCGTTCGATTTGAGAGACAAAAATAACCACTTCCTTAACCTCTTCTGTACCGGCGATGTCTCTTTAATTTAATGCTTGCTTCTATTAGACGAATGTATTCAGTTCAAAAAGAGCCTCCAACAATTAACACACTTCGAACTATCTCACTGAAACCTTTTTACTGCCATAGATCCTTTTTAAGCTGCACTAAATCGTCTAAATATAGAGTCAAAATAAAAAGACGTCGCCGATACAGAAGGAGTTATAATTCCTTGAATCAAACGACGATTTCTTTGTATACTTAATTAATGCTTCAGCAAGATAATTTACGTAGGCTTGGGAAGAACCTTAGGAATCAATGGGTTAAGCCGGTATCACACGAACGCTTTTTCACTCAACATTTATCCTCAATACTTGTCAGGCAGCTTATGAGGTCAACATTTAAAATATTTTGGTAATCTAATTTCATCTATCACCAGTCTAGTTTCCGATACCAGTGTAAAATACTCCAGAAATGTTGCCAGAAAAATGTTGATTATCGAATGTTGACTATAAAAGCTCTCGTGTGATACCGGCTTTAATGAAAATAGCAATTAACCCTGTAACCTTGACAGTTTATTCCAAAATTGAATAGAATAGTTCTTAGAATATATAAGGTTACATTAATTCCAATTATTGAACCTTTAAGGGGGGATGGCCCTGTTTTCTGGACCACTTTTTCCCTCATGTTTAGCCCCATTAGTTTTCAGATGCTTAGATGTTTGCCCCATTAGTTAGTCTATTTTAAGACCTTTCGCTCCATTTCTTCGTCAATATTTAGACCTTTCGTGCTATTTAGGTGTCGATTTTTTCCCTGGCGAATAATAGTGAGCCTGTAATGTTGGAAGAACCGGCCGACATTTTTCTACCGAAAAATGTACAATTTAATAAAAAAGGAGGATCTAATGGATGTTTTTTTAAATTTGATGAAGGTCTAGGGAGGAAACTAGAAAAATAATTAATGCATGCAAAAATCGCCCAAAAATTAGTTAGTTAAAATAGGACTTCAGAGGCTACCAACCCTATTGGATTATTAAGCCAGCACACTGTAAGTCAAGAATAACGTCAGGACTGGAGCCTCTCTGCGAAAAATCCAGTCCCTTGCCCGACCAAAAAGTTAACCCTCCCCCCTTAAAGCCAAGTTATGAAGCATTAGCCTATCATAAAGCATTGTATAGTTTCGTTTGCGTTCGATACTGATTCATATGGGTGAGTCGCTATTTATGCTCTTAAGGGGACAGTGGCTGTTTGTTTGGTCTATTAATTCTCTCTCTCTCTTTCTCTTAATTAATGTATTCATATATTTGTTTTTAGTTTCCTCCCTAGACCTCCATCAAGCTTAGAAAAAAAAAACCTAGACCCCCCTTCAAGATAGATTTGTAAATTTTTCGGTAGAAAAATTTCCTGGCCAAAGGCCGATTCCTCCTAAAATTACAGGCTCGCTATCGCTCGCCAGGAAAAATCGAAACCTAAATGGCACGAAGGTTCCTAATATTGACAAAGAAATGGGGTGAAAGGTCATAAAATCCCCAAACTAATGAAACCAACATCTTAAAATCTCAAAACTAGTGGGGCTAAACATTAGGGAGAAGGAGGTCCAGAAAAAAGGTCTGTCTCCCCTTAATTGTATATACATTATGCTCTAAACTGTACATAACACCAGGAATATAAACGGTACATAACACCAGGAATAATTGTATATACATTATGCTCTAAACTGTACATAACACCAGGAATATAAACTGTACATAACACCAGGAATATAAACTGTACATAACACCAGGAATATAAACTGTACATAACACCAGGAATATAAACTGTACATAACACCAGGAATATAAACTGTACATAACACCAGGAATATAAACTGTACATAACACCAGGAATATAAACTGTACATAACACCAGGAATATAAACTGTACATAACACCAGGAATATAAACTGTACATAACACCAGGAATATAAACTGTACATAACACCAGGAATAACACCAGGAATATAAACTGTATATAACACCAGGAATATAAACTGTACATAACACAGGAATAAACTGTACATAACACCAGGAATATAAACTGTACATAACACCAGGAATATAAACTGTACATAACACCAGGAATATAAACTGTACATAACACCAGGAATATAAACTGTACATAACACCAGGAATAACACCAGGAATATAAACTGTACATAACACCAGGAATATAAACTGTACATAACACCAGGAATATAAACTGTACATAACACCAGGAATATAAACTGTACATAACACCAGGAATATAAACTGTACATAACACCAGGAATATAAACTGTACATAACACCAGGAATATAAACTGTACATAACACCAGGAATAATTGTATATACATTATGCTCTAAACTGTACATAACACCAGGAATATAAACTGTACATAACACCAGGAATATAAACTGTACATAACACCAGGAATATATTATGCTCTAAACTGTACATAACACCAGGAATATAAACTGTACATAACACCAGGAATATAAACTGTACATAACACCAGGAATATAAACTGTACATAACACCAGGAATATAAACTGTACATAACACCAGGAATATAAACTGTACATAACACCAGGAATATAAACTGTATATAAACTGTACATAACACCAGGAATATAAACTGTACATAACACCAGGAATATAAACTGTACATAACACCAGGAATAATTGTATATACATTATGCTCTAAACTGTACATAACACCAGGAATATAAACTGTACATAACACCAGGAATATAAACTGTACATAACACCAGGAATATAAACTGTACATAACACCAGGAATATAAACTGTACATAACACCAGGAATAATTGTATATACATTATGCTCTAAACTGTACATAACACCAGGAATATAAACTGTACATAACACCAGGAATATAAACTGTACATAACACCAGGAATATAAACTGTACATAACACCAGGAATATAAACTGTACATAACACCAGGAATATAAACTGTACATAACACCAGGAATATAAACTGTACATAACACCAGGAATATAAACTGTACATAACACCAGGAATAATTGTATATACATTATGCTCTAAACTGTACATAACACCAGGAATATAAACTATATGAATTTGATATATTTTAACCTTTTTTTATCTTCTCTCCTTTTCTCTCTTTCCCTGGTTTGTATCCATTCGGCCCCATTCAGCCAACTGTTTAAAGACGTTTATCCCCATCCAGGTGTCGATTTCTTCCTGGCGAGCGATAGCAAGCCAGCATTGTATGGAGAAATCCGGCTTCACCGGAGACATTTTTCTATCGAAAAATTTATAAATTTAGCTTGCTGTCAAAGTTAATATTGACTCCTGGATTGGGTAAACGTTTTAAAACAGTAGGCTGAATGGGGCCGAATGGATACAAACCAAAGGGAGAGGGAGAGAAAGAGAAACAAAGCGAGGTGGGCTTACATTGGTGTCGTCTGATTGAAAATGTTAGGCATACTATTGGCCTAAATCTCCTATGGCAAACTGTTCCTTTTATTTCTCTATAGTAGTCGGTAGTCCTGAATGCATATTTACTTCTCTCTCAGTTTAAGGGGAGATGGGCCGTTTTTTCTCGGGTCCCCCTTCTTCCTCATGTTTAGCCCCATTAGTGTTCAGATTATAAGACGTTCGGTCCATTAGGTTGGCGATTTTAAGACCTTTCGTCCCATTTTGTTTCAATATGAAGACTTTTCGTGCCATTTAGGTGTCAATTTTTTTCTGGCGAGGAAAATAAATAATTTTTACTGTAATTTAAACTGTAATTTAAGAGAAGCCCGCCTTCGGTCTGGACATTTTTCTATCGAAAAATGTACAAATTTATCTTGAAGGGGGTCTAAGGAGTGTTATTTTAAGCTTGATGAAGGTCTAGTGAGGAAACTAAGAAATACATGAATACATTAATGAGTAGACCAAAAAACAGCCACTAGCCCCTTAAGGCAAAACAGCCACTAGCCCCTTAAGGCAAAATATTTCTTTCTATATGGGCGTAGGTAAATGACACTTTAATTTGCATGTAATATAGGAGATTTATTTTGGTTGCAAATAGACTTAAATTAATGCATAATCTGAAGAGGTGAAATGTGGCTTATGATTTAGTTAGTTAAAATAGGACTACCAACCCATGAGGATTATTAAGCCCACCTTAAAGTCAGGAAGAACGTGACCGGAGTCCCGGAGACCCCCAAGTGTATACCCCCAGGTATACTGGGAATAGAAACCCAGAGGTTGTCCTGCTCCTGGGCGATTTTTGCATGTATTCATTATATGTCTAGTTTCCTCCCTAGACCTCCATTAAATAAAAAAACAAAACAAAACATCCATTAGATTAATTTGTAAATTTTTCCGTAGAAAAATGTCCCGGCCGAAGGCCGGTTCTTCCAACATTACAGGCTCACTATCGTTCGCCAGGGAAAAAATCGACACCTAAATAGCACGAAAGGTCTAAATATTGACGACGAAATGGGGCGAAAGGTCTTAGAATCGACTAACTAATGGGGCAAACATCTTAACATCTGAAAACTAATGGGGCTAAACATGAGGGAGAAAGTGGTCCAGAAAACCGGCCCATCCCCCCTTAATCGCGACCAGGACTAAAGCCCCCTTTCGAGAACTCCAGTCCCTTGTTAGGCTTTTGACCTTGGCTGTAGATCCAATTAACTCCTACGAAACTGTGACGAGTTCGAATACTTGAGTATCCAATGATTCATGTTCGAAACAATGATTCATGTTCGAAACAATGATTCATGTTCGAAACAATATATTTCCTATTGCATGATTACAAGAAGTCAATAACAAGTTCTGTTTAAAATTATGTAAAGAAAAGTAACTATAGATATCACTACTAGAAGAATGAATACAAATTATGTAAAGAAAAGTAACTATAGATATCACTACTAGAAGAATGAATACAAATTATACCATGGTTAAATCCTGCAAAATTATACCGTCGTCATTCTTGGTTCGAACGTGCAACTAAACCCAAAATTTGTATTCGTTTACGTTTACTTAGTGGGACCCGCAGAGGCCACCCTCGGGCGGCATGACGTGCGGGGGTTGTGCATGGAGACTAGTGATTGGGGAACAAGGGACTGGAGTTATCGCAGAGATGCTCCAGTCCTGACGTTATTCTTGACTTACAGTGTGCTGGCTTAATAATCCAATAGGGTTGATAGCCTCTGAAGTCCTATTTTAAGTAACTAAAGATTGGGGACAGGATCAGGATCAGGATCAGGATTAGGGATGTAATGACTGGTGATTACATGATTATGCTGGCTCGCTACCGCTCGCCAGGAAAATATTGACACCTGGATGGTGGTCAACGTCTTAAAACAGTAGGCTGAATGGGGCCGAATGGATACAAGCCAAAGAGAGAAGGAGAGAAAGAGAAAAAAAGCGAGGTGGGCTCCCTTAAAAGTTTGAATCAGGTGTCAGGTGTCGTTTCGGGGGGCCAACGGACCATGTGGAAGTGGGGGGAAAGATGAGTGGACGCGGTGGAAGAGGTGGTGGTGGTGAGGAGATGTGGAAGAGTGGAGGAGGTGGAATGGTAAATAAAAGTGGGGGGAAAGATGAGTGGACGCGGTGGAAGAGATGACGGTGGTGGTGGGGAGATGTGGAGGAGGTGGAATGGTAAATAAAAGTGGGTGGGAAAGGTGCGTGGAAGAGGTGGTGGTGATGAGGAGAGGTGGAAGGGTGGAGGAGGTGGAATGGTACATAAAAGTGGGGGAAAAGATGAGTGGATGAGGTGGTGGTGATGGTGGGAGATGTGGAGGAGTGGAGGAGGTGGAATGGTAAATAAAAGTGGGGGAAAGATGTTGAGTGGATGAGGTGGAAGAGATGACGTAGGTGGAAGGGTGGAGGAGGTGGAATGGTAAATGAAAGTGGGTGGGAAAGATGAGTGGACGCGGTGGAAGAGGTGGTGGTGGTGAGGAGATGTGGAAGGGTGGAGGAGGTGGAATGGTAAAAGAAAATGGGTGGAAAAGATGAGTGAACGCGGTGGAAGAGGTGGTGGTGGTGAGGAGATGTGGAAGGGTGGAGGAGGTGGAATGGCAAAAGAAAATGGGTGGAAAAGATGAGTGGATGCGGTGGAAGAGGTGGTGGTGGTGGTGGGAGATGTGGAGGAGGTGGAATGGTAAATGGAAGTGGGTGAGGGGGGCGGGGGAAGCTGAGTGGACGCAGTGGACTTCTTTTCAGCAGTTGTGGTCTGGCATATGTATAATAATATATATATTATTTCTGGACGTATAAATGTGTTCATATACAGTATACTGTGTTCATATACAGTATACTGTGTTCATATACAGTATACTGTATATCTTTATATATTTTTCTTTTTCCTCCGTAGAACTCCATCAGGCTTATAAAAACACCCGCCCAACACCCTCCTTGAAAATGTATTTGTACATTTTTTGATAGAAAAAAATCCCAGCCAAAGGCAGTTTCTTCTTAAAGTACAGGTTCGCTATCGCTCGCCAGGAAAAAATCGACACCTAAATGACAACAATTCTTGATATTGACAAAGAAATGGGACGAAAGGTCTTATAATCGCCAAACTAATGTGCCGAGCGTCTTATAATCTTAAAACTAATGGGGCTAAACATGAGGAAGAAGGGGGACCAGAAAAAATACCTATGTCCCCTTAACATAATGTACATATCAGTCTAGTTGCAGTTTGCAGAACTCCACTGTACAAGTTGTAATTTTTATTGTCGTTGTTATGGCCAACATGCATTACCTTAAGCCGGAGTCACACAAGCCCTTTTTTGAGCAATTTCTAGGGGCAATTATGGTCTGTTAGCTTAAAAAATGACACTTTATCATAATTCAGCCGCCTAACATAATCTACCTTCAGTCTAGTTACCGATGCCAGTGCGAAAAAGTCCCGAAATAATACGAGAAAAACTTGCTCATGGAAAATTGACGGAAAAAGCTCTCGTGTGACAGCGGCTTTACACCATCATCCACACTCTCGACCAACTTGCATGGTTTTCCAGATCGTTCTGAAGGATATGGTAGTGTTCGGTCTTGTTGTATTTTGTGTGTTATTAATATTGCTAGAATCATCATCAGCAGCAGCCAGTAGCTTACCTAAGGGTGAGGAAGGTTGGTGGATTAACTAGCCGCCCACCACTGTAGAAAATGTGCTAAAAATACATAGAAGGCCTCTGAGTCAGACGGTCCCTAAGTTGAGTGTTCAGTCCTGTAGGTCCTTCATAAACTGGCATGGATTGTCCTCATGGGGAATAGTCTAATAGATCCACTTAGGGCGTTTTGTGTATAGCCATCCTCAACGGGATTTAGGCGTTGGGCAATAGATAGATAAATGCCTAATACTATTTAGTTGTGGTAAAACTGGCCCTGAACCAAAGACGTCACAAATTGGAACGGCGACTGTGGATTGTGGGAGGGAGTAGCTGGGGGAGCTGAAAATGTATCTTCCTAATTCTCTATCTATCCATCAATCTATATGTACTGTGTCTGTATATATATATACAGACACAGTACATACTGACAGATAGATAGATTGATTGATTGATAGCTCCCCAAGTACTCCCTCCCATAATCCATAGTCACCATTCCGTTTGGTGACGTCGATGGTTCAAGGCTAGTATTACCCTTCTTTTATGCCCGAGTGTATGTATGTACAGTTGGCCACCTAAGTTCTGTTCCTCTCCGAGATCATATACATGGAAATATAACGCACATGACTGAATTACGAGTGTAGCTTCTTATGCAGTGGTTAATTCATCTGATTAGTCAACTGATGATTAAGAGAAACACACTCGCAATCCATCCATACTAATTATACTTTCGTACATATGATCACGAAGACGAAGCGAATTTATTTGGCCAACTGTACCTATATTATTATAGTTCAAGCCAATTATCAAAATAGTTCGCCAGCGTATTTTTTAATTGTGTCTTCAGATATTGTTCACAATTTCCTAACCACGACAGTACACTCGGATGTCATAGTCTCTAGCCCACTCATATATATTTGTGGACTTCACCTATATCTATTTATGGAAGTATATCTCTGGAAATGAACTAATGCATATATCTTTCTATAAGTCAACTACAAAGTTATATAAACTACTTATTGAAAAGCAAGTGTTATTACAAATTCAATCCAGGGAGCCATAATTACATAAAGAAAAACATAAGGGATCCACAAATTCTTATGAGTGGACTAGAGACTATGGTACCCGAGTGTACATTGTGAACGAGTAATTTAGGTACGGGCTTTGGTACTGGTGCAATCTTGCGAAAATATGAATTAGATAGGATGGTTGTTGCTTCGAAATAATAATGGCACACAAAATATTAGCCAAGTATGTATTATTCTGGACATCATGCTAACCTTCGCCACCGACAACCCCAACACAAGAGAAAATATATGTTTTGCAGAGGCACATATTTTGAGTCCCAAAATACTATCCCATATTTACAATTTGAATCTGTATCGAAAACAAACCGAAGCGTGATAGAGCCATGTTCCACAACATCTAAAATGCTTCAGAGTATTGTTTTCCTAGAGATTCAAAGGGATATGTAATTATTGTGGCTTGTGAGTGGACCAGAAAACCAAATATATATTTAAGCTAAGCTACCATCCTAACAACATCAAGCAGGGAACCAATGCAAATACTGTAGGTTCTCCAAATCAGCTAATATTCTGGCCACGGCTGTCAAACTATCATCTGTGGGGTGGTTAGGGAAGGCAGCATCAGTTATGGTCCTAAGATTTAGCATGATATCGGGGAAAGTGAGCCGACTTATTGTTTGAAGTGCATCCTTGATGTCCAACTCAGCATTTCTCAGAGTCAAAGGCTTGGCCAGTCCAAAGTCGATGATATGTGTAGTGTAATGACCACCTGAGTTGCTGACCAAGACGTTGGCTGGAGTCACATCATTGTGGCAGTATCCACAGTCGTGAATTTCTTGCAACTTCATCACCAAGTTAGCTGTTACCGCATACAGCTGGCTCCGGTCTGCTGCAGCGGGACTCTTGCAGAATTCACGCAGTGTGGTGCCTTCACAATAGTCCATTATGAGAATGGGTCGGTCTGACCCTACAGCCAACAAGCGGGGCGCCCCAACCCGCCCCACTAACTGCACACATCACCCTCGCCTCAGCCTGATACAATTCCACACGATCCATTATGTCAGACTTCTTCATACAGGCGAGTTGTCCCCAATACATTACCAGAGAAGCCTCACCAAAACTTCCCTTCCCCAGAGGCTTAACAAATTTCACACAAGCCATGATCTCCTCGTAACTCATGTGATAGGTGTCCATTGTCACTGAGTTCGCCAATATATCCTCACCTTTGTTTACTTTGTTAACCCAGTTTAGTGCCATATGGACTTTGTCGCCTGGTGTTAGAAGATCATTAATGCCAAGTGTGATACTCCAATGCTAAAACTAGCGATAGCCTGGAGAACACGAAATGCAACTTATCAGAACTGTTGCAAGACGAAAGTGATGGATACATGAAATCGAGACTTTCAATTAGCCTAAATTATCGACATAGCAGCTTGTTGGTATTATGGTCCACATTAAGTTCGTATTTAACGTTGTTTATTTTATCTAAATTAATTCTGATTGTTAAAATACTAAAAAATTCCTGGTTTTACCTATATTTACTCGAAATAAACTATATAATGTAAAGGTAATTTAATTATTATAAGCTAGTTACCTATTGAAAATAACTCGTTTTCTGTAATACGCGTATAAGAAAATAGTGCTTTTATTGGTAACTAAATTATAAAATACGATCGGCGTATTATATAATTTATTAAGGTTCATCCAGATTGGGATAAGCCTGCATCACACTAGAGCATTATTTTTCCTCAACTGTTGTCGCCAACGCTGGTCTGGCAGGGTAATAGTAGCACTATAGTCCGTTCATTTTAGGTTGGGCAAAAATCATAACCCCTAACCTCTCATAACTCAAAAAGTACTAGAGTAATCGAGCTAATATTTCTATCAAACAGGAAGACTTGGCTAGGAAATATGTGTATAAATTAACAGCTCATTTGCTCTAGCCCTTTTTGATTTTTCAGAGGTTAGAGGTTACGATTTCTAGCCAACCTAGAATGAACAGACTATAATAATCGCTTCCTCCTAAAAGGAGAAGCTATTACCGAAAGAGTGACTCATATTATAGTACGGTAAATTTGTGGGTGCGTTTTGAAGTGTTATTACTTTTTAAGGGGCAGGTAGTTGCTTTTTCTGGAACCCCTTTTCCCTCATGTTTAGCATAATTATTAGTTTTGAAATTTTAAGATGTTCGTTCCATTAGTTTGGCTATTTTGATACCTTTCACCCCATTTCTTTGTCAATATTAAGACCTTTAATGCCATTTAGGTGTTGATTTTTTCCTGGCGAGCGATAGCGAGCCTGTAATTTTAGAAGGAATTGGCCTTCAACTGAGACATTTAGTCTACCGAAAAATGTAGGCTACACATTTATCTCCAAAGGAGGTCTAGGGGGTGTATTTTTAAGCTTGATGGAGGTCTTGCGAGGAATCTAAAAAAATACATAAATAATTATATACACTGACCAAAAAATAAGCACTACCCCCTTAACGATATTTACTATTTTCAAATTATTTTAATAATAAATCCCAGACGTCCGACGATGTCACTACCGCGCAAGATTTTTTTACATACGCGTACGTTCGTTATTTGCCTTTGTTAACCTATTTGTTTAAGGGGGTAGTGCTTGGTTTTTGGCCTTTTTTTTTCTTTCCAACTTACTTCCTCTCGGGCATAGGCTGAGAGCCTTAACATTCACCGCTTTACAATGAACAGTGAAGCCTGTGAGGTCTTGTTCCAGTCTAGGGAGTGAGACATGTGAAGCACGTAGAGTACAACGAGCACCTGCCATCTTGCCTTCACATGAGGCACGGTGCTCACTCATGGCCCAAAACGACCCCATCTCTGAAGCCACCTCGTTCCCATGCTTCACTGTCTCGCCCCCTACACTCGGACTCTCACACTTACACACACACAACGCCACCTGTTGAGCAGATAACTCATCAGGCATTGCACCCCTATAGCATATGAATATGGGAATATTCATACAGTGCTATTTAATCAGGAAACAATGAGGGTATTTTATTGACGTTTCGGTGGGCTTGTGGTAGTGCACTGATACTAGGTACAGCACAAATTCCATCCCAATAATATCTTCCCATTGATACATCGGGATTTGAACCCGGTACCTTTGGATTACCAGGCCAGTGGCAAGACCACTCCACCACACCTCCCCTATGAGGTTATATATTAATATATTGTCAAGTTCATTCGCTAGACCCCCATCAAGCTTAAAAATACACCCCCTAGACCCCCTTTCAAGATAAATTTGTACATTTTTCATTAGAAAAAATTTCTGGCCGAAGGCCAATTCTTTCTAAAATTACAGGCTCACTATTGCTCGCCAGGAAAAAATTGACACCTAAATGACACTAAATGTCTTAATTTCGACAAAGAAATGGGGCGAAAGGTCTCAAAATCGCCAAACTAATGGAATGCACGTCTTAAAATCTCAAAACTAATATGTTAAACATGAGGGAGAAGGGGGTCCAGAAAAAGTGTGTACTACCCATAGATTATAGGTTTGACCCCTGCAAGGAGATAAAGAAAACCTAATATTTAGTAGTAGCCCCGTAATCATTGACGATTATGCCTATTACATAAGGCCTCCTCTTCAAACGCTCATTTACCGTAGTTTGAATCTACCGCGCAGAGCATAACAAATTTGAGGAGCCTTCATCATGAGCGCACGCAACCTCACTCATGGTTCTGTCATTATGAAATTGGTTTCTCACTACGAAAAAACTTCGTAACAAATAATAAATAAAAAGAAAATAAGAATAACTATTCATAAGCTTTCCATATACTCGTGGATGTACTTGTGTGGATATTTGACCAGACGCTGACTTCAGGCGTCATACTTCCTTCTTCACTGACATATCAAGTAAACCAAAATCCTTAATACATCAACGAATGGGAAGGGGATGGTCGGGAGGGCCCCAGTCGTCAATGATTACGGGGCCACTACTAAATATTAGGTTTTCTTTATCTCCTTGCAGGAGTCAAACCTATAATTTATTAGTGGCCCCTCCATCATTGACGATTATGCCTGATATCTAAGACTGGAGGGGGACATTCGTAATCATATCATAACTCTAGCAAAAGCAGATAATCAAACAACCACACAGTATTCTTACTTTGTAAAAAAAGATACATTTTTGCGCATAAACTTTATACAGCATATATAAACAAAAAGGGGTACAAGCAGGAGCGTGCTTCGAAGAAGCCTGTTTGGTAAAAAAGGGTTAACTCTGAGACTCTGTACACAGATCTGCTAGTTAAGAAGGCACCCCACTTAAAGTAAGTGGTGAAAAATAAAAACTTATAAGTCTACATGTGCACATATAAACCCCATTAAACTAGTGGATATATTCCTAAAAATATACCCAAACATAAAATGAACTCTTGTACTTTCGCAGAAGTACTGAACTCTTGTACTTATCTCGATCTCGATCTCGATCTCGATTGATAATGTGTAGGGCGCTGGACTTGCGCATATCACACATATAAGGGTATTAGGGTGGAGGATGGGGGGTCAGGATATAGGATGGGGGGAGCTAAGTGGAGGGTATATGGTGTGCGTGTAATGTGGGCGAAATGTTAGTTTATTCTGTGTTTGAATGTGTCTAGTGTAGGGCTATTTATTGTATCTTCTGGGAGACTGTTCCAATCCCGTATGGTTCGTGGAAAGAATGAGTGTTTGTAGAAGTCAGTATTAGTGTGGTATGTTTGGTACTTATGAGAATGTGTTTTACGAGTGTTGCGGGTGTTTGAGTTGTGTAGGTATTCATATTTTTTAATGTCAATATAATTGTGTGTGATTTTATACATTACTGTGAGTCTGTGCCTGAGTCTTCGTGTGTTAAGGGTTTCCATGCTTATTTGATTTTTGATACGGGTTGTGATGCCTGGGGTTTGCGTGTAATTGTGTGTGATGAACCTGGCTGCTTTTGTGTTAATTTTTTCAAGTGTGTTAATGTTAAATTGAGTGTATGGATCCCATACTACGGCGCAGTACTCCAGTGTTGGGCGAACAAGGGTGTTATAAGCTATGTGTTTGATGTCTCGTGTACAATTGTGTAAATTCCTCCTCAAGTGTGCGGTTTGCCTGACTTTGTATGTGATGAATGTGGGTGTTGAATCTTAGGTTGGTGGAGAGGTGGACGCCAAGATATTTGTATGAAGGAACTGATTCTAGTGGTTGGTTGTGTAATGTGTATTTGAAAGTGATGGGTGATCGGGAGCGGGTAAAGCGGAGAAGTTTACATTTATCGGGGCGGAAAGACATCTGCCAGGTGTTCTCCCAATGTTCGAGGGCGTTTAAGTCTTGCTGGATAAGTCCACAGTCTCTAGTCAGTATGGGCCTAAACATCAAACTATCGTCAGCAAATAGTCTAGTAGAAGAGTTAGGTGTTGACAGAGGAAGGTCATTAATATAAAGAAGGAAAAGAAGAGGGCCAAGAACGGTGCCTTGTGGGACACCAGAAGAAACAGGGACAGAGTCTGAGGAAAAGCCGTCAAGGAGTACTCGTTGAGTCCGTTTTGTAAGGAAATTAGTGATCCAGTGAAGAGTAGGTCCAGTTATACCGTAAAAAGCTAATTTATGCTGAAGTCTTTTGTGGGGTACTTTGTCAAAGGCTTTGGCGAAATCGAGGATAATAGCGTCAACCTGTTTAGTGTCTCGTCGGTCCAGTTGTTTAGTTATGTCATGATATGTGGCAATGAGTTGTGATTCGCATGATCTTTTGGGCCGAAATCCATGTTGTGCGTCAGTAAGGATGTTGTTTGCATCTAGGTGATTCATAATGTGTTTATGTATAATGTGTTCTAAAATTTTGCATGGTATGGATGTGAGTGAGATGGGTCTATAATTCTTGGGGTCAGTCCTGTCACCTGTCTTGAAAAGGGGAGTGATGTTCACACAAAGCCAGTCAGGTGGAAGGATGCCTGTGTGAAGTGACTGAGTAAAGATGCTTTGCAGGATGGGGGCAAGGATTGAGGCACAATTTTTAAGGATAAAGGTAGGGATGTTGTCAGGACCAGTGGCTTTGTTTGTGTCAAGTGTCTCTAGTAGTTTCTGTATGCCGTTAGTCGTTATGTCTAGGTGGGGTATGGGTGGGTAGGGGTTTTCAGGCATGTTAGGTATTTGGTTGTTTTCTTGTGTGAATACTGATTGGAAATGAGTGTTGAGTATCTGTGCTTTGTGTTCTGGAGTGGTTTGTAGAGTGTCATTGTTGTTTTTAAGTGATGTGATGTTGGTGGTATCCTGCCTGCGCGACTTGAAAAATTTTAAGAAATGTTTGGTGTTGTTTCTGACGTTGTCTGCGAGATAAGAAGCTATGTGTTTGCGTTCCGCTTTTATTATGTTTTTGGCAAATGTTTTTTGGTGTGATGTATATGCGGTCCAGTTTTCAGGTGTGTTGTGTGTCTGCGCGCGTTTATAAAGTCTTTGTTTTTTGCGATGTTGTCTACGTAGATCCCTGGTGAACCATGGAAGAGTATATCTACTTGATGGGGTTTTTTGTGGTATGTATTTGTGCATGGCTGTGTGGATGGTGTTGCAAGTTGTTCCAGTTTGTTAAGAGGGGTCTTGTGTGTGGGTCTGTTAAAAAAAAGTCATTTTTGAGTTTAGTCAAGTCTTGTTTGATCGCGTCTAAGTCAGCTCTGGAGTAGATAAAGATAGGTCTTGGTCGCTGTTTTTGTCTAGTTGGTCGGAGATCAGCGTCAACAAGTACAATGTCATGGTCGCTCAGTCCTGGAACAACTTGTGTGTTTGTTATGTGAAGAATGTTGTTAGTGAGAAATAGGTCTAAGGTGTGAGATGTGGTAGAAGGGCCGCCGTCGCCACCGGGGCGAGTTTGTGTTCGTGTTGGCTTGAGTACTGTTTGTGAAAGTGAGAATGTATTGATGGTGTCTATGAAGGTATCGTGTAGTTGGCGTCTGTTAGTGTGGGGAATGATAGGATCAGGAGTGTCAGCATCGGGAGGGTCGAGGGGAGAGATGGCAGTCCAGTCAATGTCAGGGAGGTTAAAATCGCCTGAGATCCATATGTGCTTGTCTGCGTTAATACGTGCTAGTGATGTGTGAAGGTTGTGTAAGTAATCAGTGTTGGAAGAAGGTGGTCTGTAGAAAGCAGCGAGAAGGAGTGATTTACAGTTAGAAAGTTGGAGTTGGATCCAGACGATTTCACAGTCTGTGTCGAGGTCCAGTCTGTGTTTAACTGTGAGGCCAGGTTTGGTGGCAATCAGTACACCACCACCTTTCCCGGCCTCTGGCAAGCGGTCTTTATGTATTACTGTCATGTTAAAGGGAGGTGGGAATATTTCTGTCGAGTCAATGTCCGGCGTCAACCATGTCTCAGTCCCTATTATGATGTCAGGGTTATAGGTGGTGATGGTATGCTGTAGTTGGGGTATTTTTGATTGGATGCTGCGAAAATTAATATTAAGGAGGCGAAGGGTTGTTGGACTATGTTGAGGAATGTCGGATATGGAGTCAAGTGAGTTGGGAAAAGATATGGAGGAACAGTCTAGGGTAGAGTCGGATGGTATGGAGGTGCAGTTGGAAGATAAGGAGGAATGAGACCTAGGGGGGGTAATGATAGGAGAGATGGGGTGAGAGTTTAGGGAGGAGGAGGAAGAGATGGATGGATGGGAATGGATATAAGTGGAAGGTGAGGATTCTAAGGAAGAAGGAACTGGTAGTGTGGGGCTCATTGATAAGGAAGGAGATGGATGGTTTGAGGGTGGTAGTGATTGGTGAGAATGGTTTAGAGCAGGTGAGTAGTGATTATGTGAATGATTTTGGTTGGAATGGGGTGTATTTATTGAGGATGAGTTGCGAGAGGTCGATGAGTCCCCAGAACACTGGGAGAACATCTGGGGACTTGGTATTATGCTAAGAGTTAGTGGTGGGGAGCTGTGAGATGGAATATGTTTGACTGGTGTCGAGTGTTTAGGGTTCAAGAGAGAGGTGTGTTGTTTAGGAGGATTGTTCGTGTTATGTTTATTTAGTGTGTCGAAGGAGTTGTATAATGGGATGGGAGAAGATGAGAAGAAAGAACTAGAGAAATTAGGCATGCCACAACTGTCGCAGATCCACGAGACGCTATTGTCAACTAATCCAGCATAAACCTGTGTGAAAGATCCGAGACAGCTGACATGATACCAGCAGATACTTATGCAGAAGTACTTACATCAAAAATAAAATTCGCAGTCGCAACTACTGAGATTTCTTAAAATTATATTGCTTCACAGCCAAAACTACTTTCAACAAGAATTGTTGTTTTGCTACTATTGTACTTTAGCACAATTTCCTGTAATGAATACTACAGAGAAATTTTATATCACAACACCAACATACAGTATCACAGCTCGTATGCTCCGTACACATACTCCGGCGGGGTCTAGGGTGTCCTATGTTACACTGACTGCACCCCCCCCCCCCCCCTCTTTTCTTAATCTAAACAATAAGTGACTTAGAAGCCATCTAGACCCTCTGCCTTAAAGCTATACATGGCATGGAAGGTCTGTCTAGAGCTACTGAAAGGTATCGAGTCAAAAACGTATTGTTACGACTGGGGTTCAAATATATCAGGGCTCTTATTCATTGGACTAGTAATGGCATAAATGCTACAACGGAAAGCGCTAGCTCCAACCTCTGATGTATATTCCCAGTGAACAAAGAACACAAATACTCTACTGAGTTCTATATGCAATAATAGGCTATCAAACTCTCAATAAATGTGCGTCTACTCTAGGCTTAATGTTATGTGAAAACAGCCTATTACTACCTATAACCGAAGGTGCTTGGTTATGGTATGCAAAGTAAGGTGGTAAGAGAAGTTACAGCTTACGTTACTTTAATCAATAAATGTCAGGCACTCCTGCATGAAAGAAAGTGCACTAAAGTCCTTCAACACTAACAAGGAATCGTCTTTAAATGTTAGATGCTATAAAGATGCTCGTATCGGAAATGGAACCCAAAAAGGCAGGCAGCGGAACAATGCTCGTGCAGGCTATGCACACAAAAAGGCAGAATATATAATGCCGTCGGAGCCAAGAATATCCTAAACACAACAACAATAATAATAATCGCCACGACAATGCAGTATTCCTATCAACCAAACGAGCCTAAGTCGTTTGTGTCTCAATACATCCAACTAGGCTGCAAAATGCTTGTGTAATCATAAATGGGTATGCATAAAAAGAGTAATTAGGTTAATATACTTAATGTCTACTATGATTGATAAAGTCTAGCTAGAGTCAATGATACGAGATACTGGTGCGCATGGCATGCCGCATAGCCTAGTGCAAATCTCAAGTCTGTGCGTCAAATATTACGTTATAATGAAGGGTAGCTCTCTTGAGAAACCTTAATACCGAAGTATTAAGCGTTCTCCTGGCGTACCTCAAAGACAAACAATCGAGACTAGAACAGTGCAGAATGGTATAGGCAAAAAGCCCTCATTCGTGCATGCTCTACTCTCAATGGCACACAGACTAGAATTTACTCAATCAACTCCAGTTCTCAGGTATGTCGTGCAGCTTTTAACTAAAGCCAGCACTCATAGGAAACAATACCTTATAATATCAGACTCCTAGTCTAGCATTATCTAATCCAGCAGAACACTAATAATTAAAGGATGCAGTACTTAAACAATATAAATGCCAACCAATGCTTCGTGATCCACTTATCTTAACAACTAACATACATGGGTTATATCAGACCTTAACGCACAATACAACTGGCCAGCATGAAGCTGATTTTGCAGAGTTAACCAGAGGGGGTATAATATTAATAAAAGGTGGTGAAAGATATGGAAAATGAGAGAGATAGGCAGAGGAAAAGATTCTCAGGTGCGAGCGGGGTACAGGTAGCAAGGGAAAAAGATGGGTGCATTCTAGAAACCAGATCTGAGGGAGAGAGTGGCGAGGAACTGTATATATACTCGCACCAGCTCGAGCCGCGTGGGAAAAAAGCGGTTACAAGTCCTCTAACCACTAACAAAGTCGCTAGCAAAACATTACGTCACCAAGCATGGTAAAGAACTCCCTCAACCAATCCCCACGAGTCCAGTCAGCTGTGACGTCATCGAGCGGGACAAAAACACTACGCGCTCCCTCTCACTCTGTTCTACTCTCTCTCTCTCTCCCAGATCCCATCATTACTAGTTAATGATAAAACATATACTTTACAATTAAATATAGAAAGCCTTGACATGGGTGAAAACAAAGAGCCTTTCTGGACTGCCCATGACACAAGCTTTCATATGAAATAAAGCACACTCTAATACATAAACTGTAGCCCCATCCACTGCCCTGGCGATCCTAGCGAGTCACTGTAGGACAAGCCATGCGGTTCTAACGGAGTGGTTAACGTCACAGTATGATTAGAGGACCATAGGTGCGTGGACGCTATGTCCTCAACAGAAAAATTCTTAAGTAAACGCAAAGAGGCCGCCCATTTGCGTAAATCGTGGGCTCTTCCCACGACGCCGGGATTACTCTCTTGAATGACTTCGACTAGGAGAGAAGCTATTTTACGTTTCATTACGCGTTTGCCCGTACTTGATACCCATAAAGCACCCTGTTGATTCAGAGGTGCTACTCTCACATATTTGGTTAGCGCTTGCACTGGACATAAATTATGGTGTACTTTTCCCCTTTTCAACGCCGGCACCGTGAACTCTGAAAACACGTGTTCACTGTGTTCATTTTTGGCGATGAACCCTGGGGAAGGTGCAATGTGAATACACTCATTGAGCCTACCAAACCTTATGCAATTAGGTGTGTTGCTCATCGCCGCCAGCTCAGATACCCTGCTCCCGGTAGCCAAAGCCATAAGGAATACTGCCCTTTTTAAAAGTAAGTCAAAATCTGCAGTATTTTGGTACCGACGGGAATGAAGTAAAGACAACGCTTTGTCCAGAGACCAGGTAGGCATGAGCTGACGGGGAGGTGGGCGGAGTTTAACACCTTACGAGCGGCCTATGCGGTTTATTTATGTGTACCGCACAGCGGGGTGTTTTTAGCCAAAATAGGGCTGTTTACGTGATCATTTTCATGCCTAAATAAGACCCAGAACGTAAAACAAGTACCTATCCCTGAAAGGGCATAAACAGAGCTTTCGAATGACACCATAACGATCCTTGTATGATGGATAGTTTTCTTGCAATAACCGTGCGACGCGAGTGCAAAAAGCAGGTAATTCGGTACTTTCAGTACATAATTGAGTATGTAGCGAGTGAGAGAGGGAGGAGGGAGCTGAGATTTGTGTCAGTAGGTTCTCCGCGGTGGTCTGGAGCAGTCATACACTCGCTAGTCTCCTGCCACCACTTGTCTCTCTCTCTCAGCCACATTACGTGCTGAAATTGCCACTCGAGTTATGTCGAGCGCCGCCACATAGTCCAGCTTTATTTAACTCGACTTATGTTGCTCGCCGCTAAATAAGGGTTAAAACATGCTCTCATGAAATCTGTTTGCCCCGCTAGTGGTATGGTTAGGCCTGTAATGTCAAAGAATGGTATCCTAATCGCTGTTAAGTGATTTTTTAACGTTACTACAGACAGACGTTTCTGCTCGAACAGATAGTTTAAATAATTAAAAACCAAAGCCACCGAAGGTACGGTTTGTTCTGTTCTAAGTATCCAAGAAGTAAAGGACTGCCAGTGCGATTGATACTGTCTCTTTGTAGAGTGGGTATATTGATTCATGAATTTATCGGTCACGTTTCTACCGTACGGTGTTAGCCACTTGGCCTCCTGAATGTCCATAATGCAAAAGTCAGCGAGGTCTCTAGGTTGCCAATCGTGTCTAAGTGGAAATACCCGACCGGGAGCGACACCGGGTTCGGGCACCACGTTTTCAATTGCTGGTACCACAACTGCGCCGGCCACAGGGGCACGATTAACGAGACTACGCCCCGATAATCCTGTAGTTTGTTTACTACGTGGCACATTAGAGAAGCGTCTGGTGGCGGAAACAGATAAACGGAACTCCACATGTTCCAGGCCGTCACCAGTGCATCGGGTCCTCCCGCCGGCGTTATTGTCCGGCGGGTGAGGTACAGCGGGAGTTTGTGAGTCTCCTCGGACGCAAACAGATCCACTTGTGGACGGTAAGGCTCCGCAATCATTTGGTCAAAAATGGTTTGCTTGAGCGCCCATTCTACTGTTGTGCTCTGTCTCCGAGACAGAGCGTCTGCCCAGACGTTTGCTACGCCTGGGAGATAAGATGCGTGAAGATGAATGTTCAGCTTGTCGGCTAGAACAAAAATCTTTTCTGACACGTTTAGCAACTTTCGAGATCTCGTTGACCCTTGTTTCTGAATGCGGTGAACCGCATTTTCAGATTGTCCATCCTGAAGGCCACCGATTTGTCCCGTAAAGTAGAGCCGTGAGCCTGAAGGAAATACAAGGGGACTAGTAACTCTTTGACATTGATGTGGGAGGTTTCTGAATGGGACCAAATCCCTTGACCCTGATGCCCGTGGTTTGACTGAAAGCCCCAACCTATCGTTCCTGATGCATCCGTGTCTACCCCTACCGTCGGCGGAGGAGAGGTCCATGACATGACCGAGTGCAATGTTTCCCTCTTCGCCCAGACTGCTAGTAAGCTGTGTATTCATTTTGGGATGGGCCATAATGTTTCCGCCGGCAATAGTGGAAAAAATGTGTTGCCCTCCAATATTAAACGTTTGACTTTCATCCGGCCCAACTTTACAGTTAGTTGAATCCAGTTGAGAGAGCCGACCAGAGATTCCCAGACTCTCTGTGTCGTAGTCAGACTGTGAAGAAACATAAACAGTTTCTTGCGAAACCTGTTCCGATTGTCCACACTCTGATTCAGAGTGAGAGCAGCTGTGTCCCAGACCAGCCCTATCCACTGGACCACTCGTGAGGGAACAAGGTTTGACTTTACCGGGTTTACCCTGAATCCTAGAGATTTTACATGATTTAATGTTATGTTGACATGATTGATGCATAACTGTTCCGTCTCTGCCACTACCAGCCAGTCGTCTAGATACCACAAAATCCTGATCCCTTGTTCTAACATGGGCATCAGGGCTTGCCGGACTAATTTCGTGAATAAGCGAGGTGCTAGGTTCAATCCGAACGGCATCCTCTGAAAGATGCATTATCCGTAAGGCCAGAAATCGTTGAAACCTTTTGTTTACCGGGACGTGCCAATACGCGTCTGTCAGGTCTAAAGAACACATCCACCCTTCCGGCGGAAGTGTTAGCCTGATTTGATTTACTGTCAGCATCCGGAAGGAAACGTTGTGAATGTGGAGGTTCAGATAAGAGAGGTCTACGACCGGCCTCATCTGAACACTGTCCCTTTTAGGCACTAGAAAAAGTTTGGACGTAAATACTGGGTAATTTTGAGGGACCGGGATGATGACATTCTTGGCGATCATCTCTTGGATCAGTGACTCCACCTCTAATGAAACAAAATTTGCCTCTGTCGGCTGACGTAAGCGAGGTCGCCGGAGCCACTGCCAGGTGATGCCTTTGCGTGCCACCATCCTCGCCCATGTGTTTAACCCGGGAACTGCGGGGAGACTCTTAAGAGTTCCCCCGGCGGACTGCGGGGAGACTCTTAAGAGTGAGTGAAAAAAAAAATCGACTTTTGACATTGAAAAAAAAAAAAAAAAAACATTAGCGAGTTGCAAGCAGGGTGTTGTCATCACTGATGGCAAGTGAGTGCAAGAGAGAGAGAGAGAGTATCGATCGACTGTGTCTCAGTGGCCTTGGGGGAAATTGGCGGGAAAGCAGCTTGCCTCACCCATACATTATACAACTCGCGGGCTATATCTCCGATTTTGACCATCCAAACGCTGTTTTCACTCGTTTTATTGTTGTTTCAGGTTAATACCTTTATAATCAACCCATAATAGGCGCATATGGATAAGTATTAATGCTATTAATGGTACAATAAATATTTTAGTGACGGAAACACCTCAAATACGTCAGCACAGGGGGACGTTTCCAATTACCCCCATGCGCACTTGTTAGGTTAATTGCCATGCGCGATGACACGCCCGGAATGACCCAGTTAGCAGACAAGTGTTCGCCGGCTGGACTACCCTCTGATCCACCCGCCGTAAGACTGGCCCTGGGAGTGAGAGAGACCCTAGTTTTTTGGTGGTGGTGGTGGTGTATGCTTAGATGACTGGCCGGGTTTGGCAGGAGACGGGCCCTGGCCCGGTCGTTGATACTTTTGTCCTATATGATTACCTGAAAACTTTCCTTGCTTGTATCTGTACTGAGCCTGACCTTGGGTGGAAGAGGACTTCGGCAGATGAAAGGGCTTTGTCCCACCAGGCGGAGCTTTTGCGACTGGTTTGGGCTTGGTAAAATTGAAAGCAGGTTTCTTAGATAGGGCGGGACTGTGCTTAAAGGCCTGAGCCATGTTGAACACTGTTCTCCACACATCCGGGGACATTAAAGAGGCAGTTAGAACAGGGGACATTACTACTTGATTCGCAATCCTATCCGGGAGCTTCTTCACGAGAAACATCCTTAGATCTTGTCTTGCCCGCACCGCCTCTAGCAAGGCTGTACGGATATCTCCCAGTGACTGTATAGAAGTCTGGAGTAGCAAGCGTCTAGACAGTTCGATTGCCTTTCTGACTTCCGCGTCCGCGATTGCCTGAGCAGATCTTAGCATTGACTTCGCTACCTGTTGTGTGACAATATACTGGGAAAACAGTCTATATGCCTTCCCACGTAGCCTAAACTCCCGGTCTAGGTAAGCTGTGGAAGGTGTAGAAAAGGGATCTTTAAGCTCGCATAGATTAATTTTAGGGGCAGCTAAGAATGCAAATAAAGCAGAGGGAACTCCGCCGGCAGAGAATACCGGCATAGAGAACCAAGAATAGCTTTCTTGTGGAATTTGGTGCGAAGATTTAGAGGTAAAAGTTGTTGCAAAGTTCTGAGCCTCCACTTCCCATTCCACCCAAGGTCCCGGACCCAACTGCCCCACCTTCAAAACTGGATTTGCGGCTGTGTCTGTGAACGTCTTTAAATCTAACTCTGGTGTTAGAGCTGACAGTGCTTTTATATCATTGAAACCGTCATGCTTGGTCCAGTCCGAAAACAGTTTTGAAGCTGACGCAGGGGGTAGGGCAGGTGTAGAAGTATACACAAAATAATCATGGTGATAATAGTTAGGAATGGCCTTAATATTAACATCAAGTATATTTCCCATAATATCTGAAGCACGTAACTTCCTAGATTTATTACCCTGGATCACCCACTCACGTGGTACCGGAAGCTCCCCTGACATAGTGGATTGTGCTACCTCTGGCTTTGCTGGGAACATTGTTACCCATGACTCATCTGGCCCGTATAAGAGGGCATAGCTCCCTTTCTGATCGGTGCCTTGTCTAAAGGGGGAGGATTTACATCTGCTACTACTCTCACATTGGAAGTAGTCAGTGCCACCGAAGTTGGCCTAGTAACAATAGTAGGTGATACAAGGGGAGGGTGCGGAATTTGTGCCAAAGCAATGGAAGTAGCCAGAGGTCGGACATTCGATGCTGTCGTGGAAGCTCCCAAACCAACTATAGGAGTCTCCGGCTGCTGGTCAAAAACTTAGTTAGTGCATTCGCTAGTAACCCATTAATTTCATCAGCTGTGACAAATTTAGCAGAGGATGAACTATGTGGCGAATCATTCCTACTCTGAGAGTCGTCTATCAATGAACCTGACTCTTGAACCTCCATCTCAGAAATAATAGAATCCTCATCCCTTTCCGCCAGGCCTCTCATGAGAGGATCCCGCCGAAGCCGGGACGCCCTCAGGCTGCCATGTTAAGTCCGGGATGATCGATGGGATCTCAGCGTCCCGGTGGACGTCTGCCACTATCTGTGTTGCATGAACAAGACGTGAGCCTTCACTCCATGGCTGGGAGTACCTCCAAACTCCCCGGCCTTGGCCGGAACTCACTTGTGAGCTAGGTACCACATCAATTACCGAGCTCTCACTCGAGCCCTCTAGAGGGTTATATCTTCTGGCAGAACTCTCTAAGTCTAAAGCTGGTACATATGAACTGGGAATAATATCTGGTGACAACCTGTCCGCCGGTATATCCTCCACCATAATCTCTGACTCCACTCCCGACCTGTCAGATTGGACATTAGACATGTCGGGAGTAGAGGCAGAAAGCGAGGTACGAGGCTCCGGCGAACGCCGGGAGGCCTTGCGTACATGAGTATCCTTTTTTGAAGACTTGTGACTTCGTCTTGACTTAGATTTCACACTAGGACTGTCCTGGGTCTTCTCCTCCTTGCTCTTCTTCCTCGAAGGTGAAGTAGAGTGACTAGGTGTCTGCTGTCGGAGGGGAGACCTTGACTTGGACCTCGACCCTGACTTGGAAGCTGTCGCCGGGGGTGTCGGCGCTCGAGATCTCTTAGATGTGCCGAGGGAGGGAATAAGCCCTTTACCCTGCCCAGTCTCTGCTGACTTACGCACATTTACTCTACTTTTAGAAGGGGTACGTTTAAGTGGGGGATGCTCAACACTCAATCGTTCCCACAGAACTATGTTATCGCACTGAAGAGCTTTATGAGCCACTGACGTAGCATAAGTAGTTAGGAGTTGTCTGACTTCTCGCAATGCAACCGCCGCGGCCTGATTATTGTGCTGTAAGACTTTGATACTTAACTGACTACAAAAAGCACAATTCTTAGTAACCCACAAACCCCTTGACCGGTCTAAGCATTTGACGCATCTGATGCACAGTGTATGAGCAAAAATCGGGATCCCTGAACAGGAGGGTGTTAAGCACAGAGCAAAAACAGGGTCTAGTGTAGCCATGACAGAGACTGGAGAAAAGCTAACCCACCCCCGGGCTTCGCCTGGTCCTCTGTTGACACGCCGGAACTCCGCCCTGGAAAAAAGAAAATTTCCAGGAATTAATGCTCATAAGGTTACCCCAAAATGTTCTAACACAAGTGTTAATGAACCGCCGGGCAACGAGACGTAATACACCACTATTACCTCTTGTTACCCTGTAGGTTCATATGTAAAGATTTTAGAATATATTTACTTATCCAAAAGATTTAAGAATATCCTCTGACATGATATAAAGACGAGCATATCTTTATAAATGACTCAGTCTTCCCAGTGGTTTTTTGTTCACCGGAAACCCATATTAAGACGCCGGCCTCCTTATTATATCGTAGTTAAAAGGGTAAGCCTATCTTAATTTCTTTTGATCTGACTTCTCTCGAAGCCTTCATAGATCGCCGTATTTCGAAGGCCTCGATACCCAATTGTATCCCTCAATTGTCTGGCCAACCATACCGAATTGCAAATCCGTTAATCCCACCCTCCCAAGGTTCAACCGCCGGATGTGAAATTAATTTAATGTTAACCCCAATTGTTCCTATCCCCACTTCTTTGCAAAAGATCGCCGGGGTGGAAAGACCAATCAAACAAAACAGCCTAGTTTTTTAATGGCTTTGCAAAAACCGGGAAAAACTAAACTCAACACGTGTCCGCATGAACACCTAGTTAAATGGGTATAGCCATCCCGCCGGGAAACACACAGTAAGCCTGAACACAGGCTCCACTACAGAGACGCAGTTCCTGGAGAGCCCTCAAGCCACCACTCGCCGGGGGAAACTATCCTATTTTAACCACGCGTGATTAAAACTCGGCAACCAGCCGGATTTTCTCAGCGCAATCGAGAAAACCCGCCGGAAAAGGCAACCCACACTAACCAGACGCAATCTGATATACACAAATAGTCCCTGGATTAAGCCAAAACACAACTAATCCAGGACACACATGACACAGTAGTATACATATTTATACAATAAATCAATAACACTTGTACATGTAAAAAGCTACGAGTGGCTGGCTAGGCCTAAGCAGACGGAAATATCACTTAATCACGTCGTAATAAAAACAAAAAGCACTGTATCTTATCACAACAGGAACAGCCGCCATCACAACATCGTAGAAAAAATCCCGGGAGAGGGATGCACTGACTCGGGACCTAGAAAAAACTTCACTAAGTGAAGAAAAATTCGCTAGGAACGTCAGTATACAAACAAATAAGGCAACTTCATCAGAAAGATAAGAAGAAGCCTGATAACGCGTAGTTAAAGCCAACTAAATAACTAGGCTAGCTAGCCGCGAAAAATGTTTCACGCATCCACCACGGGACCACGAGGGTACACCCGAAATAGGCATCCCAAACACACGACCCAAATACACTGAACTGCGGGAAACCCGCCCATGACACTCCTACGCATATCCTAACCTTACTCGATACATCCCAGAGTAAACAAATGAGAAAAAACTCACGAGGGACGCAGCAAATGCGGAATCAGCGGAGCGTGGGGAGACACGTCAGGGCAGGTTGAGCGCAGAGCAGAGAAGGAAGTATGACGCCTGAAGTCAGCGTCTGGTCAAATTTCCACACAAGTACATCCACGAGTATATGGAAAGCTTATGAATAGTTATTCTTATTTTCTTTTTATTTATTATTTGTTACGAAGTTTTTTCGTAGTGAGAACCCAATTTCATAATGACAGAACCATGAGTGAGGTTGTGTGCGCTCATGATGAAGGCTCCTCAAATTTTTTATGCTCTGCGCGGTAGATTCAAACTACGGTAAATGAGCGTTTGAAGAGGAGGCCTTATGTAATAGTCATAATCGTCAATGATGGAGGGGCCACTAATAAATATGTATACTCTGGATGGGACATCTGCTTATTTTAGAGCTCGAAACTTGCGGCCGCCGTCACATGGGGAAAAACTAAACCTCGACTTGACACACGTGAGAGAAGTTCACCAGTTGACTTATTTCTGACTTCTAACCCTTCTTCTTATACTGTTAATCTTTTCTCTCCTTTGGGCTCCTCCGACCATAATCTTATCTCCGTTACCTGTCCTATCTCTCCAGTACGGCAACCTGATCCTCCCAGCCGGCGGCGCTTATGGCACTTTGGCGCTGCCGACTGGGAGGCTCTTCGGCAGTACTACTTTGATTTCCCATGGAATGACTTCTGCTTCCGTGGCAGGGGACCCTTGAAGAGTGCTGAACGCATTACCGAGGTAATCCTCTCGGGCATGGAAGCGTACATTCCATTTGCTTTCTCTCAGTCTAATGCAATAAATCTTGGTTTACTCACGCTTGTTCTACTGCTGTCCGCAACAAGGAGGAAGCATTCAAATGGTACCGACGCCTTAAAACTCTAGAATCTCATTCTTACTATGATTCTGCCTGGAATCAAGCCAAATCTGTTCTTCGACTTGCCAAGCACTCATTCATCAATAATAAATGCACTGAACTTTCCAACTCTAGCTCTTCCCAAGCTTTCTGGAATCTGGCCAAAAACCTCTCCAACAATTTTTCTTCCTCGTCTTTCCCTCCCCTTTTCCACTCTGATGGCACAACAATAACTTCTTCCTCTGACAAAGCTGAACTCTTCGCTCAAAATATTTCTAGAAACTCCACCTTGGATGATTCCAGTGCTATTCCTCCCTCTCCACCCCCCTCTCTCCTACTTATGCCTAATGTCCTAATCTCTTCTAAAGATGTACTTTCTACCCTCCCTGGGCTTAATATTAAGAAGGCGTACTGTCCAGACGGTGTTCCTTCTGTTGTACTCAAAAACTGTGCTTCCATGCCTAGGCAAACTCTTTCGTCTCTGTCTCTCCTCTAACGTCTTCCCTTCATGCTGGAAGTTTGCTTTCATTCAACCTGTCCCAAAGAAGGGTGACCGCTCTCAACCCTCCAACTATCGTCCAATTGCTCTCATCTCTTGTATCTCTAAAGGTTTTTAAACTATTTTTGCTTCCAAATTTCTTAAGCATTTCTCTTCTCATAATCTGCTCTCAGATCACCAGTATGGCTTCCTTAAGGGTTGCTCTACTGGTGATCTTCTTTCATATCTCACTAACTCTTGGTCATCCTCCTTTTGGGACTCCGGTGAGACCTTTTCTATTGCGCTAGAAATGTTGAAGGCCTTCGATTGAGTCTGGCACAAATCTTTAATTTCTAAACTGCCATCCTTCGGTTTCTATCCCTCCATCTGTGCCTTTGTCTCTAATTTCCTTTCTGGCCGTTCCATAGCTGCGGTTGTGGACGGCCATCGCTCACTTTTTCATCCTATCAACTCCCGTGTTCTTCAGGGCTCTGTCCTATCTCCTATTCTCTTTCTAATTTTCATAAACGGTCTTCTCAACTATACCTCCAGTCCCATCCATTCATACACAGATGACTCTACCTTACACTACTCGATTAGTTTTCCAGAACTCCCCAGCAAGCAATCCCTGAAAGACAAACGTAATGAAGCCATAGAACACTTATTACTTCTGATCTAACTTTAATGTTTCCAAAACCCCATTTCTCCATCTATCTACCCGTCCGGAACTCCCAGTAGACTATCCCTTATTCTTCAACAACACAAAAATCAATCCTTCATCTTCTCTCAATATTCTTGATGTCTTTTTCTTCAGCTCTCACTTGGAAGGACCATAGTACCAATCTTGCTAAGGCAGCCTCCCAGAAGCTGGGTGTGCTCAACCGCCTCAAGGGGTTCTTTACCCCTGCACAGCTTCTTGCTCTGTACAGGGGCACAGTGCGTCCTTGTAATGAGTATTGTTCACATATGTGGGGATCCTCTCACACCGCACTTCTAGAGAAAGTAGAAAGTATAGGTTTGACTCCTGCAAGGAGATAAAGAAAACCTAATATTTAGTAGTGGCCCCGTAATCATTGACGATTATGCCTATTACATAAGGCCTCCTCTTCAAACGCTCATTTACCGTAGTTTGAATCTACCGCGCAGAGCATAAAAAATTTGAGGAGCCTTCATCATGAGCGCATGCAACCTCACTCATGGTTCTGTCATTATGAAATTGGGTTCTCACTACGAAAAAACTTCGGAACAAATAATAAATAAAAAGAAAATAAGAATAACTATTCATAAGCTTTCCATATACTCGTGGATGTACTTGTGTGGATATTTGACCAGATGCTGACTTCAGGCGTCATACTTCCTTCTACACTGACATATCAAGTAAACCAAAATCCTTAATACATCAACGAATGGGAAGGGGATGGTCGGGAGGGCCCCAGTCGTCAATGATTACGGGGCCACTACTAAATATTAGGTTTTCTTTATCTCCTTGCAGGAGTCAAACCTATAATATATTAGTGGCCCCTCCATCATTGACGATTATGCCTGATATCTAAGACTGGAGGGGGACATTCGTAATCATATCATAACTCTAGCAAAAGCAGATAATCAAACAACCACATAGTATTCTTACTTTGTAAAAAATATATATTTTTGTGGATAAACTTTATACAGCATATATATACAAAAAGGGGTACAAGCAGGAGCGTGCTTCGAAGAAGCCTGCTTGATAAAAAAGGGTTAACTCTGAGACTCTCTACACAGATCTGCTAGTTAAGAAGGCACCCCACTTAAAGTAAGTGGTGAAAAATCAAAACTTATAAGTCTACATGTGCACATATAATCCCCATTAAACTAGTGGATATATTCCTAAAAATATACCCAAACATAAAATGAACTCTTGTACTTTCGCAGAAGTACTGAACTCTTGTACTTATGCAGAAGTACTTACATCAAAAATAAAATTTGCAGTCGCAACTACTGAGATTTCTTAAAATTATATTGCTTCACAGCCAAAACTACTTACAACAAGAATTGTTGTTGTACTACTATTGTACTTTAGCACAATATCCTGTAATGAATACTACAGAGAAATTTTATATCACAACACCAACATACATTATCACAGCTCGTATGCTCCGTACACATACTCCGGCGGTGTCTAGGGTGTCCTATGTAACACTGACTGCACCCCCCCCCCTCTTTTCTTAATCTAAACAATAAGTGACTTAGAGGCCACCTAGACCCTCTGCCGTAAAACTATACATGGCATGGAAGGTCTGTCTAGAGCTACTGAAAGGTATCGAGTCAAAAACGTATGATTAGAGGACCATAGGTGCGTGGACGCTATGTCCTCAACAGAAAAATTCTTAAGGAAACGCAAAGAGGCCGCCCATTTGCGTAAATCGTGGGCTCTTCCACGACGCCGGGATTACTCTCTTGAATGACTTCGACTAGGAGAGAAGCTATTCTACGTTTCATTACGCGTTTGCCCGTACTTGATACCCATAAAGCACCCTGTTGATTCAGAGGTGCTACTCTCAAATATTTGGTTAGCGCTTGAACTGGACATAAATTATGGTGCAATGTGAATACACTCATTGAGCCTACCAAACCTTATGCAATTAGGTGTGTTGCTCATCGCCGCCAGCTCAGATACCCTGCTCCCGGTAGCCAAAGCCATAAGGAATACTGCCCTTTTTAAAAGTAAGTCAAAATCTGCAGTATTTTGGTACAGACGGGAATGAAGTAAAGACAACGCTTTGTCCAGAGACCAGGTAGGCATGAGCTGACGGGGAGGTGGGCGAAGTTTAAAACATGCTCTCATGAAACCTGTTTCCTCCGCTAGTGGTATGGTTAGACCTGTAAGGTCAAAGAATGGCATCCTAATCGCTGTTAAGTGATTTTTTAACGTTACTACAGATAGACGTTTCTGCTCGAACAGATAGTTTAAATAATTAAAAACCAAAGCCACCGAAGGTACTGTTTGTTCTGTTCTAAGTATCCAAGAAGAAAAGGACTGCCAGTGCGATTGATACTGTCTCTTTGTAGATTGGGTATATTGATTCATGAATTTATCGGTCACGTTTCTACCATACGGTGTTAGCCACTTGGCCTCCTGAATGTCCATAATGCAAAAGTCAGCGAGGTCTCTAGGTTGCCAATCGTGTCTAAGTGGAAATACCCGACCGGGAGCGACACCGGCTTCGGGCACAACGTTTTCAATTGCTGGTACCACAACTGCGCCGGCCACAGGGGCACGATTAACGAGACTACGCCCCGATAATCCTGTAGTTTGTTCACTACGTGGCACATTAGAGAAGCGTCTGGTGGCGGAAACAGATAAACGGAACACCACATGTTCCAGTCCGTCTCCAGTGCGTCGGGTCCTCCCGCCGGCGTTATTGTCCGGCGGGTGAGGTACAGCGGGAGTTTGTGAGTTTCCTCGGACGCAAACAGATCCACTTGTGGACGGTAAGGCTCCGCAATCATTTGGTCGAAAATGGTTTGCTTGAGCGCCCATTCTACTGTTGTGCTCTGTCTCTGAGACAGAGCGTCTGCCCAGACGTTTGCTATGCCTGGGAGATAAGATGCGTGAATATGAATGTTCAGCTTGTCGGCTAGAACAAAAATCTTTTCTGACACATTTAGAAACTTCCGAGACCTCGTTGACCCTTGTTTCTGAATGCAGTGAACCGCATTCAGATTGTCCATCCTGAAGGCCACCGATTTGACCCGTAAAGTAGAGCCGTGAGCCTGAAGGAAATACAAGAGGACTAGTAACTCTTTGACATTGATGTGGGAGGTTTCTGAATGGGACCAAAGCCCTTGACCCTGATGCCCGTGGTTTGACTGAAAGCCCCAACCTATCGTTCCTGACGCATCCGTGTCTACCCATACCGTCGGCGGAGGAGAGGTCTATGACATGACCGAGTGCAATGTTTCCCTCTTCGCCCAGACCGCTAGTAAGCTGTGTATTAATTTTGGGATGGGCCATAATGTTTCCGCCGGCAATAGGGGACAAAATTTGTTGCCCTCCAATATTAAACGTTTGACTGTCAACCGGCCCAACTTTACAGTTAGTTGAATCCAGTTGAGAGAGCCGACCAGAGATTCCCAGACTCTCCGTGTCGTAGTCAGACTGTGAAGAAACATAAACAGTTTCTTGCGGAACCTGTTCCGATTGTCCACACTCTGACTCAGAGTGAGAGCAGCTGTGTCCCAGACCAGCCCTATCCACTGGACCACTCGTGAGGGAACAAGGTTTGACTTTACCGGGTTTATCCTGAATCCTAGAGATTTTACATGATTTAATGTTATGTTGACATGATTGATGCATAACTGTTCCGTCTCTGCCACCACCAGCCAGTCGTCTAGATACCATAAAATCCTGATCCCTTGTTTTAACATGGGCATCAGGGCTTGCCGGACTAATTTCGTGAATAAGCGAGGTGCTAGGTTCAATCCGAACGGCATCCTCTGAAAGACATAAGTCTGATGCATTATTCGTAAGGCCAGAAATCGTTGAAACCTTTTGTTGACCGGGACGTGCCAATACGCGTCAGTCAGGTCTAAAGAACACACCCACCCTCCCGGCGGAAGTGTTAGCCTGATTTGATTCACTGTCAGCATCCGGAAGGAAACGTTGTGAATGTGGAGGTTCAGATAAGACAGGTCAATGACCGACCTCATCTGAACACTATCCCTTTTGGGCACTAGAAAAAGTTTGGACGTAAATACTGGGTAATTTTGAGGGACCGGGATGATGACATTCTTTGCGATCATCTCTTGGATCAGTGACTCCACCTCTAATGAAACAAAATTTGCCTTTGTCGGCTGACGTAAGCGAGGTCGCCGGAGCCACTGCCAGGTGATGCCTTTGCGTGCCACCATCCTCGCCCATGTGTTTAATGGCCATGCGCGATGACACGCCCGGAATGACCCAGTTAGCAGACAAGGGTTCGCCGGCTGGACTACCCTCTGATCCACTCGCCGTAAGACTGGCCCTGGGAGTGAGAGAGACCCTAGTTTTTTGGTGGTGGTGGTGGTGTATGCTTAGATGACTGGCAGGAGACGGGCCCTGGCCCGGTCGTTGATACTTTTGTCCTTTATGATTACCTGAAAACTGTCCTTGCTTGTATCTGTACTGAACCTGACCTTGGGTGGAAGAGGACTTAGGCAGATGAAAGGGCTTTGCCCCACCAGGCGGAGCTTTTGCGACTGGTTTGGGCTTGGTAAAATTGAAAGCAGGTTTCTTAGATGGGGCAGGACTGTGCTTAACCCTTATTTAGCGGCGAGCAACATAAGTCGAGTTAAAAAAAGCTGGACTATGTGGCGGCGCTCGACATAACTCGAGTGGCAATTTCAGCACGTAATGTGGCTGAGAGAGAGAGACAAGTGGTGGCAGGAGACTAGCGAGCGTATGACTGCTCCAGACCACCGCGGCGAACCTACTGACACAAATCTCAGCTCCCTCCTCCCTCTCTCACTCGCTACATACTCAATTATGTACTGAAAGTACCGAATTACCTGCTTTTTGCACTCGCGTTGCACGGTTATTGCAAGAAAACTATCCATCATACAAGGATCGTTATGGTGTCATTCGAAAGCTCTGTTTATGCCCTTTCAGGGATAGGTACTTGTTTTACGTTCTGGGTCTTATTTAGGCATGAAAATGATCACGTAAACAGCCCTATTTTGGCTAAAAACACCCCGCTGTGCGGTACACATAAATAAACCGCATAGGCCGCTCGTAAGGTGTTAAAGGCCTGAGCCATGTTGAACACTGTTCTCCACACATCCGGGGACATTAAAGAGGCAGTTAGAACAGGGGACATTACTACTTGATTTGCAATCCTATCCGGGAGCTTCTTCACTAGCAACATCCTTAGATCTTGTCTTGCCCGCACCGCCTCTAGCAAGGCTGTACAGATATCTCCCAGTGACTGTATAGAAGTCTGGAGTAGCAAGCGTCTAGACAGTTCGATTGCCTTTCGGACTTCCGCGTCCGCGATAGCCTGAGCAGATCTTAGCATTGACTTCGCTACCTGTTGTGTGACAATTATATACTGGGAAAAAAGTCTATATGCCTTCCCACGTAGCCTAAACTCCCGGTCTAGGTGAGCTGTGGAAGGTGTAGAAAAGGGATCTTTAACCCTTTACGAGCGGCCTATGCGGTTTATTTATATGTACCGCCCAGCGGGGTGTTTTTAGCCAAAATAGGGCTGTTTACGTGATAATTTTCATGCCTAAATAAGACCCAGAACGTAAAACAAGTATCTATCCCTGAAAGGGCATAAACAGAGCTTTCGAATGACACCATAACGATCCTTTTATGATGGCTAGTTTTCTTGCAATAACCGTGCAACGCGAGTGCAAAAAGCATGTAATTAGCCACTTTCCCGATACAATTCCGTATATAGCGAGTGAGAGAGGTAGGAGGGAGGTGAGATTCGTGTCAGTAGGTTCGCCGCGGTGGTCTGGAGCAGTCATACACTCGCTACTCTCCTGCCACCACTTGTCTCTCTCTCTCAGCAACATTAGGTGCTGAAATTGCCACTCGAGTTATGTCGAGCGCCGCCACATAGTCCAGCTTTATTTAACTCGACTTATGTGGTGAGCCGCTTTTTAAGGGTTAAGCTCGCATAGATTAATTTTCGGGGCAGCTAAAAATGCAAATAAAGCAGAGGGAACTCCACCGGCAGAGAATACCGGCATAGAGAACCAAGAATGGCTTTCTTGTGGAATTTGGTGCGAAGATTTAGAGGTAAAAGCTGTTGCAAAGTTCTGAGCCTCCACTTCCCATTCCACCCAAGGTCCCGGACCCATCTGCCCCACCTTCAAAACTGGATTGGCGGCTGTGTCTGTGAACGTCTTTAAATCTAACTCTGGTGTTAGAGCTGACAGTGCTTTTATATCATTGAAACCGTCATGCTTGGTCCAGTCCGAAAATAGTTTTGAAGCTGACGCAGGGGGTAGGGCAGGTGTAGAAGTATACACAAAATAATCATGGTGAAAATAGTTAGGAATGGTCTTAATATTAACATCAAGTATATTTCCCATAATATCTAAAGCACGTAACTTCCTAGATTTATTACCCTGGATCACCCACTCACGTGGTACCGGAAGCTCCCCTGACATAGTGGATTGTGCTACCTCTGGCTTTGCTGGGAACATTGTTACCCATGACACATCCGGCCCATATAAGAGGGGCATAGCTCCCTTTCTGATTGGGGCCTTATCTAAGGGGTGAGGATTTACATCTGCTACTACTCTCACATTGGAAGTAGTCAGTGCCGCCGAAGTTGGCCTAGTAACAATAGTAGGTGATACAAGGGGAGGGTGCGGAATTTGTGCCAAAGCAATGGAAGTAGCCAGAGGTCGGGCATTCGATGCTGTCGTGGAAGCTCCCAAACCAACTGTAGGAGTCTCCGGCTGCTGGCCAAAAAACTTAGTTAGTGCATTCGCTAATAACCCATTAATTTCATCAGCTGTGACAAATTTAGCAGAGGATGAACTATGTGGCGAATCATTCCTACTCTGAGAGTCGTCTATCAATGAACCTGACTCTTGAACCTCCATCTCAGAAATAATAGAATCCTCATCCCTGTCCTCCGGCCTCTCATGAGAGGATCCCGCCGAAGCCGGGACCCCCTCATGCTGCTATGTTAAGTCCGGGATGGACGATGGGACCGCAGCATCCCGGTGGACGTCTGCCACTACCTGTGTTGCATGAACAAGACGTGAGCCTTCACTCCATGGCCGGGAGTACCTCCAAACTCGCTGGCCTTGGCCGGAACTCACGGGTGAGCTAGGTACCACATCAATGACTGAGCCCTCACTCGATCCCTCTAGAGGGTTATATCTCCTGGCAGAACTCTCTAAGTCTAAAGCTGGTACATGTGAACTGGGAATAATATCTGGTAACAACCTGTCCGCCGGTATATCCTCCACCATAATCTCTGACTCCACTCCCGACCTATCAGACTGGACATTAGACATGTCGGGAGTAGAGGCAGAAAGCGAGGTACGAGGCTCCGGCGAACGCCGGGAGGCCTTGCGTACATGAGTATCCTTTTTGGAAGACTTGTGACTTCGACCTTGACTTGGAAGCTGTCGCCGGAGGTGTCAGCGCTCGAGGTCTCTTAGATATGCTGGGGGAGGGAATAAGCCCTTTACCCTGCCCAGTCTCTGCTGACTTACACACATTTACTCTACTTTTAGAAGGGGTACGTTTAATTGGGGGATGCTCAACACTCAATCGTTCCCACAGAACTATGTTATCGCACTGAAGAGCTTTATGAGCCACTGATGTAGCATAAGTAGTTAGGAGTTGTCTGACTTCTCGCAAGGCAACCGCCGCGGCCTGATTATTGTGCTGTAAGACTTTGATACTTAACTGACTACAAAAAGTACAATTCTTAGTAACCCACAAACCCCTTGATCGGTCTAAGCATTTGACGCATCTGATGCACAGTGTATGAGCAAAAATTGGGATCCCTGAACAGGAGGGTGTTAAGCACAGAGCAAAAACAGGGTCTAGTGTAGCCATGACAGAGACTGGAGAAAAACTAACCCACCCCCGGGCTTCGCCTGGTCCTCTGTTGACCCGCCGGAACTCCGCCCTGGAAAAAAGAAAATTTCCAGGAATTAATGCTCATAAGGTTACTCCAAAAAAGTTCTAACACAAGTGTTAATGAACCGCCGGGCAACGAGACGTAATACACCACTATTACCTCTCGCTACCCTGTAGGTTCATATGTAAAGATTTTAGAATATCTTTACTTATCCAAAAGATTTAAGAATATCCTCTGACATGATATAAAGAGGACAATATCTTTATAAAAGACGCAGTCTTCCCAGTGGTTTTGTTCACCGGAAACCCATATTAAGACGCCGGCCTCCTTATTATATCGCAGTTAAAAAGGGTAAGCCTATCTTAATTTCGTTTGATCTGACTTCTCTTGAAGCTTTCATAGATCGCCGTATTTCGAAGGCCTCGATACCCAATTGTATCCCTCAATTGTCTGGCCAACCATACCGAATTGCAAATCCGTTAATCCCACCCTTCCAAGGTTCAACCGCCGGGTGTGAAATTAATTTAATGTTAACCCCAATTGTTCCTATCCCCACTTCTTTGCAAAAGATCGCCGGGGTGGAAAGACCAATCAAAGACAACAGCCTAATTTTTTAATGGCTTTGCAAAAACCGGGAAAAACTAAACCAACCGGTGTCCGCATGAACACCTAGTTAAATGGGTATAGCCATCCCACCGGGAAACACACAGTAAGCCTGAACACAGGCTCCGCTGCAGAGACGCAGTTCCTGAAGAGCCCTCAGGCCACCACTCGCCGGGGGAAACTATCCTATTTTAACCACGCGTGATTTGAAATTCGGCAACCAGCCGGATTTTCTCGGTGCAATCGAGAAAACCCGCCGGAAAAGGCAACCCACACAAACCAGACGCAGTCTGATGTACACAAATAGTCCCTGGATTAAGCCAAAACACAACTAATCCAGGACACACATGACACAGTAGTACATATTTATATAATAAATCAATAACACTTGTACATGTAAAAAAGCTACGAGTGGCTGGCTAGGCCTAAGTAGACGGAAAAATCACTTAATCATGTCGTAATAAGAACAAAAAGCACTGTATCATATCACAACAGGAACAGCCACCATCACAACACCGTAGAAAAAATCCCGGGAGAGGGATGCACTGACTCGGGACCTAGAAAAAACTTCACTAAGTGAAGAAAAATACGCTAGGAACGTCAGAATATAAACAAATAAGGCAACTTCATCAGAAAGATAAGAAGAAGCCTGATAACGCGTAGTTAAAGCCAACTAAATAACTAAGCTAGCTAGCCGCGAAAAAAGTGTCACGCGTTCACCACGGGACCACGAGGGTACACCCGAAATAGGTGTCCCAAACACACGACCCAAATACACTGAACTGCGGGAAACCCGCCCATGACACTCCTGCTACGCATATCTTAACCTTACTCGATACATCCCAGAGTAAACAAATGAGAAAAAACTCACGAGGGACGCAGCAAATGCGGAATCAGCGGAGCGTGGGGAGACACATCAGGGCAGGTTGAGCGCAGAGCAGAGAAGGAAGTATGACGCCTGAAGTCAGCGTCTGGTCAAATATCCACACAAGTACATCCACGAGTATATGGAAAGCTTATGAATAGTTATTCTTATTTTCTTTATATTTATTATTTGTTACAAAGATTTTTCGTAGTGAGAACCCAATTTCATAATGACAGAACCATGAGTGAGGTTGCGTGCGCTCATGATGAAGGCTCCTCAAATTTTTTATCCTCTGCGCGGTAGATTCAAACTACGGTAAATGAGCGTTTGAAGAGGAGGCCTTATGTAATAGGCATAATCGTCAATGATGGAGGGGCCACTAATAAATGAAAGCCTGTCGCATCATTAATTCCCGCCCACTCACCAACTCTCTGCAAACTCTCTCTCTTCGCCGCAATGATGCATCTCTCTCGCTATTCTATCGCTACTACAATAACCAGTGCTCCTCAGAGCTCTCCCAGTTTATACCACCTCCTCTATGTAGGGTATGTGATACTCGTCTTGCAACACAATCCCACCCCTACTCTGTACAACTCTCCAACCCAAGAGTGAAATGTTATTCTCAGTCTTTCTTCTATTCAACAGTTGAGCTCTGGAACTCTCACCCATAATCTGTCTTTCCCTCCTCCTATGACTTAAATTTCTTCAAACTCCGTGTGTCCAGGCATTTTAGCTCGAATGTTCCTTGATTTTGGCCCTGTCACTCTTTCAACTAGCAATCCTGTAATTTCAAAAGGAACCAGCCTTTGGCCAGGACATTTTTCTACTGAAAAAACGTACAAAATTATCTTGAAAGGGGCTCTAGGGGGTGAATTTTTTAAGCTTGATGGAGGTCTAGCGAGGAAACTCAAATATATATAAATATATAAATATATATATAAAAAAAAAGCACTACACCCTTAACCCGACAATCCCAGCGACGGCAGAGAGCCGTCAGTAGATAAATCACTCCCCAGTCCCAGCGACGGCTGCCGTAATATACGATCCTTGTAACTGGCAGTATCAGGCAGTGCCTGGTACAACGACGTTTGAGCATTGCTCCAAGACCTTGGCAACACTTCTCAGCTTATATCCAATCCCCCAAAGACTGGGAGAGGCAGTATTCCTCCATATTTTGAGGTGAGAGGTTGTTATATCTTGCCTCTGCAGCCATGTTGGCCACATTGCTTGGGACTGGGGGGTACATCTATGGTAGTACCCGGTGGTACAGTAGGGGTCAATGCACAAATATATAACTACTCTGTCTCTGTATCATAAGTACGCCAAGTTTTAGTAATTGACGCCCCTATTTCACTACATGATCTTCCAAATAAGTGAGACATTTTGATGGGAACTTTTGCAATCTACTATCAGGTGGAAAATATTAACTGGTGGTCTTATCACTATCATTAAACCCTTCTGTGCCGACGACGTCTTTTTTATATTATTCTAGCTACATGTAGACGATTTTGGGCAGTTTAAGAAGAATCTGTGGTGGTAACACGGGTTATGTGAGATAGTTCGAAGCCTGTTAATTGCTAGAGGCCCTATTAAGCTGAATACAATCGTCTAATAGTAGCCACAATAAATTTAAAAGGACGGTACAAGTAATGAAAGGGTAAAGGGTAGGTTAATAGTTTGTTCCCTAGACCTCCACCAAGCTTAAAATCACATCCCCTAGATCCCCTTTGAAGATAAATTTGTACATTTTCGACAGAAAAATGTCCAGGCCGAAGGCCGCATCCATTTAAAATATAGGCTCGCAATCGCTTGCCAGGAAAAAATCGACACCTAAATGGCACGAAAGGTCTTAAAATTTACATAAATGGGGCGAAAGTTCTAAATATCACCAAACTAATGGGGCGAACGTCTTACAATCGCAAAAGTGGGGAGATTGTAGGCACCAATCGATCAGGGCTAGACCCAGGTGAGGTTATAGGCATGTGATAAAGAGTCGCTGGAACTCCTGTTTCATTTGCTTGGCCTCTCTTACTGATTTTCTTTGTGCCTCATTTACACTGAGAGAAATCCAGCTAGCTCTCACAAACACCTCCTCCTCCTATCCACTTCACTACACTAAACATGCACACCACACTTCATTCCTCCACACCAAAATTTAAAAAAACAAAATGATGAATTCTAGCCCAGCCTCGGAGTCCCCAGGGGGGGGACCATAAATGCCCCCACACCCGACCGACCATCCCCTGACGACCCCACACAATTACCTGGACCTCGGCCTGTTACTCTTTCTATTAATTTCTGCAACATTCGCGGACTTTCCTCTAATTTTCACTCTGTTGAGCACCATCTCTCCTCCTACAAACCTGATCTTCTCTTCCTCACCGAAACTCAGGTGTCTGTAGCAACATCCAGCAGCCCCTTCTCTGTATCCTCCTACTTTCTCTATCCTAGTTTCAAAGCCAAAGGCGGATGTTGTGCATATGTGCACAACAAACTCACTTGCTCTCGTGTTCCCGATTTCGACTCCTCTGAATTCTCAACTTTATGGCTCAAACTTTCCTGTCATTTTCTTACTAAATATTTCTGTGCTGTCTATCTTTCCCCTAACTCTACCAACTTTCCCAAATTCTTTGACTATCTAGACTCTACAGTGGAACACATTCTATCCATTTCTCCTTTCTCAGAAATCTCCATCTTAGGAGATTTCAACGTTCACCACCGCCAATGGCTCTCCTCTCACACTACTGATCCACCTGGTGAACAAGCCTACGTCTTTTCTGTCCTAAATGACCTAGAGCAGTTAGTTCAGCAACCAACCCGTATCCCGGATCACATCGGAGATCGGCCCAACATTCTTGACTTGTTTCTAACTTCTAACCCTTCTTCTTATACTGTCGATCTTTTCTCTCCTTTGGGCTCCTCCGACCATAAACTTATCTCTGTCACCTGTCCTATCTCTCCAGTACGGCCACCCGATCCTCCTAGCCGGCGGCGCTTGTGGCACTTTGGCGCTGCTGACTGGGAGGCTCTCCGGCAGTACTTCTTTGATTTCCCATGGAGTGATTTCTGCTTCCGTGGCCGAGGACCCTCGGAGAGTGCTGAACGCATTACCGAGGTAATCCTATCGGGCATGGAAGCATACATTCCATTCTCTTTCTCTCAGACTAATGCCAAAAAATCTTGGTTTACTCACGCCTGTTCTACTGCTGTCCGCAATAAGGAGGAAGCATTCAAACGGTACCGACGCCTTAAAACTCAAGACTCTCATTCTTCCTATGTTTCTGCCCGGAATCAAGCCAAATCTGTTCTTTGACTTGCCAAACACTCTCATCAATATGATACGTCCTGGGATATATAAACACTGGGCTCTTTATATTGGACTAGGTATGCGGCAACAAGCAACAACGGAAAACGCTAGATCCAACCCTTATCTATAAACCCAGGCAACAAACCACCCTAAACCGTCAAGAGTCCTGCCTGGACAACAAGGTATCCTATGACTCGGTTACAGGGTGCACGCACTATAGACTGCTGATAGTCAAGCAGGCTATATAAAAGATCACACAATTAAGTTGACTTAAAGCTTCAAGGAAAAGATAGATAACGGAATTAAATTGCAGAAACAATTTAATAACAAACTAGAAGAAAGTACATTTAACATTACGTTAATTAATACAACTAATCACCCCTGCGTGAAAGAAGGTGAAAGCAAACAGTCCTCAAAACATCGTACCGGTAGACAAGATGCGGGGTTCTAAACTGCATGCGGCTACTGTAGGATCTGATGCTTAGCAAAGAAAGTACGTTACGGATTTAGAGAACTCTCAACTCATAAGCAGGAATAAATACTAGTGATAGGACCTACAGTGTATAATGGCATAGGTATAATTAAATAAAGGCAGCAACTCGCAACATAACCATATACAGGTGTGCTTCTCACTCTTAGTCAGGCAAGCCTGCTCGGACAATGTCTCTAAGCCACACCCTGACTCACAATGCTCACAAAAACGGTAAACTGTGGCACAATAACAAGCATACAGAAATAATAAACCCCTAGCTGTTAATCTGCCAAGTGGCAGAGGTCTAGCTGGAAGGATATAGGCTTCGGATACCCGGGCTGAGCCACCTGCTCTAGCCTAGGGACGTTCCCAAGTCTGTGCGCCAAATTACTCTAATTGAAAGGGTGCTCTCTTGAGAGACTCAGATCGCAAGTATCTGACTCTCTCCTGGCGACCCTAAAACAAAAGCAAGACGTGCTAGCGCAGTGCTGAGTGGACTAGGCAAGGGCCCTCACACAACACAACACTAGACACACAGGGACACAGACAAGAAAATGCCCCCAGACTCCCACGGGTATCCTCGTAAAGTCGTGCGGGTCCACAGGACTCGCACCAGCAGACTTTACTTAAAGGATCGCAAAAAGCCTCCCCTCCGGTCTAGCCCCTGCTAACCTGACACAAGAACACACTAGCAAGCATGAAACCACCAAATATGAGACAACAAAAAAAGCTTCCTAGGTCTCATTAACAATTATGTCTCTGCATAAGGCCCAAAATCCTATCTAATTATCTGAGAGCTCGTCGTTAATACAATAATAGATATAAGGTCTATCAAGGGGATGGGATAATTAAATAGATTGGTGAAGTAGTGGAAAGAAGGTATACAAAGTAAGAGAGAAAGTTTCTAAGTGGGGTTGAGAGGGATAGATATCAAGGGGGTCCGAAGGGTACGACAGTGAGGTGAGCTCTGAGTCTTGAATCTGTCTGGACCCCACCCTAGGCATACAAAATACATCCCAGGCTTGGCAACACTCAACACAGTTGCCGGGTCAAAATCGTCTACCCCGTGCGTGAGTCGAAACTAAGCCTAACGTTGCAATCGGATGCATATGGCAACGCTTCAGGCTCGTCCCAAGCTAGACTCTCCGCGCGAAGCAACGTCCCCCAGCCGGTCTCTCTCTCCCGCTCGTCTCCTCCCACTCTCACTAGACTTACATCTTATATATTGTAATGAAACAATCAACTATCGAGAATAAAATATACTAAGATGCGTTGGTCAAGAATAAGGGCAGCTACAAGCTGTGAAACAACATAAGAATATCCCAGACATTTGTTACGTTGTCGTAGGATATATACTAAGGAAAAGCCTGCTGGCCGGCTGCCGCCAGCCGGTTTCTAAACCGATGTGCGCGCACGCCCGCACATGGCTACTATGCAGAAGCGTCACACCTCCCCCAAGATATAAGACCCTTGACTAAGTTCTTCATATCTAACAGAAAGCTTCTCATAGTACCACACACTGTTGCGACACAAGGCACTATATATCAAAAAAATAAAGACTGTTGCGCTCCACCGAGCAAGTTCAACTAACTTAGCGACAATAAGCGAAAACATTCAACTTAGATACTGCTACAACATCTTATACAAAATTCTACCCGTTATAAAAATAAAGAGTTTTTATAAGGTTTTTGCTTTTTTAATTTGTTTTTTTTCGGCTGAACTACAGTGACAGCCTATTTTCCTCCACACTCAACCCTCAATCCTGTGGCAGTCTAACCAACATCATCCACCCTTGATAGACAATCCGCTATCACGTTATCAGAACCGGCAATATGGCGTATGTCCAGATTATACTCCTGAAGCATGAGTGACCACCTGGTCAGCCTCATATTCCGGTTATGATACTGATTCAAGAATTTCAGAGGGTGATGATCGGTATAAACCACTACGACTGGTCCGAAAGCAGGAACATATACATCGAAGTGCCTGAGCGCCAGCACTATCGCCAGGAGTTCTTTTTCAATTACAGAGTAATTCCTTTGTGCACTATTGAATTTTTTACTGTAAAAACTCACTGGATGTTCGATACCTTCATCAACTGTCTGTAACAAGACAGCCCCAGCCCCTACGCCACTGGCATCAGTCGCCAGCTGAATAGGTCTGCTGAAGTCCGGGGCCCTGAGTATGGGGTGGGTACATAACAGGTGTTTCACCAAGGAAAACGCCTCTGCACACTCAGGAAACCACCGGAACTTCTTGTCCTTAGATAATAAGTCAGTTAAAGGTGCAAGTACAGTCGAATAGCCTTTGATGAATTGACGATAATAGCCTATCATACCTAGAAACCGCATGATTTGTTTCTTAGTCGTAGGCTGGGGAAACTGATCGATGGCTTTGATCTTTGTCTGTGGAGGGCACACCTGACCCATCCCCACCTCGAACCCCAGGTACAAAACTGTGGCTTTGACAAAATCGCACTTACCCAGGTTTACCACCAAACCTGCTTCATTCAGTTTATTAAAAAGCTGTCCGATGTGAGCACAGTGACTGTTAAAAGCCTCGTCGTATATTATGACATCATCTAGGTACACCGTACAGTTGGGAATGTCGGCTACAATGTCGTTCATTAATTTCTGAAACGTTGCAGGGGCATTTTTCAGCCCGTATGGCATAACATGGCAACGATATGTGGCACCGTCCACCACAAACCCACACACCTCTCGCGCTCGCTCAGACAAGGGCACTTGCCAATAACCCTTAACAAGGTCTATCTTAGTGAGGAACTTGGCTTTTCCTATCTTATCCACACTGTCGTCCACGCGAGGGAGAGGGTAGGCATTTGTGGGGGTTAAACCATTCAACCTGCGGAAATCTATACAAAACCGCACCTTGCCATCTGGTTTGGGCTGCAGTGTGACTGGGGAAGTCCACCTTACTGCACCCTCAGAAATCAGCCCACGTTTCAGCATATAATCCAGCTCTTCCCTAAGTGCTGGTAATTTAATAGGGGGAACACGGTATGTCACTGATTTAAAGGGCGGGTGGTCCCCAACATCGACATCGTGCACCGCTTGAGTAGTGAGGCCAGGATGCTTCCGCGAAAACAGATGGGTTTGAATCAAACAAGTGCTGCACAGCTACTCGCTGTTGCTCAGGCAGGTGCAATATCAACTCGTGAGCCACTTGTCTAGAATTCCCCGCCCACTGATCCGCGGAAACATGACAATCCCAATTATCCTCCCCCGCAGCTTGACTATCCCTTCCTCCTTCTCCACCACGATCGCTGCAGATCAACACCGGGACAGTGAGAGGCTCGGAGGGGCGCCTCACATACTCTTTCATCAGATTACATGGCAGAGTTGGTTTTTTTTCTTACGATCAGGAGTAGCTACTAAATAGTCGAGATCAGAAACCTTCCTTACAACCCGATACGGACCAGAATACTTGGCAGACAAGGGGTGTACCACCAGAGGCAGTAGTATCAGTACCTCCTGATCTACTTCAAACTCCCTCAGCTTCACCTTCTGGTCGTATCTGTCCTTCATCTGAGCTTGTGAACTCTTAAGGTTCCGACCTGCTACCTCCAAGCTCTTTAGCATTCTCTCACGGCTTTCAACAACATACTTTAGAAGCGAGCATGGCTTTGTGACTCCCTCCCAGATCTCCTTGACTATGTGGAGGGTCCCCCTGACCTTGTGTCCAAAAACCAAATCGTTCGGGCTAAATCCCAAGCTCTCCCCAGGTACTTCTCTCACACCACAGACACTATCCCATGTTGCTGCATGGTCTGCTTAAACAGAGCAGAAGTAAAATTGGATCCCTGATCAGACTGGATCTCCTGAGGGTAGCCATAACGAGAGAAATAGACAAGTAGGTTTTTGACAACAGTCTTAGCCATCCCGTTGCGCATGGGGTAAGCATCTGGATGCTACATCCATTACAGTTAGTACAAATTTATTGCCGGCACTAGTGGGGGGCAATGGGCCAACCATATCGATAACTACTTTGCTGAAGGGCGGCCCAATGACAGGGATGGGTTGTAACGGGGCTCTCGGGATGACCTGATTGGGTTTCCCAACAACTTGACAAGTGTGACACTGTGACACCCATGACACGACACTCGCCTTTAACCCAGGCCACCAGAAAAGCTTGCTCAGAGCTGCCTCCGTCTTACATGCCCCCAGGTGCCCTGCCAAAGGCACATCATGAGCTAATCTCAATAAGCTCTCACGGCACACCCTCGGTACTACTAACTGGTCCACTAATCCTGACCCACCATCCCACTTTTTCTTGGGATCCTGATGTCTCCGATACAAGATCCCCTCGGACAAGAAAAAATCACCAGGCTGCGCATCCCCATCGCTCTCCAGTTCGATAGCACCATTACCACACGCCCTGACTTCAGGATCTTCCAGCTGCAAGGAACATATATCAGCAGGTGCGAGATTATCCACGTTCATCTTAAATAATTTATTTCCACCTCCAATGTCCCGCTGAGCCATCCTTTCCTCACGCTGCGCATAACGATGCTGTCGCAGAGTCTCTTCCTGCCCTGCACCTGCACTAGCGGTGACAGGCCCCGGGGCCTCTCCAGACTCTAACATAGGTGCCAATAATGAGTCACCAAGAAACACTGCCGGCTCAAAACTCTCCAATTGACCAACACTTCCCGTTTTCTTGTGACCTTTCCTCCGCGGTTTGATAGACTGAGGTGGTGGCTGCAAGGCTCCGGATGTCTGAGAACGCGTCACAACACACGCCATGGTTTGTACGCTACACTTCTCAACCCACTCCTGTTTCTCCCTACTAACGTCGGCCGCCTTCTCGGCAACGACCAAGGGTGAAACCTTAGAAGCAGGCACCGCAAAGTCGTTGCCGAGGAAGAGGTCGACGCCCCCAACAGGAAAGTTCTCTACAATTCCTACATCCAGCTCCTTCGCCACACCACCCACCTCCAGCTCCATCCGCACCAGCGGGTAGGACTTCGTAGCATTGATCCCCTGAACTACCACCACCCGAGCAGCGTTAATCGGCCTACCAGTAAAGTTCTTTAACAAGGTCTGAGAAGCCCCCGTATCACGCAATAGCTTAACTCCTCGCCTTTCGCCAGCCCACCTCACAAAACCATGCCCTCTATGACCCCCAAAGACGTCACGGACAGGGTTCGAGCCTTCCGGACTCTTGAACACAGGCTGTGTCCCAACCTCTGATAAACTACCCTTGGCAAACTCAGAAGATATAGGCGACACCCCTATGCTGCGGGCCAATGACACAACCTTGTTTGGTGGCTTGTTCGGACAAGCATTTGCAAAGTGACCCTCCTTGTGACATGCAAAGCACTCTTTACTCTTTGGTTTCCCTTGGGAGTGGGAGGTACCATTAGACTTCTTATACGGGACGGTATTTGGTTTATGTTCAGTTTTATTGTCAGTGCTAGATGGTTTTGTGTATTTATGTGTATCAAAATTCTTGGGAGGGTGAGGGGTACGATCCTTTGCACCCGACTCACTCCTAGCTGCTGCTTCGCACCCTCGAATTAATGACAGTCGGCGGTCAGCCATTTCTGCTGCCTCCTGGAGAGTTCTAGGATTTTTTTCCTTTATATTTAATGTTAAGTCCCCACCTGTGCACTTAAAGAACTGCTCCAAGAGAACCAGCTCACTGAACTCCTCAAAGTAGGATGCCCTCCCAGAACGCAGTCAATGTCGTAGTGCTTCAGACAAGTCCCGGGCGTGTTCTAGGAAGGTACTATCCTTGCCCTTAGTAACACCCCGAAACTTCAAGCGGTAAGTTTCTGGTTGTAACTCATAGGCCCGTAGCACAGCCTTCTTTAGCTCATCATAAACTACACAGGACTCTAAAGGTAGTGCATCATACACTTTTAGCCCCTTTCCTAGGAGTCTTGATGAAACTAATGCTGCCCACTTTTCCTGAGGCCACTGGTGTTCCTGACACTTCTTCTCAAATCGCATAAAAAACTCAGTCACACATAATTCATCGAACACAGGAACTAGTTTAAGCAGGTGCGACAATGATTGGTCCCGATGTCTGTTACCTCCCCCAATATTTCGCCCTGTTACCTCCAATCGAGATCTCTCCAACTCCCTGTCAGCCCGATACCTAGTAGACTCTGCCTGCAGTTCAGCCTCTCGTATAGCTGTTCTCTCTGCAGCCTCAGCCTGCACACTAGCCTGTCTCTCGGCAGCCTCAACCTGAGCTCTAGCCTGTCTTTCGGTAGCCTCAACCTGAGCTCTAGCAACCTCAGCCTGCACACTAGCCTGTCTCTCGGCAGCCTCAACCTTGGCCATCTCAAGCCGAAACAACAAATCTGGAGTCAACTCTTGAGGAGGGGAAGATGCATTTAATGGGGAGGGTCCCTGTGATTGGATTCCACGCTGCCATTGACCATCAACTTGGGGGTATGTACAAAATTCAGGCACCCTGACGTTTGATACGGGGGTAGAGTGGAGGGGGGGTTGGGGACCGGGGCCCCCAGTCGCCTCTCCACCCAGGTCTCTCCCTTCTAAACCCAATATCAAAGTCCTCAGCTGATCTTTCCTCATGTCACTTAAACCCTGGTGACCCTGAAGACCTGCCACACACTTTAAGCCATACTTATTCAGCTTCAACACCCTGGCAGCGGTAAGGGGCACCTCTAAAAATCTTCTAGCACCCTCCTCGCTATTGACTAGCCACTCCACAGGTCTTTCTCCCTCCGACCCTGTATCGTGACCTGACCCATCACTGTGTTCTGATAAATTAGACATGTTTGTGTACTGCAGTAATTATCACGGTTATAGAATGTGCCTTATCTCCTATGCAAGTATGTATATACTAATGTTATTTAAAGTCTTTAATGTGTTATATTGGTTGCTCAAAAAAAAAAAAAATATGTCCACTGTATTCCTCTAATCATAAGGAATCTCAAAACAAATGACCACTATATTCCTCTGTTCAGTAAATCCTATGCAAGGTCGCCATTTGTTACGTCCTGGGATATATAAACACTGGGCTCTTTCTATTGGACTAGGTATGCGGCAACAAGCAACAACGGAAAACGCTAGATCCAACCCTTATCTATAAACCCAGGCAACAAACCACCCTAAACCATCAAGAGTCCTGCCTGGACAACAAGGTATCCAATGACTCGGTTACAGGGTGCACGCACTATAGACTGCTGATAGTCAAGCAGGCTATATAAAAGATCACACAATTAAGTTGACTTAAAGCTTCAAGGAAAAGATAGATAACGGAATTAAATTGCAGAAACAATTTAATAACAAACTAGAAGAAAGTACATTTAACGTTACGTTAATTAATACAACTAATCACCCCTGCGTGAAAGAAGGTGAAAGCAAACAGTCCTCAAAACATCGTACCGGTAGACAAGATGCGGGGTTCTAAACTGCATGCGGCTACTGTAGGATCTGATGCTTAGCAAAGAAAGTACGTTACGGATTTAGAGAACTCTCAACTCATAAGCAGGAATAAATACTAGTGATAGGACCTACAGTGTATAATGGCATAGGTATAATTAAATAAAGGCAGCAACTCGCAACATAACCACATACAGGTGTGCTTCTCACTCTTAGTCAGGCAAGCCAGCTCGGACAGAGTCTCTAAGCCACACCCTGACTCACAATGCTCACAAAAACGGTAAACTGTGGCACAATAACAAGCATACAGAAATAATAAACCCCTAGCTGTTAATCTGCCAGGTGGCAGAGGTCTAGCTGGAAGGATATAGGCTTCGGATACCCGGGCTGAGCCACCTGCTCTAGCCTAGGGACGTTCCCAAGTCTGTGCGCCAAATTACTCTAATTGAAAGGGTGCTCTCTTGAGAGACTCAGATCGCAAGTATCTGACTCTCTCCTGGCGACCCTAAAACAAAAGCAAGACGTGCTAGTGCAGTGCTGAGTGGACTAGGCAAGGGCCCTCACACAACACAACACTAGACACACAAGGACACAGACAAGAAAATGCCCCCAGACTCCCACGGGTATCCTAGTAAAGTCGTGCGGGTCCACAGGACTCGCACCAGCAGACTTTACTTAAAGGATCGCAAAAAGCCTCCCCTCCGGTCTAGCCCCTGCTAACCTGACACAAGAACACACTAGCAAGCATGAAACCACCAAATATGAGACAACAAAAAAAGCTTCCTAGGTCTCATTAACAATTATGTCTCTGCATAAGGCCCAAAATCCTATCTAATTATCTGAGAGATCGTCGTTAATACAATAATAGATATAAGGTCTATCAAGGGGATGGGATAATTAAATAGATTGGTGAAGTAGTGGAAAGAAGGTATACAAAGTAAGAGAGAAAGTTTCTAAGTGGGGTTGAGAGGGATAGATATCAAGGGGGTCCGAAGGGTACGACAGTGAGGTGAGCTCTGAGTCTTGAATCTGTCTGGACCCCACCCTAGGCATACACAATACATCCCAGGCTTGGCAACACTCAACACAGTTGCCGGGTCAAAATCGTCTACCCCGTGCGTGAGTCGAAACTAAGCCTAACGTTGCAATCGGATGCATATGGCAAGGCTTCAGGCTCGTCCCAAGCTAGACTCTCCGCGCGAAGCAACGTCCCCCAGCCGGTCTCTCTCTCCCGCTCGTCTCCTCCCACTCTCACTAGACTTACATCTTATATATTGTAATGACACAATCAACTATCGAGAATAAAATATACTAAGATGCGTTGGTTAAGAATATGGGCAGCTACAAGCTGTGAAACAACATAAAAATATCCCAGACATTAGTTACGTTGTCGTAGGATAATTATATACTAAGGAAAAGCCTGCCGGCCGGCTGCCGCCAGCCGGTTTCTAAACGGCTGGGCAGCCGACGCGCGCGCACGCCCGCACGTGGCTACTATGCAGAAGCGTCATAAATAATAAATGCACTGAACTATCCAACTCTAGCTCTTCCCAAGCTTTCTGGCATCTAGCCAAAAACCTCTCCAACAATTTCTCTTCCTCGTCTTTCCCTCCCCTTTCCCACTCTGATGGCACAACCATCACTTCTTCCTCTGACAAAGCTAAACTCTTCGCTCAAACTTTTGCTAGAAACTCCACCTTGGATGATTCCGGTGCTATTCCTCCCTCCCCGCCCTCCTCTCTCTTACTTATGCCTAATATCCTAATCTCTTCTAAAGATGTACTTTCTACCTTCTCTGGGTTTAACACTAATAAGGCGTACGGTCCGGACGGTGTTCCTCCTGTTGTTCTCAAAAACTGTGCTTCCATGCTGACCCCCTGCCTAGGCAAACTCTTTCGTCTCTGTCTATCCTCTAACGTCTTCCCTTCATGCTGGAAGTTTGCTCACATTCAACCTGTCCCAAAGAAGGGTGACCGCTCTCAACCCTCCAACTATCATCCAATTGCTCTCATCTCTTGTCTTTCTAAAGTTTTTGAAACTATTCTTGCTTCCAAATTTCTTAAGCATTTCTCTTCTCATAATCTGCTCTCAGATCGCCAGTATGGCTTCCTTAAGGGTCGCTCTACTGGTGATCTTCTTTCATATCTTACTAACTCTTGGTCATCCTCCTTTCGGGACTTCGGTGAGACTTTTTCTATTGCACTAGACATATCGAAAGCCTTCGATAGAGTCTGGCACAAATCTTTAATTTCTAAACTACCCTCCTTCGGTTTCTATCCCTCCATCTGTGCCTTTGTCTCTAATTTCCTTTCCGGCCGTTCCATAGCCGCGGTTGTGGACGGCCATTGTTCACTTCCTCACACTATAAACTCTGGTGTTCCTCAGGGCTCTGTCCTATCTCCTATTCTCTTGCTAATTTTTATAAATGATCTCCTTAACTGTACCTTAATTCCCATCCATTCATACGCAGACGACTCAACCTTTCACTACTCCATTAGTTTTTCAGAACGCCCCAGCCAGCAATCCCTCAACGACAAACGTAATGAAGCCATAGAACTTTTAAATTCTGATCTAAATACTATCTCCAATTGGGGCAGAGAAAACCTTGTTACCTTTAATGCCTCCAAAACCCAATTTCTCCATCTATCTACCCGTCAGGATCTCCCAGCGGACTATCCCTTATTCTTCAACAATACAAAAATCAACCCTTCATCTTCTCTCAATAATCTTGGTGTCTCTTTTTCTTCTGCTCTCATTTGGAAGGACCATATTAACAGTCTTGCTAAGGCAGCCTCCCAGAAGCTGGGTGTGCTCAACCGCCTTAGGTGGTTCTTTTCCCCTGCACAGCTTCTTGCTCTGTACAGGGGCATAGTGCACCCTTGTAATGAGTATTGTTCACATGTGTGGGGAGGTTCCTCTCACACCGCTCTCATAGACAAAGTTGAAAGGAATGCCTTTCGTATCATTAACTCCCGTCCACTCACCAACTCTCTGCAATCTCTCTCTCTCCGCCGCAATGTTGCATCTCTCTCGCTATTCTATCGCTACTATAATAATCAGTGTTCCTCAGAGCTATCCCAGTGCATACCACCTCCTTTACGTAGGGCACGTGGTACCCGTCTTGCAACTCAATCCCACCCCTACTCTGTGCAACTCTCCAACCCAAGAGTGAAACGTTACTGTCAAACTTTCTTCTACTGAACAGCTGAGCTCTGGAACTCTTTCCCAGAATCAGTCTTTCCCTCTTCCTATGACTTAAATTGCTTCAAACTCTGTGTGTCCAAGCATTTTGGCTCGAACGTCCCTTGATTTTGGCCCTGTCACTCTTTCAACTATGGAGAGGCACTCGCTATAGGCAGTTATGCCTTTTGCCTCCCTCAATCACATAAAAAAAAAAAAAAAAAAAAAAAAAAAAAAAAAAAAAAAGGGCTAAACATGAGGGAGAAAGGGGTCCAGCAAAATATCCCTCGTGAAAAGCTCCCCTTAACCCCTTCTGTACGGGGGACGCCTATTTTAATATATTCTGGCAACTATTAGACAATTTTATTAAGCTTAGGGAGGGCGTCTACCAATTAAAAGGCTACAGACTATCTCGATTAAACCTTTTCCCTACTATAAATACCTCCCAAGCTCCATAAAATCGTCTATATGGGGCTGAACAAAATTATTAAAATCGACAAACTAATGGGGTAAACGTCTTAAAATATCAAAAGTAATGGGGCTAAACATGAGGGAGAAAGAGTTCAAGGAAAAACATATCCCTCCAGTGGAAATCTCCCCTTAACCCGTTCAGTACCAGGGACGTCCTATTCATCATATTCTGAGAACTATTAGACGATGTTATTCAGCTTAGGGAGGGCGTCTACCAATTAAAAGGCTAGCAGACTATCTCAATTAAACCTTTTCCCTACTATAAATCCCTCCCAAGCTTCAAAAAATCGTCTAAATGGGGCTGAACAAAGTTCTGAAAAACGCCAAACTAATAGGGCAAACGTCTTAACATCTCAAAAGCAATGGGGCAAAACATGAGGGAGAAAGGGGTCAAGGAAAAAATATCCCTCCATTGGAAACCACCCCTTAACCCCTTCTGTACCAGCAACGTCTTTTAACTTTACTCTAGCTATATTTAGACGATTATGTGCAGCTTAAGAAGGATGTATGGTAGTAAAAAGGGTTGATTATGATAGTTCGAAGCCTTTTACTGTCATAGATCCTTCCTAAGCTGAGTAATATCGTCTAATAGTTGCCAGAATATAATTAAAAGTACAACACCGGTACAGAAAGGGTTAAGTATAATCGTGCAGGGATAGACACAGGAGAACTATAGTCGGTTTGCAGTTCACCGGCAAATGGAATCTATTACCATCTGATCTATCGATATTTATTTTTCTATGTGAATGAGGGAGACAAAAGGCAGAACTGCCTGTAGCGAGTGCCTCCCCCACAGTTGAGAGAGTGACGGGGCCAAAATCAAGGGACGTTCGAGCTAAAATGCCTGGACACACGGAGTTTGAAGCAATTTAAGTCATTGGAAGAGGGAAAGACTGATTCTGGGAGAGAGTTCCAGAGCTCAGCAGTTGAATAGAAGAAAGTCTGAGAATAGCGTTTCACTCTTGGGTTGGAGAGTTGCACAGAGTAGGGGTGGGATTGTGTTGCAAGACGGGTACTATGTACCCTACGTAGAGGAGGTGGTATGCACTGGGAAAGCTCCGAGGAACACTGATTATTGTAGTAGCGATAGAATAGCGAGAGAGATGCAACATTGCTGCGAAGAGAGAGAGATTGCAGAGAGTTGGTGAGTGGATGGGAATTAATGATACGAAAGGCCTTCCTTTCTACTTTGTCTAGGAGTGCGGTGTGAGAGGATCCTCCCCACACATGTGAATAATACTCAATACAAGGACGCACTGTGCCCCTGTACAGAGCAAGAAGCTGCGCAGGGGTAAAGAACCCCTTGAGACGGTTGAGCACACCCAGCTTCTGGGAGGCTGCCTTAGCAAAAATCTCCTTCCAAGTGAGAGCAGAAGAAAAAGATACACCAAGAATATTAAGAGAAGATGAAGGATTGATTCTTGTATTGTTGAAGAATGATGGATAGTCCACTGGGAGTTCCGGATGGGTAGTAAGATGGAGAAATTGGGTTTTGGAAGCATTAAATGCAATAAGGTTTTCTCTACCCCAACTGGAAATAGTAGCTAGATCAGAAGATAAGTGTTGCATGGCTTCATTACGTTTGTCTTTGAGGGATTGCTGGTTGAGGCATTCTGGAAAACTAATTGAGTAGTGTAAGGGGGCATGGGCGTATTTTCTTGCTAATATATTTATCTTTTTATTATGTTTTTAACATCCTCCTTAGACGTCCATCAAGCTTAAAAAAACATCCCCTAGACCCCCCTTCGAGATAATTTTGTAAATTTTTTTGGTAGAAAAGCGTCCCGGCCAAAGGCCGATCCCCCTACAATTTCTGGCTCGCTATCGCTTGCCAGGAAAAATCTACAGCTATATAAGAACATAAGAAAATGGGAGTCTGCAGAAAGCCGATTGGCCTATGCAAGGCAGATCCCTGTCCCACACAACCCCAATTCATTTACAAAGCCCAATTATAGGCTCCACACTCTAATACTCTAATATATGGCACGAAATGTCCTAATATGGACAAAGAAATGGGATGAAAGGTCTTAAAATCGCGAAAATTAAGGGGTAAAACTTTTTAATATGTGAAAACTAATAGAACTAAACATGAGGGAGAAGGGGGGCCAGAAAAACGGCCCCTCTCCCCTTAACCCCTTCCGTACCGGCGACGTCTTTTTATAATTTACTCTAGCTATATTTAGACGATTGTGTGCAGTTTAAGAAGGATCTGTGGTAGTAAAAAGGGTTAAGTGAGATAATTCCGAGCCAGTGTGTGTGCTGACCCTCACGTGCTATAGTATTGACGACTGGCTGACTGAAGGAGGGTGGCCTTACTGCTCAAGAAGAAGAAAACAAATAGTAAGAAGAAGAGATGAAGCAGAAGGAGAAGTATAGTTATAGTAGTAGTAGTAGTAGTTGTTGTTGTTGTTGTAGTAATAGTAGTTGTTGTAGTAGTAGTAGTAGTAGTAGTAGTAGTAGTAGTAGTAGTAATAGTATCTGATGCTTGTGAAATTTAGTATGTGTACAATATTAAATATATGGTAGTGGTGGTGGTGATGGTGGAGGTGGTGATGGTAGTAGTAGTAACATGAAATGTATGAAAAATATTAAATAAAAATCAATGTAGTAGTAATAATCCACGATGATGAGTCTGAGTGCTTACCCCGGAATAGGAAGTAGCTGAATGACAACGAAGTCAGGCGCTTTGATGACTATTCTGACCTGGTCTAGGGTCCACAGACTGAGTGGTTTAAAAAAAAAAAATAGTAATAGTAGTTGTAATGTAAAATGTAATGTAATATGTAAGGGTATAATAATCTTGAATTTAAGAAAAGAAATAATGAAGAGAAAAGAAATAAAGTAGTGTTTTTAATAGATAGATAGAAAGTAGTAGTAGTAGTAGTAGTGGGGAACAGTATATTAGTGAGGGAAGGGGTAGGGATGGAACTGTGATACAATCAACAGAGTGAACGGGAAATTACGGTGATTGGATAGTGAGTGAAAAACTGGAGATCTATCTAACCAAAATTAAGCGACAAGTGAAAGAAGAAATGGAATTTTGAAGAGTGAGGCAAGGAACACACAGTGGCAGGGACAATACCAAGGCCACCTAGAGTACCAGGCCGCACGGATGGGACCTTTAAATTCTGTGACGTCGACAAAAGGAGTGCTGAAACGGTCACTACCCTCGCAGGTCAGTATACATTTTAGTGAGGTAGGGGGAGGTTGTCGCTGTGTTTCCAAACTATTTCCCCCTCATATATACTTTATAAGTACATTATTCCCTGTGATAGCTTCTCCATGATCATCAACAATGCCTTACACGTGTTCAGTGCCAAATTGCAAGGGGAATTACAGATCGGGACCGAAAGTGCACGTGTTTAGGTTCCCAAGGAATGCTGACCTTTCCAGCAAATGGCTTACAGCCATTGGACGAGTAGATTACACTCCAAATGCAAACAGCAGGGTGAGTAAAAATTATTCTACAATGTTATTCACGTGTCTAAGTATTGAGTACGGTTTAAACAATACATGACTAAATTTACTCATTCCTTCAGCAAGTTGAAATAGAAATAATAATAATGTTAATATAAATAATAATAATAATAATAATATTGATAATACTAATAATAATAATAATAATAATAATAATAATAGTAATAATAATAATAACAATTATATCAAGAAAAAGGGAGGCCATAATACAGTAACGTTTGAGTATTAAATATATTGAAATGGTGTCTTAGGAGGCTCAATGGTGTCCAATGTGCAGTGTATATGTGCTATGTGCAACGCATGTGTGTGAATTATTGTTTCTATGTGGCCCTAGTGTGGATTAGTGGAGGCTATGGGCTTCTCACGCATGCGTACAAAGGAGTACAAAGGAAATCAAGCAACAACAGATCTAGTGACCCTTCTAGGTTGCTTGTCCTCCAAAACACTGAGGATCAAGTGTCCAAACAGTGGTTTAGAGTGGGTAAGGGAACATTGGAAAGGGAATTACTGCCCTGGAACTAATGTCCGTGGCAGGATTAGGAAGTTAGTAGGGGACAGAGGGGTTAGTAACTGAGGGGGGATAAAATAAAGTTATTAATTTACAAACGCAGTTAGTCGCGGGTTTGAAGCGAGATATTTGTCTATGCGGAGTTTAAATGAATCAACGGTGCTGCAGTCTATAACGTTTCGGGGAAGCCCATTCCACAAGTTGACAACTCGATTGAAGAAGAAATTCTTAGATTCGTGTGAGTTAAAAGATTTACCAATAATTTTGCAACCATTTTCCCGCGTGTAATTAGATTGGTCGATAGTGAAGTACTTACTACAGTTCATATTGTCGATGCCTTTGATGATTTTGAACACTTGAATTAAGTCACCTCTTAATCTGCGCTGGGTTAAAGGAAATAGATTTAATTCTCTAAGACGCTCTTCGTATGGTTTGTTCTTTAGGCTAGGTATCATTTTGGTAACTCTACGTTGAACTCGTTCTAGCTTGTTTATATCTTTTTGGTAATAAGGGCACCAGGATTGAACGCAGTATTCCAGAAGAGGGATGGTAGGGGAGGCGGCAGAACGCGGCACCCAGGTCCAAAACTGCGGCCACCTATTAAGAACACACACACAGACAACCGAAAATATTATATAGATATAAAGATATAATATATAATATTTGTAAAATTTCATTAATCGATTTTAGGAGTATAGTTGGTTGTTGGAAGGAACATAATAATTGATATTGGTTCAGGGGTAATTTATCGAGAGGACTTCCCTAGTGGTTAAGGCCCCATTAATTGCTCTTTCCATTCACATATGCATAGCCTACGTGAGTTGCAGTTGGGATGTGTGTACATGCTTAGATTGATATGCAGGATTCGAAGTTGCATAATAAATCGTAGGCAGTGTCCACCATTCTTTAACTGTCTTCGTGGTGCGATGCATAAGGTGTTGATTTTCGGTGTGAGCATCCTGGATTCGAATCCACGGACTGCCACATGTGTTTGTAAAATTTCATTAATCGATTTTAGGAGTATAGTTGGTTGTTGGAAGGAACATAATAATTGATATTGGTTCAGGGGTAATTTATCGAGAGGACTTCCCTAGTGGTTAAAGCCCCATTAATTGCTCTTTCCATTCACATATGCATAGCCTACGTGAGTTGCAGTTGGGATGTGTGTACATGCTTAGATTGATATGCAGGATTCGAAGTTGCATAATAAATCGTAGGCAGTGTCCACCATTCTTTAACTGTCTTCGTGGTGCGATGCATAAGGTGTTGATTTTCGGTGTGAGCATCCTGGATTCGAATCCACGGACTGCCACATGTGTTTGTAAAATTTCATTAATCGATTTTAGGAGTATAGTTGGTTGTTGGAAGGAACATAATAATTAACAAAACAAAGGTTATGCATTGTAGATCGAGATGAGGCAACGTGTCCATTGTACTTCAAACACATGAGGCATACACCTTTCCCTTCAGGGGGAGAGGCATTCTGTTCATGGTCATAATTGGCAGCAGTTCTCTGAACTTCCCACAGCCACAACTAATTTTAGCGACAGTGGCAGCCTCGGCCCCACCACCGGCAGAGATGTTATCTCCTAGGTAACAAAACTTGTCCACCAGTTCCAATGACTCATTTCCAAAATTCACAGCCACAGGATCATCATTTAACACAAGCTCGCCCTTGCACACTACGCACTCAAATTTCTCGATTTCTGACTTATCCTTCGGCAGGGGTCCTTTTATTCTACTACAGCGCTTACTCTCATGGTGCACCCAACATCGACAGACGCTACACCGAATCGAGATAGCGCCCACACCCTTTCCACACACTGCACATGGGTATGCACCGCTCTTTTCCACATTGCATCATCTCAATTTACTATGCATAACCTTGGTTTTGTTAATATTGACTCTTAAACCCTTGCTCGCTATGCCCTCTCTCCACCTTCTGAATTTGGCCTCAGCATCTTGCACATTGTCAGCTATTAGGACTAAATAGTCTGCATAAAGCAGTTCCCACGGGAGTCCAGATCTATAACCCATCGCAGAGTTGGGCATGTCGTTTTGATTTCAAGCAATTAATGAGACACTTCTACATTATCATCATTCATTATCACAATACATACCCCTTCAATAACAACATACCTCTGAGTGTTGGGGCTTGTACTGAAGGGTGAATAAAGATAGTTTTCATTGCCTAACTAAAATTGTGTTTTGTATCCGTGTACCGATATTGTATGAGTTCCTAGTTGATTTAATTTATTATTGCCTAGCCAGTTGGACTAGATAATAGTCCGTCAGATGCCTTGGCCAAAGAGTCGGTGTATATGAAGGGTCATGACCGGATGTGAAGTGGGCGGGCATTGTGGTGTGCTCTGCTGCATGTCTGCCTGATGAGACTAGAAACTCTCCGGGAGCTCGGGGGAGTGATGGAGGCCCTTAGTGATCCTTAGTCTGTAGGTCTTCTCCTGTGCAATCTAGATTTGGGTGAATTTGTATTAATACATTTTTGTTTTAGTTGTGTTGTGTATTCCCTGTTCGGGCTCTGTCTCGAGTCAGCCACTCCCAGCTATGGGGTATGTGCCTGAGTATATACATATTTGATTTAATTTATTATTGCCTTGCCAGTTGGACTAGATAATAGTCCGTCAGGCACCTTGGCCAAAGAGTCGGTGTATATGAAGGGTCATGCCCGGATGTGAAGTGGGCTGTCTGCTTCGTGTCTGCCTGATGAGACTGGAAACTCTCTGGGATGTCGGGAGAGTGCTGGAGGGCCATAGTGTTCCTTAGTCTGTAGGTCTTCTGGGCAAAATCTAGATTGAATTTGTATTATATATATATATATATATATAATTATATATATATATACTGTTCTATCTACTATTCTATCACTATTCTATCACTACTACAATAATCAGTGTTCCTCAGAGCTTTCCCAGTGTATACCACCTCCTCTACGTAGGGTACGTAGTACCCGCCTTGCAACACAATCCCACCCCTACTCTGTGCAGCTCTCCAACCCAAGAGTGAAACGCTATTCTCAGACTTTCTTCTATTCAACTGCTGAGCTCTGGAACTCTCTCCCAGAATCAGTCTTCCCTCTTCCTATGACTTAAATTGCGTCAAACTCCGTGTATCCAGGCATTTTAGCTCGAACGTCCCTTGATTTCGGCCCTGTCACTCTTTGAAATCTGGGGGAGGCACTCGCTGCAGGCAGTTATGCCTTTTGTCTCCCTCATTCACATAGAAAAATATATATATATATATACTGCATATATATATATATATACTGCATATATATATATATATATATTATTATGTTCCTTCCAACAACCAACTATACTCCTAAAATCGATTAATGAAATTTACAAACACATGTGGCAGTCTGTGGATTCGAACCCAGGATGCTCACACCGAATATCAACACCTTATGCATCGCACCATGAAGACAGTTAAAGGTTGGTGGACACTGCCTACGATTTATTATGTATTATTTTTATATATATATATATATATATATATATATATATTTTAGTTGTGTTGTGTTTTCCCTGTTCGGGCTCTGTCTCGAGTCAGCCACTCCCAGCTATGGGGTATGCGCCTGAGTATATACATTGCCTTCCTAGATAGAATTTGATAGATTGCTGTATTTGGTTGGATTGCCAGCTGTTTTTGACATTCACCTGCATTACAAGTAGGTAACCAATGTGGTTGTCAGTAAAAAATGAAGACAACATTAGTGTTCAGAATACTTATTTTGTATATAATTACGCTACTTTTATGGTGTGGAAAACATATTTTATAACATTAAATATAAATCCTGAGTAGAAGGTATGTTAAATATACTTTCAATAGCAGTAAATAGGGGTTCAATATGCTTAGCCTTATTACTATTACTCTTCCTTTTAAGCTGTATTACTACTATATTTTTGTTTAGTTTTCACAAAAATAAGTATATAATCATCATCTTGTAGTCAATATTTACTTCATATCCAAGATTCAAAGCAATCCTTTGAGATTTATCAAAATTGGACATGATTTTTTTATGACATTTGCGTACTTTCAATGCAAAAGGTCTTTTAGGTTCAGACGAAGTATACTACATCTTTTGGGCGAGAAATAATATAAATAATACTAAACGTGTGGTGGTTTTAGAGTAATTTTGTTTTGATGATAGTTTAAACATGTGTATACATGCCCAGCAGTTTTTTCTTAATACCCCTTTGCAATTAAGTGCGCAATATCTTAGAATAGAATGGGCATGCCTTAAATACATGTGAAACTTCTGTTTACAGTTATTTTTCTTATAAACTTACGGAATATATTAACACATCCATAATAATTTGCATATGGCAAGTTTCTTAAGTGATTACTAAAGCCACAAATTGATTTAATTGATAAGCATGATAATACACATAGGTCACTTCCCCTATTATAATTATAATAATAATAATAATAATAATAATAATAATAATAGTAGTAATAATAATAATAATAATAATAATAATAATAATAATAATAATATTAATAATAGTAATAATAAGAATAATAGTAATTAAGTAGCTCAACAGTGGGAGTATATATATTTTCGGGAGTTTATTATGTGGTATATCGATGACTTCATTAATGATATAATAGATGTGTTACCTTTAATATAATTATTTTTAATTTCACTATTGATATTATTATAATTATTAATATTAGTATTATTATTATTATCGACGAAGCAAGTTATCCATAACCACGGAGTAGAAGTTATTTTATTTTGTTTGTTGTGTATGTTTGACGACGACGCTGGCGGATGCATTGAATTGGATCCTCCTCCTGGATCAATGCTGCATAATGAAATAATTTTGTATTCCCAATTATGGAAAAAATATATACAAAATTTAAGCCTACCCAGTACTGTAATTTAAGTGTGGTATATTGAATTGTATATAATATTCATAAGTCAAATTACACACTGCTCAAAATCAGTGTATTTACTCCTTCGTGAATGATTGAACTACCAAGCAATAATATCGCTCGCAATACAATTATGCAACGATTTATTTTTAGCTTAGCTATATCGGAGCTTTCATCTCTTACAGGTGTGTGAGCTCCATTTTAGACCTGATGAAATAAGGCGAGAGACTTTGTACTTTGACGAGAAGAGCGGAACTAAATTAGTGGCCAAGTTGACGTATCCTCAGCTCTGTGATGGTGTAATTCCATCACAATTGCCAAACTGCCCCTCTTACCTTTCTGGCCCATCACATGCTAGAGAAGCCCCGGACAAGAAGAGGAAACGAATGGAAGAGTCTGCCATTCAAGCTGCGGTAGCAAAGAGTATTGCAGATAACAATAAGTACAAACAAGACATAACATTTAATTCTTTAGATGAACTTAAAGACAAAATACAGTTCATTGATAAGAAATACTGGACAGTTATTGAAAACGAGGAAGATTTTCATATATGTCGAATTGTTCATTCCCCACAACCTAAAGTTATTTTGTCCTTAGTCATCAAATCAGACTGTAATGTTCAGGCTAGTGTACAGGCGGTGCAAATAAACCAGCTAGGGGATTATAAGATTCCTTCAAAGGTCATTGACATTAATACACTTGAAGTGTTGCTTGATGCTTTGCGTAAGTGCGATATCAATAATCCTGCCTCAAACCCAATTAATGCAATTGTAATAATTCAACTTGTGATCCCCTTTTTGTCAACTATTGTACAGGATAGTAGCTTCAAGTATCAGAATACACTCAAATTCGTTTGTGAACAGCTTCATTTAATGACTCTCACTAAATTTGATTACTCCTCAGAATTTTTGATATTCTCCTCTCTCTTGCATAATTGCTCACCTCAAGGTTACAGACTTCTGAGAGATAAGAAATGCCTAATTCTACCTAGCTATTCAACTATAAGACGAATATTTTTGTCCAAAACCTTTAACCCAGCTATCGAACACCGTACCAGCCATTTTCTTATGTATATTAAGAACACATTTAAGTCCCTGACAACCCGTGATAAAACGGTTACAATGATGGTTGATGAAATTCACCTGAAGCCTTACTTGGATTATAAAGCAGGAAATATTGTTGGTTCAGCATTTGACAGTGATGCAATTGCAACAAGCGCATATGTGTTTATGCTAAACAGTATTCGGTCAAAATACAGAGATGTTGTTCACATAATTCCAGCAAAGATAATGAAGGCAGAGACATTATATAACATTATGAAGAAGATTATTTTAGGGCTTGAGAAGATAGGATTTAGTGTCATTAGCATTGTAACAGACAATAATGCAATCAATGGCAAAGCTGTATCATATTTTGCCAATCCACCAAAACTGTCCATTGTTTACCCACATCCAGCGCAAAGTACCAGACCTCTCTTTTTCCAATACGACGCTGTACATATTTTAAAATGCATCAGGAATAATTGGCTAGGACAGAAAGATGAAGAAAAAACTATGAAATTCCCACAGTTCCCAAGTAAAAATGTCCGTAATGAATCTAATAAGATTCAGTACTCTCAAAAAACTGTATTTCTTAGAGGAAAATTTGCTCCTAAAGCAGGCCTATAGGCTAAGCCTGAAAGCATTATCCCCCTCCAACCTAGAGAGACAAAATGTCAAATTAGTTCTCCAAATTTTTAATGAGTATATAATTCAAGCCTTGCTCAAGATTGGAAAACATAATGGCCTAACGTTATTTTCAGATGTTGCTAGGTACATCGAAGTGTTTCTTAATTGGTGGAACATAATGAATGTGAAATCCCCATTTAAAGGTCTTAGGCACAATAACAAGTTATTTTGTCCATTAACAAATAGTACAGATGATGACCGATATCAGTTCTTGGATAGTTTCCTTAAGTGGTTAGATGCGTGGGATAGTCTTCCAGGATGTGGGGGGAAACTGACTAGGGAAACAATTAGAGCTCTGAAACATACGACCCATGCAATATTAAAATAACAAATTATTGCATAACAGAACTGAATATGACCTACATACTAACAGGAAAATTTCAAACAGACAATTTGGAAGCAAGATTTGGTCAGTATCGACAGTTAGCAGGAGGAAATTACAATATTTCTGTACGCCAAATATATGAGTGTGAGAAAAAGATATGGATGATGTCAGTGTTAAAACTTAGTTTACCCATACTCGACAAGAAAACAGATGAGGAAATTGATTTTGGTTTATGTCATACGAATGTTGAAGTTTGTAAGGAGGATATTGACAGGTGTAAAGACATCATCCCCGTTATAGTTTATTTAGCTGGCTATTGTTGTTACTCCGTGATAAAGGAAATGAAATGTAATGCTTGTAAAGAAATGATTACGTGTTCAGATAGTGCTGAAGAAATCCCAGAAAATCTAAGTTACATTGCTGGAATTAGCAGAGGTTCTCTTATATACCCAGATAGTGTGACTGCGAACATGGTCATGTATAACTATATTGTAATTAACAAACTTGCTAAGCTTCCTGCCTTTCGCAATGCTACTAGCCAAAGAAATATAGCAACACACCTCACAGTTACGGCTTTAGCAGATGCTGATCTCCTGTTCCGTAGTGATATCTGTGAAAATGGTCATAGCACCGAAAAAATAGAAAGTATGGTGGTATATGCTTCAACAAATGCAATTTTAAATAATTACTGTGCTAAAGAAAATAACATCCCAACAGCTAACAGAGCTAATAAGAATGTAGGCGTGAAGAGAAAGCTTCAAACCCTAGAAAAATAGATAATGTGTACTGTATTGCATAGTATATAATATGATATCGTGTGTGTGTATGTGTGTGTGTGTGTGTGTGTGTTACAGTAAATATATTGTTCATCTTCATACATATAGTATATAATTAAGTTACTTATATATATTTGTTCACGAATAATATTGGATGTCACGTAAATTGGCTCTTCAGTAAGGTTGTTTATGTCTTTGTATATAATATAGTAATGTATATATCATTGTGTTTTATTTTACTCCAATATAACAAAGTAATGAGATATACTTATAATAAGTTTTAATCTTGTACAACTACTTGTTCAAGGTATAAGTCATATGCAAGAAATAACCAAAACATGTTGTTATGATATCGGTATCATAATATAGAGTATAATAAAGTAAATATATAGGTAGATAGTGGTTTCGTGTACACCTTAAACGTAAAATATATAATTTGTTTGTACGTTAATCTAAAATTTAACAGAGAAAAGAATAAAAGAGAGTATTTATAAAATGGGGACAGAGCGCGGGCAGTGGATGTAGCACCCCATTGCCTACGTCACAGAATGGTCGACACGGCCTGGTACTCTAGGTGGCCTTGACAATACCCGCACCCCTCTACCAACCAGTACCACCAACACCTCCAGCACCACTCAGCATCACACGTGGGTAAACCCCCCCCCCCCTTCCCCCTTCCCCACCCACACCCCCACCCACCCACCAGCTGTCATCACTGCCAGCGCATGGAGATACGAGTCATGGAGAAGTGAACCAAATCATTCTACATTTCAATGATGCAGAAAAGACAAACATATTGCTGAACATCTGAGGAATATATTGAATACTTACTGGGTGTGCTCTAGATTATCTCCCATACCTCTCACCCTACAACCCTACCCTTCCCCCCCCCCCCCCCTACTCTACCCTACCCCCTTCCCTCCCCCCCCCCTTACCCCTTATCCAGACCCCACCCCCTCCTACAGTCCCTTACCCCTTACCCTACCCCCCCCCCCCCCCACACCTGCTACCTTACCCAGTGATCTGTGACCCCCTCACTCTCACTCTCACTCTCGCTCTATCTACCTCGCACGAATCTAAGAATTTCTTCTTCAATCGAGTTGTCAACTTGTGGAATGGGCTTCCCCGAGACGTTATAGACTGCAGCACCGTTGATTCATTTAAATTCCGCCTAGACAAATATCTCGCATCAAACCCGCGACTGACTGCGTTTGTAAATGAATAACTTTATCCTCCCCTCAGTTACTAACCCATATGTCCCCTACTAACTTCCTAGTCCTGCCACGTTAGTGGCAGGGCAGTAGTTCCCTTTCCAATGTTCCCTTACCCACTCTAAACCACTGTTTGGACACTTGATCCTCAGTGTTTTGGAGGACAAGCAACCTAGAAGGGTCACTAGACCTGTTGTTGCTTGATTTCCTTTGTACTCCCTTTGTACTCTACTGCTAGCTCTCTCTCTCTCTGTACCTCATATCCAGTGTTAAATTAATCACCTTCAAAACCACAGGGACATTATCTCTCTCTCTCTCTCTCTCTCTCTAGTCTCCACTGATCAACTAATCACTTTCAACATCAGTGAATAATACTATAACCCCCCTCTCTCTCTCTCTCTCTCTAGTCTCCACTGATCAACTAATAACTTTCAACATCAGTGAATAATACTATAACCTCTCTCTCTCTCTCTCTCTCTCTCTCTCTAGTCTCCACTGATCAACTAATCACTTTCAACATCAGTGAATAATACTATAACCCCCCTCCCTCCCTCTCTCTCTCTCTCTCTCTCTCTCTCTCTCTCTCTCTCTCTCTCTCTCTCTCTCTAGTCTCCACTGATCAACTAATCACTTTCAACATCAGTGAATAATACTATAACCCCCCCTCCCTCCTCTCTCTCTCTCTCTCTCTCTCTAGTCTCCACTGATCAACTAATCACTTTCAACATCAGTGAATAATACTATAACCCCCCCCCCTCCTCTCTCTCTCTCTCTCTCTCTTCCCTTACTTTACTGACCCCTTCCATCACTGACCTTTACACTCTCACTCTCACTCTCTCAATCACGCTCTTTATCTCTATCGTGTCATCCTGTTTAATTGTTTACTTAGTTTATGTAAGTCACGTAGCAACAACAAATTATACAGACACAACAATCTTACACATACATCCCACCAGTCTGTCAGGGGGAATATCAAATATGACAAACAATCATACTAATAGGAAATAAACACTGTAGTACAACAATATATGTAGACATACCAAAATATTTTTGAGTGTTGCTACACAGGCTATGTACGGATGATAAGGTAAACTTATAATTATCTAAGTAATACTGATTTTTGGACACAAATCATCTTCTTAGTTAGGCACTGCTTAATAGTTTCCTAGAATATTCGTTAGGACCTGTGTACCTGCCTACAGTTATCTTAGACCTACTATTTAAGGACTTAGTAGAGGAACGGACAGAAATGTGGATATAATAATGAGATAAGGATAAGATGGAGGACGAGGACAGCTCAGACGAGGCTCCATCACAAAGGTAAAAAAATTACAAAAAATGCTGCATATGTACCAAACATGAACACAACTGTGAGCATTGCAGTTGTGTGAAGAGAAATAAAATTTGCACAAACTGTAATAAAGGGGACAATTGTCGTAACCCTTTAGGTAGAACAGGAACGAGTGGAGAGACGGCAGCAAATTCCCAGAGTGAGCGACGGGAGGCAGATGAGGGAGGACGTCAGGGTGGCAGGGAACCCGAAACAATAAGGGGAGTAGCAAGGGACTCAAGGGCCCCAAGAGAGATAGAAGAACCCCAAGAAGCGGAAAGTAATGAGGAGCCAACAAGAGACACAAGAGAGGGAGACGACAACCGAGACGGAAGAGAGGATGGCAGGCCTCCAAGGGGGCCAAATGAAGCAGGCAGAGGCGGAAACATACTCTGGAAAGGATTACGGGAAGAGGAAGTTAGAATTTGGATTGATGCAACGTACTCAGAAATAGTATATTGGTCTGCACACAACTTTTTCAACCCTCCAAAATGTGGTGCCACCACCAACATGCTGAACGATATGACAAAGCTCATTTATAACTATGTCTATGACACATCTTTAGCCCCGTATGTTCTCAAGATAATTTTCAGCATTCCACATCTCTTCTTGCAAAAAACTCACCACAAATCTAATCAAGGCGAAAATGTGACTGCGCTAACAAGAAGAATGAAATTATGGAATGAGAACAAGATGTATGACTTACTCAATGAAGCCAGAGCATTACAAGGGAGACTAGGCAGGCGGCGGCAAAAAAAGAAAAACAATGAAGACGAGGCCAGGAGATTCGGCGACCAGATGAGGCAAGGAAAAGTGGCGCCTGCAATAAGGTCCCTGACAAAGGAGGCAGCTTGTGGGTTGCTGCCTATCACAAGAGAAACCATCCAAATGTTGAAAGAGAAACATCCACAACCTAGTGTCCACGAGAGTCAGAGGCTAGAGGGTGATTATATACCACCGAACACCGTCATATACGAACAAATCACAGGCGAAATGATTTGGAAAAAGGCTCTAGGGACACAAGGCAGTGCAGGCCCATCAGGGCTGGATGCAAATGGCTGGAGGACAATCCTGAGTAGAGCAATCTTCGGACTAGCAGCAACAGACTTATGTAGGGCTCTGGCAGCTCTTGCAAGAAAGATGACCACCCAAAATTGTCAAAATTTGGAGGCTTACACAGCTTGTCGCCTAATACCTTTAGACAAGAATCCAGGATGCAGACCAGTAGGAGTGGGTGAAGTGCTGAGAAGAATCATCGGAAAATGCATAATGGAAGCGGTGAAAGACGATGTGCGGTCAGCGGCCGGTAATCTCCAAGTGTGTGCCGGCCACCAAGCAGGGGGAGAGGCAGCAATTCATGCCATAAGAAAAATATATGAGCAAGTGGACTGTGAAGCTGTGCTGCTAGGTGGATGCAACAAACGCCTTTAACACCATCAACAGAAAGACGGCAATACATAACATCAAAGTAAAATGCCCCAGTTTTGCCACCTACGTAGAGAACACCTATAAAAAGCCTGCGGACCTCTTCATAGTAAACAACCAGAACACACGAAGGGGAACACCTCTGAAATCAATGGAAGGAACCACACAAGGTGACCCAGTAGCAATGGCAATGTACGCCTTAGGTCTCTCAGTGTTGCTAACCTTAACAAGCCATGAGGGGACGCAAGTAAAGCAGGTGGCCTATGCAGACGATCTCACTAGAGCAGGAAAAGTCAACAATCTCAAGCACTGGTGGGAACAAATATCAGAGGTAGGACCAAAAATAGGGTACCATCCAAATGCCAGAAAGTCAATACTAATAGTAAAAACAGAACATTATGAAAGGGCGGTAGAAGCTTTCACCGGTAGTGAAGTGGTAGTAACAAAGGACGGACAGCGTCACCTTGGGGCGGTGATCGGCACGGAAGAGTTCAAGAACAAATACATAGAGGAGAAGGTCAGAGAATGGGTAAATGAAATTGAGAAACTGGCCAAAATTGCAAAGACGGAACCACAGGCCGCGTATTCGGCATTCACATATGGGGTCAAACATCGCTGGACCTACTTGATGAGAACTGTTCCAAATGTCAGCGCATTACTTCAACCGCTGGAAGATGCCATCAGAGACAAACTCATCCCAGCGTGGATAAAGTCGCACACCCCAAATGATACAGAGAGGGAGCTGCTCGCACTGCCTCCTAGGTTGGGAGGGATGGGAATCATCGACCCAGTGAAGAGGGCGGTAACGGAATACCAGAACTCGGTAAAGATAACAGGATCTCTCACTGACCGTATCATAGCACAAGATTCTGACGGTGAAGTAGACCAGGCAGACATCTACAACATCAGAAAGACCATCACGTCAGAGAGGCAAAACTCACAGAAAAATGACCTGGCACAATTGATGGGACAACTTCACCCGAGACAAACAAGAAAACTACAAATAGCACAAGAAACGGGCGCTTCAAATTGGCTGACAACACTACCAATCAAGGCAAAAAGCTTCAATCTCAACAAACAAGAATTTAATGATGCTATTGCACTGAGGTATGATTGGCCGATTGAAGGACTGCCCGATCGATGCGTTTGTGGAACCATCAACGATACAGACCACACCATGATACGTAAGAAAGGAGGATTCATCAGCATCAGGCACGATGAAGTAAGAGATATAACAGCGAACATGCTCAGGGAGGTGTGTAGAGATGTGGTGAGCGAACCATCACTCATTCCCTTGGGTGGAGAGACCATGCAGCACAGGACGGCCAACACATCCACTGAAGCAAGATTGGACGTTAGTGCAAGAGGCTTTTGGACAAATGCACAGCGAGCGTTCTTTGACATAAGAGTATTTGACCCAATGGCCCACAGCTACAGCGAGCTGTCTCTGGAGGCTGCACACAAGAGGAACGAACGAGAGAAGGTCAGGACATATGGAGAAAGGATCTTACAAGTCGAACATGGCAGCTTTACCCCACTAGTCTTCACCACATCAGGAGGGATGGGACCCAGGGCCCAGTGCTTCTATTCAAGGCTAGCAGAGATCATCGCAGAGAAGAAGCAACAGCCTAGGAGCCACGTCGTAGCCTGGATGAGATGCCGTCTATCTTTCTCATTGCTCAGATCAGCACTACTATGCCTGCGGGGAACAAGAAGGTCTGCACCACAACCAGTGACGGTGACAGAAGTAGACTACGAGGCAGCAGTGGCAGAGGGTCGCATTGGAAGGAGACTGGATTGAAGTTGCATGGTGTAGAATAGTAGTATCTGATGCTTGTGAAATTTAATATGTGTACAATATTAAATATAAGTAGTGGTGGTGGTGATGGTGGAGGTGGTGATGGTAGTAGTAGTAACATGAAATGTATGAAAAATATTAAATAAAAAAAAAAAAAAAGAGTAGTAGTAGTAGTAGTAGTAGCTCAGCCTGTGCATCTCCTCTTTGGACCCTAAACCAGGTCAGAACAGTCATCAAAGCGTCCGACTTGGTAGTCATTCAGCTACTTACTATTCCGGGGTCAGCACTCAGACTCATCATTGTGGATTACTACTACTACATTGGTTTTTATTTAATATTGTTCATACATTTTATTTTACAAGCATCAGTTATTACTATTCAACACCATGCAACTTCAATCCAGTCTCCTTCCTATGCGACCCTCTGCCACTGCTGCCTCGTAGTCCACTTCTGCCACCGTCGCTGGTTGTGGTGCAGACAGTCTTGTTCCCCGCAGGCATAGTAGTGCTGATCTGAGCAACGAGAAAGATAGACGGCACCTCATCCAGGCTACAACGTGGCTCCTGGGCTGTTTCTTCTTCTCTGCGATGATCTCTGCAAGCCTTGAATAGAAGCACTGGGCCCTAGGTCCCATCCCTCCAGATGTGGTTAGACTAGTGGGGTAAAGCTGCCATGTTCGATATTTAAGATCCTTTCCCCATATGCCCTGACCTTCTCTTGTTCATTCCTCTTGTGTGCAGCCTCCAGAGACAGCCCGCTGTAGCTATGGGCCATTGGGTCGAATATTCTTACGTCAAAGAATGCTCGCTGTGCTCTTGTCCAAAAACTTCTTGCACTAACGTCCACTCGTGCTTCGTTGGATGTGTTGGCCGTCCTGTGCTGCAAGATCTCTCCCTCCAAGGGAATGAGTGATGGTTCGCGCACCACATCTCGACACACCTCCCTGAGCATGTTCGCCGTTACATCTCTTACTTCATCGTGCCTGATGCTGATGAATCCTCCCTTCTTACATATCATGCTGTGGTCTGCATCGTTGTTGATTCCACAAACGCATCGATCGGGCAGTCCTTCAATCGGCCAATCATACCTCAGTGCAATAGCATCATTAAATTCTTGTTTGTTTAGATTGAAGCCTTTTGCCTTGATTGGTAGTGTTGTCAGCCAATTTGAAGCACCCGTTTCTTGTGCTATTTGTACTTTTCTTGTTAGTCTCGGGGAAAGTTGTCGCATCAATTGTGCCAGGTCATTTTTCTGTGAGTTTTGCCTCTCTGACGTGATGGTCTTTCTGATGTTGTAGATGTCCGCCTGGTCCACTTCGCCGTCAGAATCTTGCGCTACGATGCGTTCAGTGAGAGATTCTGTTATCTTTACTGAGTTCTCGTGTTCCGTTGTCGCCCTCCTCACCGGATTGATGATTCCAAGCCCTCCTAACCTAGGAGGAAGTGCGAGCAACTCCCTCTCTGTAGCATTTGGGGTGTGGGACTTCATCCAAGCTGGGATGAGTTTGTCTCTGATGGCATCTTCTAGCGGTTGAAGTTGTGGACCCACGTTTGGAATGGTACGCATCAAGTAGGTCCAGCGGTGTTTGACCCCATATGTGAATGCCGAATATGCAGCCTGTGGTTCCGTCTTTGCAATTTTGGCTAGTATTTCTATTTCGTTTACCCACTCTCTGACCTTCTCTTCCATGTATTGCTTCTTGAACTCTTCTGTGCCAATCACTGCCCCTAGATGACGCTATCCGTCCTTTGTTACGACCACTTCACTACCGTTGAAAGCTTCTAAGGCATTTTCGTAATGTTCTGCTTTTACTATCAGTATAGACTTACTAGCATTTGGAAAGTATCCTATTTCTGGTCCCACTTGTGATACTTGCTCCCACCAGCTCTTGAGATCATTAACTTTCCCTGCTCCAGTGAGATCATCTGCATAGGCCGCCTGCTTAACATGTGTCGTCTCATGTCTTGTTAATGATAGCAACACCGAGAGACCTAATGCGTACATCGCCATTGCTACTGGGTCCCCTTGTGTGGTTCCTTCCATTGATTTCAGTGCCGTTCCACGTCGTGAGTTTTGGTTGTTTACTATGAAGAGGTCTGCAGGCTGTTTATAGGTATTCTCTACATAGGTGGCTAAGCTGTGGCATTTTACCTTGATGTTGTGAATTGCTGTCTTTCTGTTGATGGTGTTAAAGGCATTTGATGCATCCACTAACAGCACGGCTTCACATTCTTCTTGCTCATATATTTCTCTTATTGCATGAATTGCTGCCTCTCCCCCTGCTTGGTGGCCAGCACACACTTGAAGATTTCCAGCCGCTGACCGCACATCGTCCTTCACCACCTCCATTATGCATTTTCCGATGATTCTTCTCAACACTTCACCCACCCCTACAGGTCTGCACCCTGGATTCTTGTCCAGTGGTATTAGACGACAAGCTGTGTAGGCCTCCAAGTGTTGACAATTTTGAGTGGCCATTTTTCTTGCAAGATCTGCCAGCGCCCTGCGTAAGTCGGTCGCTGCAACTCCGAAAAGTGTGCTGCTCAGGATTGTTCTCCAACCGTTTGCATCCATCCCTGAGGGTCCTGCACTGCCTTGTGTCCCTAGAGCCTTTTTCCAAATCTTCTCGCCTGTGATTTGTTCGTAGATGACGGGGTTCGGTGGTATAGAAGCCCCCTCTAGCTTCTGACTCTCGGATATACTAGGTTGTGGATGTTTCTCTTCCAGCAGCTTGATGGTATCTCTTGTGATAGGCAACAGCCCACTAGCTGCCTCCTTTGTCAGCGATCGTATTGCAGGTGCCACTTTACCTTGTCTCATCTGGTCGCCGAATCTCCTGGCCTTGTCCTCAGTGTTTTCTCTTTTATGTTGCCGTCTGCCTTGTCTCTCTTGTAATGCTCTGGCTTCACTGAGTAAGTCATCCATCTTGTTATCATTCCACAGTTTCACTCTATTTGTTAGCGCTGTTACATTTTCCGCTTGTCTAGAATTGCGGGGAGTTTTTTGCAAGAAGAGATGTGGAATGCTGAAAAATAACTTGAGAGCATACGGGGCTAAAGGTCTGTCATAGACATAGTTATAAATGAGCTTTTTCATCTCTGTTAACAGTTTGGTGGTGGTGTCACATTTAGGTGGGTTGAATAAACTGTGTGCAGACCAATCTACAATTTCTGAGTAAGCTGCCTCTGTCCACATTTTTACCTCCTCTCCCCGTAGTCCTTTCCATTGAAGGGGTCCTCCTCTGCCATCAACTTCTGCGGGTCTCTCCAGGGCTGCTTCCCTCTGTGGTCCCACCTCCCTGTGTGCTTCTCGGGGCTCTTCGTTGCGTGGCATATCGTCGTTTCTACCAGCTATATTTGGCCTTGTTTGCACACCACCCTCCTCTCCAGCATCTCGGTGCTCGTCTCCGGGTCTTTGGACTCCGCTGGGCTCACCGTCACCCACCATGTCATGTGGTTGCAGCCCTTCTCTCGGGCCCCCTGAGGGTGCCGCACCTCCACATGCTCTGTCGGGTTGTTGCCCATCGCCGTGTTGTGTCCCGTCAGCTTCATCCCTTCGCACCCTCTGGGCACTGGCTGCCGCCCCTCCCTCTGTTATTACACTATTATAAGGGTTGCGACACCGGGAACCTTTATTACAGTTTATGCATCCTTTTTTTTTTAGCACGCATTTGCATCTTGTACATGTATGCTCATTCTTTGTACAGATGCAACACTTGTTAGTCTTTGACCTTTGTGATAGGGTTTCATCTAAACTTTCATCATCCTCCATTATACCCTTATAACACTTCCATCTGTTCTCTTGCAATGTCTTTTACGCTTTACACTAAGGCTATTTAGCTTCTGTTTTTCTTTTTTTTCCAAAACTTAATTTATCTTATTTACAGTACCGGCCCGTAACTTCCGTAAAAACAACCAAATATTTTTCGGTATGTGTGCCTAGATTATTTTGTACTAGAGTGTGTATTCCCTATCGGTGTTGTATGCCATATTTGATATTCCCCCTGGCTGGCTGGTGGGATGTATATATTAGGTTGTGTTGTATGTGAACAATTTGGTGTTATTACGTGACATAAACACACTGAGTAAGTGGCTAGATAGGACAACTAGGCAGATTTTGGCTTTAATAAAGATGTTCGTTATTTCCTTTATAAACCGTAATGTTAGCAGTACTAATAGCAGCGGTAGTTGTAGAAGTTGTATTATCAATAAGGATTAGACCTTGGTTAATGAGAAGATAGGATATTAGGTATTGTGGAGATTGAATTAGTTAAAAATGAGATTACTGCGAAAGAATAGATAGATAGGTAGCGAGAAAGAGCTAAAGAGAGAGAGAGAGAGATAAGCGCTGCTTTGGCTGTCTTAATCCAAAAGAATAGAGAGAGAGAGAGAGAGAGAGAGAGAGAGAGTCCTATTTAGCCTACCTATCCAGCCTGTATATCTCAGAAGTTTTCGACTGTAAGATTATCCCCTTGCGGTCACTGTTTTTCTTGTTGTTTCCGTACCCTACTATGACTCATAGATTCACTCTCCTTTATTTTATGACCTAGAGAGAGAGAGCGAGAGAGAGATAGAGAGAGAGAGATATTAGGTGCGACAGGTGTGCTCTTATTTTTACTTATTTTAATGTTAATTTTAGGGAGAGTGAACGATAACGGGTACGAGAAAGAGATGATAGGTTTATATATGAGTATCTATATTGATTAATTGTGAGAGAAACGTATCTGATGCATGATTGCCTTCCGTTATTGAGATAGAGAGAGAGAGAGAGAGAGAGAGAGAGAGAGGTGTCAAGTGTTCCCTCCAGTTTTATGGGAGGGGTGGATTGGGAGGGGGGAGGGGATGAAGGGGGAGCGAGAGGGGGTGGTACACGTGGGGGAACGGGGAGAGGTGGGGGTGGAGGATAAGAGGTATTGAGATGGGATAGGGGATGGATGGATGGATGGATGGATGGACAATAGCTATAAAGAAACCATTAGGGGGATGAGGTTAGGGGAAGTTACTAATATGCAGTACGTAGTAAAGAAAATCTTTCTATTTTCCCATGGTATCACCACACACTCAGGATACACTCACCGGTCCCTTTCTATAATAGTTTTTCACAAATTTCGTTGGCGGGATATGATTTCCGCATATTTACTATCCTTTACCGTATTCTCTATATCACTCACTGGCTCTTATTCCGTCTCTTGAGTGGCGTGAAGGTTGTCTGGCGATGTGGAACGAATGTGGAGAAGCGATGGTGGAGCTGGGCTGTGGGCGGTGGGAGGTAGGTGGTGGGCGGTGGAGTTGGGAAGGCAGGGTAGGGGAAGGGAGGGGAGGGGTGGGGTGAAGTGAGGGGAGGAGGGTGTATTGGGTGGTTGGTGACCGTTTTGTTTTATGGTTGTGGTCACTACCCTTAACGGTTCCCCTCGTATGCCAGGGCTTGACCAAGGGCGCCCTTCCCTTTCAAAGCAGGCTCACTGATAAATTTAGAGTTGAATTTTGCTCAGCATTCTATTATATATTTATAGAATCACTTTCCTGTTATCAATGTCGAATGTCCTGGTCTTCGCCTTTCTGTTGATTATCTTCCCACCTCTCCCCTTCCACTCCTTCACTACTGTTGACTATAATCCTTGCGGGAGGTCACCAACACACGTCCTTCCTCTGCCAAGTCTGGACTACTACAAGTAGTAGTAGTAGTAGTAGTAGTAGTAGTAATAGTAATAGTAGTTGTAATGTAAAATGTATTGTAACATGTAATGGCTAAATAATCTGGAATTTAAGAATAGACAAAAATAAGAAGAAAAAATAAATAGTATTTTTAATAGATAGGTAAAAAGTAGTAGTAGTAGTAGTAGTAGTAGTAATAGTAGTGGATTGAAGTTGCATGGTATAGAGTAGTATTATAGTAAGGTAGTAGGTGTAGAATAATATATGATGTTTGTAAAAATTATGTATTGAATGTACAATATCAAATAAAGGAAAACAAAAAGTAGTAGTAGTAGTTGTATTTTTAGTAGTAGTAGTTGCAGTAGTGGTAGTAGTAGCAGTAGTAGTAGTAATAATAGTAACAAATCCACAATGATGAGTCCGAGTGCGATCCCCTGAACGGGAAGCGGCATTGTAGCTCTATGGTCCTGTGTATTGATGACCGTTCCCACTCTATCTAGGGTCCAGGGGGGGGGGGGGAACGCAAAGGCTGAGTGGTTAGTTTTGGAAAGAAGTAGTAGTAGTTGTTGTTGTTGTTGTTTTTGTTGTAGTAATAGTAGTAGTAGTAGTAGTAGTAAAGTAGACGTGCCGCTTTACCCGAAATCAAAACGGCATGCCCAACTCTGCGATGGGTTATCATCACTGCCGCCACTACTACTGTCACCATCACCACTACTATTGTCATCATCATCACTACTACTGTCACCATCATCATTACTATTGTCACCATTATCACTACTACTATCACCAGTCACTACTACTGTCACCATCACCACTACTATTGTCACCATTATCACTACTACTCTCACCATCATCACTATTATCACATCATCACTATAGGTAGCGCCCAACGAACTTGACAATAATCTTGACCCCTTAACTTCTCATAACTCAAAAGGGCCTAGAGCTAACTGGCTGTAAATATCCAGTGTACAGTACATACATACATTTCCTGGTGGACTCTTCCCAAATGATAGATGTCAGCTCGATTGCTTCCATTAATTTTGAGTTATGAGTAGTAAATGGAAAGTTCGTTGGCGCTACCTATACTACTATTATCATTCATCACTACTATTATCACCATCATCACTATTACTATCACCGCCACTATCACAGCTACTTTCACAATCACCACCACCATTCATTATACGGAGGCCAAAAATCTTGACCACTATAAAAACAAAACAAAAATCGTTCTAGGGGTTGGGCAGAAATCGTAACCCCTAACCTCTCATAACTCAAAAGGGACTGGAGTAATCGAGCTAATAGCTCTACCAAATAGGAAGACTTGGCTAGGGAATAAGTATATACATTGATAGTTCATTTGCTCTAGCCCTTTTTGAGTTACAGATGTTAGAGGTTACGATTTCTGCCTAGCCTAGAATAAACGGACAAACCTCTATAACTCATAAACGACTAAAGCCATCGGGCAAATATTTCTAACATTTGGGAAGGGAATCGGTTCCTTGCAAGGGAGTCAAAATGTCGGCAATATCTCCAACCCCTTCAGCACCATGACGTTTGTTTACCTTTGATTATTTTTTTTACAATTTTTTTATTTTTTGTTCTATGTGAGTGAGGGAGGCAAAAGGCACAACTGCCTATAGCGAGTGCCTCCCCCATAGTTGAAAGAGTGACAGGGCCAAAACCAAGGGACGTTCGATCCAAAATGCCTGGACACACGGAGTTTGAAGCAATTTAAGTCATAGGAAGAGGGAAAGACTGATTCTGGGAGAGAGTTCCAGAGCTCAGCTGTTGAATAGAAGAAAGTTTGAGAGTAACGTTTCACTCTTGGGTTGGAGAAACTTAGATGAGTTTATGCAGTTTCAAAAGGACCCATGATATTCAGAGAGTTTATTGAGACCGTATTTACCCATTTGAGTCGTGGAGGTAGATAATAAACTAAAGAAAATTGTCTAATGGTAACCAGAATCTGATGAAAATTACGTAATGGTGGTGAAGGGGTTAACCCCTTGAGCACGATGACGTAGTTTTTATCTTATGCTGGCTGCCATTAGTCGATTTTCTTTAGCCAATAATGTACTTCTAGGACTCAAAGGGGTTAACTGGAGAAGTCAAAATCATACAATGCATGCACAGAAGGAGTAAAGGGTAAAATATAACACTGCGTACATCTTATTAACAACTTTAATTATTAACTCACTAAGTAGAACAATACTGCTTAAATATACGTGAACAATGGTTATGTACATATATTAGCCGAGCACGGTCGAGGATCCACAAGGGAACTAAGAATATAGCCTACTTAATTATCTCTCTCTCTTACTATGCACTGTACACCTTAATTCACTGGTGTAGGATATACTTTACGTTATTCTCTCTTAATACTTGATCTCATCTCTTGTTTTGATGAGGAATTATATACTTAGGCTCAATTAGTAAATCTCAGGTTGTCACTCATATCATAGAAAAATGGAACAGATAATACATTAATCTCACTGGTATGAAAATAAACAGAGTCGCATGACTGACTCTAATTCTTAAGTATTAACCTGGTCGCAATGGTGTGAAAATAAACAGAGTCCAAATTGGGGGACTATTTTCCTAGCTATGTCACCTTGTCGCACTGGTGTCAGGAGTGAGAATATTTTCAGTAACACTTCTAATCTAACACTTGAAGATTGGAGTGATGAGCACAGTTTGGGTAGAGATGAGAGGATTGAAGTCTGGTCATCTAGTTTCCGTTGAGCCGCTTAGGTGGTCCTGCTGTGTGGATGGGATGGTTTAGGATACAGATGGATTAGCTGGTTTTGGGTCTTACATGATAGCTCCTTGATGTCCTGACATACGGCACTTTCATCGGACTAACGCGAGCGTGAGCTAGGACATGTCACATGTCAGTTGCTCTCTGACCCCTGACCTGTGCGGACGTCCCCAGTGACCGCTAGTGAACCTGTTTACCCTTAGTGAGGTCCTAGTGAACTTTCATAGTGATGGCTGTTGTTGATGAGTCTGCTGTCTCCTCCCATACTCTCCAGCTTTGTCTTGCTTTGCAAGAGAGACTGGAGAGTGTGGAGCAGGAGATTCAGTGTCTCAAAGATGAAAATTTGGCCTTGAGACTAGCTATGGCGGAGAAGAAGTGTGAGGCTACCGGAAGTGTTCCCAGGGATCGTGAAGCCCCTTGGAAAGTGGTGTCAACTAGTGCAACGGCCTGCAAGCTGAAAAGGCAGCCAGTCAAGACCCACAACAACTTCAGCACCTTGGCTGATGAGAGTGATGGCGATGAAGTGGCGATCATCGAGGCAGTGAGAGGGGAGGGGGGGAAGTCTGCTGCTGTTGCTGCAACAACTGCTGCTACACGCCGACAAAAGGAAAAAGCTAAGTCTGTTTTCATTGTCGGTGATTCATTGGTTAGATACCTTGGCAGGGCAACAAACACTCAGGTTGGTAAAGTTGTCTGCGTGCCTGGTGCCGGAGTCGGGAGGGTGGCTGAGAAGATAGATGCTGTCATGGAAGTGAGTGGGGAGGACCCCATCATCTTCCTCAACGCAGGGAGCAACGACATATGGAGATGCAGGACTGAGGAGTTGCTCTCCAAGTATCAGGAAATGTTGGAGAGGATCAAGGAAAAAGGTGGAGTTCCTGTGGTAAACAGTATCCTGCCTAGAAGAGGGGTAAGGAAGGAATGGTCCTCCAGGGCTATTGGTGTAAATAGCCGGCTGGAGAAGTATTGTAAGGCAAATACTATTCCATTCCTGGATAACTGGTCCCTCTTTTATGGTAAGGATGAACTGTATGCCCAGGATGGAGTACATCTCTCTCGACTAGGAGTTTCGACCTTGGCCAGCTCACTCGACAAGATTGTTGCGGGGTTTCGTTAAAAAAACCTGGGTGTGTAAGTAAAATACTGTCTCCATATGGAGCAGGTACTTCATGTGACAAACCAGTGAGTAAAATAGAAATAATCAGTCAAGATAGTGCGGATATAGTGATGTGTAATAGTAGTATCGATAACACTACACATGTAACTGATAGTAAAGATGAGAATACTGATAGAGTAGAATTTCCGTCTAGAGCTAGTAGTTCAACAGGAAATAATAAGTTAGCTAAACACAATAGAAAATTAGTTGCAAATAAAAGTAATAGGTTGAGGGTATATTATACAAATTGTAGGAGTTTATGTAACAAAATGAACGAACTTAGAGCACTCGTTAGCACAGAAAATATAGACATAATAGCGCTAACTGAAACGTGGATTAAACAGAATCTAGGCATTTTTTAGCAGAATTTGATATTCCAGGATATAGTTTGTTTAAATATGACCGAACAAGTAGGAGGGGCGGGGGTATAGCAGTGTTTGTCAGGAGTACATTAAAAAGCTGTATTAAATCAGGTATTAGACTAAATAATGATAATGAAAGTGTTTGGGTAGAGGTTAACGAAGGTAGTGAGACCATAGTTATTGGAGTTATATATAGACCGCCTAATATGAGTAGAAATGGCGGAAAATCGTTATGGGAGGAAATTAAAATAGCATCAAGGTTTAGCAATGTGTGCATTATGGGGGATTTTAATTTTCCGAACATTGATTGGCAGCACCAAATAGGCGACTCCGATTCAGTAGAGTTTATAGAGGTAGTACAAGATAGTTTTTTATTTCAATTCATAGATACGCCGACTAGAGGTATTAATATTCTTGATTTAGTTTTCAGTAACAATGAACATATGATAAATAATGTAGAGATTGGTGACCACCTAGGAAATAGCGATCATAAATCTATTTATTTTAATATACAATGGACAGGGAATGCTAAAGAGAATACGACACTTATCCCAGATTTCAGAAAAGCCGATTATGGTGGGCTAAGAAGAGACTTAAGGGTGGACCCTATTGTTAAGCGATTAAGTCAGGATATGCCAGAGTTAAACTTGCCACCTACATATAACCAGTTTATTGCTTCACTCCACAATGCTCAAAATAAATATATCCCTAAAAGAAGATTTAGATCGACGCAGAACCAACCAAAATGGATGACTAATAAGCTAATAGATCTTATAGGAAAAAAGAAAGGAATATATCGAAAAATAAAGAAAGGTGAAAATCATTTACATATATACTATCAGACTCTATCAAGACAGGTCAAAAAGGAAATCAGGAAAGCAAAAAGAAATTATGAAATAAGGATAGCCAGCGACTCAAAAAATAACCCTAAAGCTTTTTACCAACTATATAAATCTAAAGTTAGAGATGTAATAGGCCCCCTAAAAACTTCAATAGGAGAAATAACAGAAAATGATTTAGAAATGTGCAGTACATTAAATAGTCAGTTTCTTTCCGTTTTCACTAATGAAAATTTGGCACAGATTCCAGAAGTCAATATGGTATATAGTGATAGTATAGAAAATATGTTAAGTACAGTTAGTATAAGTAGAAATGATGTGCTTAAGGAAATTGACAGACTGAAACCTCAAAAATCGCCTGGTCCTGACGAGGTATATGCTAGAGTATTAAAAGAATGCAGAGATGAGTTAAGTAGTCCATTAGCATTTATATTTAACAAGTCATTAGAAACAGGTTTAGTTCCAGAAGCTTGGAAGCTTGCAAATGTAGTTCCGATCTTCAAAAAAGGTGATAAATCGATAGCATCCAATTACCGTCCCATTAGTCTCACATCAATCATAGGAAAGTTGCTAGAGTCTATTATTGCTAGGAAAATTAGAAGCCACTTAGTAAAATTTAACTTAATAAATTCTTCTCAGCATGGATTCACTCAGGGACGTTCGTGCCTTACTAATTTGCTTAGCTTTTTCTCAGAGGTATATGAAGCAGTAGATAGTGACAAGTCATATGATATTATATATTTAGATTTCAGTAAAGCTTTCGACAGAGTCCCTCATGAGAGATTGATGAGAAAGGTTGAGGCACATGGAATAGGAGGGTCGTTGTTGGGATGGATTAGGTCATGGCTAATTGGTAGGAAACAGAGAGTCAGCATAAATGGTACCAAGTCAGAGTGGGGAGCAGTCAAAAGTGGTGTCCCCCAGGGATCGGTATTAGGTCCCCTGTTGTTTCTTATATACATAAATGACCTAGATTTAGGTATAACTAGTAGGATAAGTAAATTCGCAGACGATACTAAAATGGGGAGATCAATTGATTCAGATAGCGATATAGAGTGCCTCCAAAGGGATCTAGATACCTTACATGAATGGTCAGTAAATTGGCAGATGAAGTTTAACATTGACAAATGCAAGGTATTAAAGATAGGGAAGATGCAAACAAATGTTAAATATAAACTAGCTAATTTAGAATTAGAAAATTCAGACTGCGAGAAAGATCTAGGTGTGTTTGTTAGCAATGATTTGAAGCCTAGAAAACAGTGTATAAGCGTTCGTAATAAGGCAAACAGGATTCTCGGGTTCATCTCTAGGAGTGTGAGTAACAGAACTGCTGATGTTATCTTAAAACTTTACTTGTCATTAGTGAGACCCCATATGGATTATGCTGTCCAATTTTGGTGTCCTTATTACAGAATGGACATAGATTCATTGGAGAGAATTCAGCGTAGAATGACAAAAATGATCCATAATATTAGAAATTTTCCGTATGAAGAAAGGTTGAAGAAATTAGGTTTACATTCGTTAGAGAGACGCAGAGTTAGAGGGGATATGATAGAGGTGTTCAAGTGGGTTAGTGGGATTAACAAAGGTGACATGACAAATGTACTAAAGCTCAGTGATAGCGAAAGAACTCGTACCAATGGTTTCAAATTAGATAAATTTCGTTTCAGAAAAGATATAGGCAAATATTGGTTTGGTAACAGAGTTGTAGATGGGTGGAATAGGCTACCAAGTGATATACTGGGATCAAGAACGATAGGGAGCTTTAAGAAAAAATTGGATAAGCATATGGACGAGAAGGGTTGGGTGTGAAGGGGGATCAGCCGGGTTGGGCCAATCAGCGCTCTGCAGACCCCCGTAATCCTGCGTTAATCTCTAACCGGTTTGGTAAGATGATCCTAAGGGTATTAGAGTGTTGAGCCTATAATTGGGCTTTGTAATTGGGGTTGTGTGGGACAGGGATCTGCCTTGCTTAGGCCAATCGGCTTTCTGCAGACTCCCATTTTCTTATGTTCTTATGTTCTTATGTCCTGGGGCTACTATTACTCATCTATCCTGACCGTTATGCTAATCGTTGATGTAGTTCCGTTTAGGTACTCTTGACTTGGAGTCTTAAATATAATGTCTCTAGCATCATGACACAGCGATAAGGTATTGGGCTAACGCGAGGAGATAGTAAGATCAGAACTTATTAATTTGACTCGATCTGCCACTGACCGTTATAAGAGGTTCAAAGAACTCAGGTTCAGTGTTTAGACCTTTTTACTGTAGGCCCTAAGTGTCCTCGACCATGGCGTCGGATATATACAATATGGACTTCTATTTGTAGAGTGCCGTTATTGAGATGGCATTTCACAAAGCCTGAACTATTCGAATGACCTTTACCATGGCAAGTATCTTTCTATAGTTTTAGAGTGCGGTTTTAGTAAAAGAAGTAAGGTGGGGACATGTCCTTGTGGTTATACTTCTAATACTAATGGTGCAGCCTATTAGGGATCTTATTATTAATCACTATACCATAGCATGTGTTAACAGTAATTCCTCAATTGGTAAAACAACTCCTCAAACCTCGAAATATATCCACCATGGCTTCAATTCTTTCCTTGAATGGGAGGGTAATTTTAGGACTCGATTGCTAACATGTTAGTTAAATCAAGCCCTAGAATTGCTTGCCTTATCCTGGTTTCCGTCGGGGTAGTGACGACTTCGGCTGATATGTCCCAGGTCAAGTGTGTGGAGGTCAGAAGGTCATAAGTACAGGGGGGCGTATGCTGGGGGGATTAGGAGGACCCCCTAGAAGTTTGCGGGCAGGTGAGTAGGCCTCTGCGTGGAAGCCGGCGTAACTGCTCCTTGGTAGTGCGTCCATGTTGGTCCTTGTGCCTCTGACTGTACACTATTTTCTTATTCGTGGCCTCGTGGTGTTTGTGGGGAACTGGAATTGTCTTGCCTGGCATGGTTGGTAGATCAGGTTTTATTGTGGCAATTCTGGCGTCTTGTCTGGTATGGTGTAGCGGTGCACAGGTAGGTTTTTGGGCGGCTATGTGTTGTGGGTAGTGGAGGGCGTATCGATACCAAAGTATCGATATTTCAGATACTACCTCTGTACTTGAAAGCATCGATTCTGAAGGCTTGGCATCGAGTATTATGAGCACTTGAGAAAACCATGCAAAATAATCGTGAAATGAATACAATTAGTGCCAAAAAATGCAAATAATAGATAATAGTTTATTACTTTTCTATTATAGACCCATTTTGTTTAGTCATCAAGACTTGATGACTAAATAAACTGGGTTTATAGGGCTAACAGAAAAATAATAGACTATTATCTATTAATTTGCGCACTATTAATAATTATGTTATGGTGCTCTCGTATTTTTGTACAGTGAGGATAAATGTAGGCCTATGTTCAGTTATTAAAGATTATTTTAAAATATTTATATATATGATTCATTACAACACATAGCTGTAATACCGTCACTCAAATTAAGTATAATCCTATATAAATCGATATGTGCATCTTCACATACTATTTGAATACGGTATAGTATTAATAGTTATAGTAATAATTATTTTATACAGTACATTTAATTTAATCTTATTAGTAATATAAATAATGTGATTGATTTTATGGTTGGCATTAATATATTATTACCCCTGTACTATATTTATGGAAAATACTTACATAACCGATACTAGAAGAAAAGTACTTGGTGTCGGTACTCGATACCACCGATACTGAAATTAAAAATACTTGGTATCTTGGTATTGTATCGCCCATCACTAGTTGTGGGTTTTGTTGTAGTTTTGATGTCATCACGTGGTTTTGATGCCGAGTTGGTCTTCCGTGATGGAGGTGAGTTTTCTTTCTCTGTGCGGGTATTCTGCTCCTGGTTTCTGTTGCTGTCTTTCCTTGTTACGGTGTGGTTGAGTTTGGTATCTTCGTTATTTTGGTCTTGGTATCTCTCCTTGCAGGGTCTGGTAAATGAGTTTGGAACAGTGTGTGGAAAACGGAATTTGAAGGTAAATGCGGGGAAGAGCAAGGTTATGGTCTTCGAAAGGGGTGAAGTCACAGAGTGTGAGGTGAAGCTGAACGGTCAGGCTATGGAGATCGTCAACTCTTTTAAGTATCTGGGCAGTGTGTTGAGTAAAGATGGGACTATGGATGAAGAAGTGCAGGAGAGGGTACAACAGGGGAAGAGGGTTGTAGGAACGCTGAAAGCAGTAACAAGAAATAGGGTGGTCAGTATGGAAGTGAAGAAGTCCTTGCATGACAGTGTCGTAATCCCAACACTGATGTACGGAAGCGAAGCATGGACGTTGGTTGAGAGACTCAGACCAAGAGTGAGAGCAGTGGAAATGAATTACTTAAGAAGTGCGTGCGGAGTTACATGAAGGGATAGACAGACTAATGAGGAAGTAAGAAAGAGGTGTGGTGTGGAGGTAGATGTGCTGGAAAGTGTGAAAAGGAACAACTTGAGATGGTTCGGCCATATGGAACGTATTTAAAGCGAGAGAATGACTAAGAGGGTGTACGAGAGCGAGGTGGAGGGACAGAGAGGGAGAGGTAGACCGAATGAGAGGTGGAAGGATGGAGTGAGGAAGTATATGGATGAATGCGGTGCTGGTTGTTGTTGTTGTTGTTGTTCCCCAAGCTGCCTGGCCGAACAGCCTCAAGGCCCCGAGCAAGGCCAAGGCCACAACCGAGCGCCCCCACAGAACCCTCCCTGCCGACCACAATAAAGCGTGGGTGACCGAAGCCACTCTATGGCGGGGAGCTGAGGAGGGTGCGGAAACGCCCGGTAAACCAAAGCCCTACCCAGGGGCCTGTGCCCCTCAGCAATTATGAAGAGAAAGTTGAGGGGCAAAGGAAAAATGTGACGCTTTGGCTTCCAATCTTGGTAGATTGGGAGGTCAATCCACGGAAGAGACGCCGTCACTTGAGATCTAGAAAATATATAAGTAAAAGGAACAGTCAGAGTAAGCTATGGGTATGGCAGAGATCGCTCAGTTCTCACTCTGATAGACCAGCCCATCACCAATGTGGTGCTGGTTGGGAGGAGGGGCGTCGACTGACTGGGGACAGAGGTGCATGGGGGAGGTTCGTTCGTGGCCACCCCTTCGGGGATCGCGGCGTCAGGCAATAGATAGATAGATAGATCTCTCTCCTTCGTCTTGGTTATTTATCGTTTAGTTTCTCCTTCGTCCATCTTGTTTCGTTTTCCTTGATGATGGTGCCTTCTGGTGTCGGTTATATTAGTTTCCCCTCCTTCTGTTTCTTTCCTTTTCCAGGACGAGCTGGTACGGTTGTGATCCTTAACTTGGGTATTTTAAAATTATTAACTAGCGGTATCATACTATATAACATATTTCTGTACAGTACCAGTAACTGACAAATCAAAGTACAATTTTATAAATCAAGTTGGTGCTATCTTCACTCTAGCTCATGTGCCATAATAGAATAAGTATTAATTAATAATCCTAGGAGACTACAAAATGTCAAAAGTCATTTCACATATACAAAAATTTCAAAATAAAATAATACAATTATCTCATATCAATATTCTTCTAATACCAACTTCATTGGTAGCTATCGTCTCAAAAGAGAGAGGATGTTACAATATTGGTAACAATATTGTTAAGCTAATTATATAATCTACAGGCGAGTCGATATCAAGGCATGGCTTCCTAGACTTACCCTTTCTCATGACTCATTCTATGTAACCTATGTAAGCATTGTTATTAGGTAATCGACCACACCCTAGGAAATTGGAATACACATGTAGACTCCTGACCAAGTGTTTCATTATTAACCCGCAATATATAAACATTGCAACACTATGTAGCACCCATCTTGCAAGTACAATCCCACCCCTAGTCTGTGCAACTCTCCAACCCACGAGTGAAACAATATTCCCAATCTTTCTTCTATTCAACAGCTGAGCTCTGGAATGCTCTCCCTGAATCCATCTTTCCCTCATCTTATGACTTAAATGACTTCAAACACTGTGTTTCCAGGCATTTTGGCTCGAACATTAATTGATTTTGGCCCTGTCTCACTGTCAACTCTGGGGGAGGTACTCGTCACAGGCAGTTTTGCTTTTTGCCTCCCTCATACACATAGACAAAAAAAACTTCGGTGGTTTGTTTGGCTAAGGGGGTAGGGTTTGTGGTCCAATATATGTCATTGAAGACTTGCCCCATTTTCTTTTGGCCTAAATTAATGCCATTTCCTTTGTGAATGATTTGTTACATATTGGGTCTGCAGGTATGTGTTGTGTTATGCCACATTTTCAAATAACGTGAGCCAATCTGATTGCGATTTCCAACTTAGGAATCAGCATTTATCATCCACTTAGGTACCTCTCCACTGGGTTGGGACTGGCCTTAATTCTCTTAATCAACACAATAGTAATAAGCAATGGACACAAAACACACAGGTAAAGGATATACAGGTTTTATTCCTTAACTGCTAGGGCACAATCTAAATATGTCTCTGGAAAAGTAAGAATAGAATTCATATTCAAATAATAATAATGTTACAAATGAACATATGAATAATAACACAGAGAGGATAAGTATCAAATCACTAGAAATAAAGTCCTGAAATAAATATACAAAGCTCTCAAATATAGCTTGAATGTAAGTAAATAATAGTTACTGCGATTATGGAAACATAGAACTGATAAGTATGGAAAATAGGACAATATTTAATCTCAAAACGAACAATAAGTTTGTTATGCCACGTTTCTGGAGAAACGTGAGATATTCTGTTACAACTTCTGACTCTCTGACTGAGTGAGGGCTGACCTTTAATTCCAATACGATACACTAACAACAGGCAATAAATAAAGACACATGACAAGTCAACACAATATTTTATTCAATAGTAGCAGAGGTTCATAATATTTATACGTCTCAATAGATTGTTAATGATGGGTGATAAAATAAGTACAATAATGGTTAGTACAATACACAGAGATCAAAGTCTCACAAACACAATCAATCAATATATAACAATATAATGAACTTAATAGAGACAAAATAAATCAGTAAACATATAGAAGAAGTTATCCTCTAAACACAAATAAATCGTTCTAAAAGGATCTCTGAAATGGATCCGCAGAGAGTGCGCGCAAGGCTAGAAATACCGTCCGGGCCAAAGGGGCTTAAGTCCACGGTATATATTGACAAAGACTGAATGGTTACAGCAAAACACAAGAACGATCTAAGCACATCAAAAGATGAACAATAGTGATAATAACTCACTGACAAAGATCATAGAACAGATGGATCTCAAACATCCACAAAGATTAACTTACGTTAATACAAATGTATATAAATTATAACATAAGTGCAAGGTTACTGAAGCACTCAACTCTGCACAGGCAAACGCTCACTGATTTTAACTATGAACCTGACGACATAGACGAGCGGGCTCAGATACCTATGAGTTATCCCAAAATACGTGTAAAGGTGTTCTACATAAATTCACTAGAGCATCTGATATGTATAATTTCTCAATAGCGAGCTACGGGAATCCAATAACTCAAGAAAGTATAATATATAACAATGCTCAGGGAGAGAAGTGTAATGTTTCCCCAAAAGCGGGTCTCGGAATCAACTAGAAGAGAGAAGAAAGACTTCCCTGATTATGTTAATTATTTATAGAGACACTCGAGATTCCTGCGACATTAATCCTTCACAAACTCACATTACCACTACGAAAAATAAAAGTCACTTAAAGGATTCTGAAGTCACTGAGAGGAACACTGGCTGAAGTTCTGGTACGGTTGTTTCACAAGGCCATGAGGATCTTCACTCGGGGCCAAACAACTCCTGGTACAGATTCTCGCGTTTCCGGGCTCGGCTTCTTTCCTTTTGGTCCGCTCGGCAGGACACCTTCCTCTGGATTTGTAGTTCACACAGAGGTTCTTGCCTAGTGTTGGGGGCAAGGATGGTAGTTCGACTTTAATATTGTCTACCTCTCACTGTTCTTTAGTTAGTGGAATTGCTAAAGGCGAACAAGGTGCAGACGATATTTGTTGTCTTGGTTGCTTCTGCTCAGGTTGGAATTGTCCTCAGAGATTCCCGGAGGGTCTACATGAGCAACAACTCGAACTCTGTCTTTCCTTGAATCTTTACTTGCACGATCCCCTTTAGGTGTCCATCGTGGTCACTTAGATTGCAAGTACTTTCCAGAGTGCTTAAGGTTTGTTGGATTGTATCCTACTACAATCTGGTTGAGCCCATTAGGTGCTCTTGACAACAGGCCTCCGTTAGGATACAACCCAGATTGTGTAAGATGACAAGCCTCTGATCCTTTCTTTGGATTGTATTCTACTACAATCTGGTCGAGCCCATTAGGTGTCCTCGACAACAGGCCTCCTTTAGAATACAACCCAGATTGTGCAAGTTGGCAAGCCTCAGATCCTTTTATCCTTTCTAACCTAGGATTACATTTACAGGATTCAAATATTTGTCTCAAGCCAACAGGCTGATTGCTTGCCTTTGGTCTGGCCAGAACAGGTAGTGTCTCTTCGGGCTGCTTGGTCACACTGGAGGTGACTCGGGGTAACAAGGGCACGTGGTTGGAGATGTGGCCTTCTGCAGTAGTAGGAGAGGCAGCAGGGGCAGCAGCTACCTTTTTGGGCAGCCCTTGTAGTCGTGATGTTGTAGAACTGCGTGGGGCATCTTGGGCTGGTGTGGTGGTGGAGACATTGGAGTTAACATCTTCTTGTTTTTGCCCACTTTTGAGGGGCTTCTCGCCAGGCAAAGTTGAAGGTGTTGGAGATGATTTGGAGGTGCCGGAGGTAGTTTCCCGGGTTCTTGCTGTGTTTGCCTTACTTTGCTTGCATGGCTTTGATGGAGTGAGGTGTGCATGGTTTGCAAGGCTTGCAATCGTTGTTGAGGTGCTCAGGGCTGGTGCGCACACGTGTTCGGGGCTTTTGTCCTTTTTATTTGGCCTTCGGGTTTGTTCCGGGGCTGCTTGTGTGGTTTGTAGGCTGGAGGTAGGTAAAGCAGACAATGGTTGCAAGTTTGTAGGTTCTGGATGTTGCAGGAGATGTGTAAGCGGTGAGGAAGTGATCACACGTGTTTGATCTTGCGGGGCTTTATAATGGTCTGCCCTGCGAGAGGATCTTGAGTCGTTTTCTGTGAGCGTGGTGCCTGTACGTTTTATCTGATGCCGGAATAGATGGGGTTCTTCAGCATATCTCAGACTCGTCCGATGTGCATTTCTGGGGCCTGCCGAATAGAGCCAATCCGATGTACCGGCATCTCACCATCGCCTTCCAAAAAAAAGTCCCGACCCCGGGGCTAAAGGTGGTACTGACAAGAGTTGTGGTCCTTGTAGATTGGGGCCAGATGGCGAAGAAGGAAGTGGTACACACGGCCTGCAGTGTTAGGTGGTGCGTGTTGGTCGCCGGAGATGTGTAGCAGCAACGGGGCATCAGAATTTAGGGCTGTATATACCAGCTGGTTGGGCGTCTTGATGTTTTCTTGGGATGCCGTCCCGGATGAAGGCTATTTTGGATATCTTCATGTCTGCTGGTGGTAGGTCAGAGATAGGTGCTGTAGTTGTTGATGGTGTGGCAGTCAGCTCAGAAGTGATGCCTTGGGTCACGGTCACGGGGCTTTTGAGGTCTGGTGCGGACGCCGAAGTACCAGGGTTGGAGGAGGGGCCAGCGCGTGGGGGCGTGCCTGAGGTGGTGGTGTTGATCTGATTTGTCTTCTTGATCCTGGGTTTGGGCATGTGGACTGCTGGTTCCCACTTCACTGGTCGCTTGATGAGGCGGCCACTTCTGGTTTATGTTGTAAGTCTGGGAAAAGTGGGGGAAGGAGTTAATGGTGGTGTTTGACGGAACTTAGATTGCGAGTTTCGTCTCGGGGGCATAGGGGGAATAGGTTCGGAGTTAGCTGATCGAGGATGAGGGCGAAAGATTGGAGTGGGTAGAGTGGGGACAGTTTGTGTAGATGTAGGCGGAGGTAAAGTTGCAGAAGGAACGAGTTGGCAAGTTGGTGAGTTTGAGTTGGCGTGAGAGCTAGAGGCAGGTGAAGTGGGTGAAGATGGCGAACAGGTAGAAGGAGGTAGTGGCTTAGGGGAAGATATTTTACTGTTAGTGGAGATGGTTGGTTCTGGATGAGATGAGGTTGTGGGTTTAGGTGAATCAGATCTAGTGGTAGGTTGAGTGAGACCTGGAGAAGAGCTGGGGGTGATAGGGCTCGAGATAGGTTGAAACTGTGAGAGGGGGGTTTGTAGGTGAAATGAGGTGGAAGTGGAAGAAAGACGGGGTAATTCGGCTGCGGAGGAGGTGGGGCTGTTGAGAGGTTGAGTAGGCAAAGTTTTAGGGGAAGGTGGAGGCTTAGATTGAGAAGAGTGGTGAGTGGTGACTTTAGAGAGAGTTGGAAGTTTAGGTTGAATGAGTTGAAGAGGTGAAGCTGGAGGAAAAGGTGTGTAGATTTGACGATGGCAGTGGTCCAAGATAATCCACAGGTCAGCTAAGGTTAACATTTGGTTATAGATACGCAAGGTGCACAGATTCTGCAGACTACACCTTAGCCAGGAGCTTATGGAAAACGGTGGTATCTAAAGTTCTGTCTAGATAACCTTCATCATTGATACTCGGCTCTTTCAAATGTTGACACTGGCCAACTAAGAAACTTAGGTCCTCACCTGAAATTCCTGGTCTTTTAAAAAATGGATAAATGCAGGTGAAATGGAGCATGAAAGCCTGACAGATGGTGGTCAACTTCACTGTATGGCACATCAGGTACCAGTTCATCAATTATGAGGCTTAGCGTTTGGAGGTTTGGGCAAGCACGGATCTCATTCTGCAGTTGAGTCCGTGTCAGGGTCATTGTGCCACCATATCCACGGAGGGTGAGGGATGTTAGGTTCTTCCCCCGCTGATTCAAATACTACAATAAGGTTTCTATTTTGCAGTTTACTACATCTAACTTTATCAAGGTTAAACCTAAAAGGTTTGCCAATATTGTTCTGCATCTTACACCTCTTCTGAACCATGATTTAAAATTTTCCTGTTTAGGGCAAGTTTTAACAATAAGTAAAAGTTCGGTCTCCGAATAACCATAATAAGGAACTCTTCTCAACGAGTACTGTGCAGTTACATTCTCATACTTGTCTGCATTGTTACCATGAAGTGAAGTTAATGCCTCTCCAATGATTATATAGCCATCTAACTCCTCAATATCTGGACAGCAATGCAAGAGCATTGCAGTGTTACCAGGAGTTAATTCACTAGAGAATGAGAGACCATGCAAAATAACTTTCTTCAGCTTTTTTAATACAGATTCAGATTTCAAGTGACCCCGTTGTGAAGTATTGTATGTGAATCTTTGAGGGGAGTGTGACCAGCAAGGTGAAGTATACCTTTATTACCAATATCACAACGATAAAGGGATATTTCCTCCAAACACGGACAACTTTTTGAAATAAGCTGAAGCATTCTCGTGTTACACATAGGAGAACACACTCATTTAGTCAGGTTATTTAGGGTAAGAAGGAAATCATACAATGGCTCCAGATGGATTTCCTGTTCATTATAATTCTTCTTCTCCTGGTCTGATTCTGCATCCATGTCTGAGTCTGATTCAACTGGTGAAGATTCTTTTTGAAATATTTTGATCACAAGGCTCTGTATGTTAGCACCGTTCAGCTTCTTCATGGCCGGTGTGATGCTACATCTTTTGATCCACACGATGCTTGCCTTGAGCACTGTGCTGAGCAGTAAATACTTGTTGTTGAGGTGCTTGGGGCATTCATTAGCATTGGGAGATATGCTCTGCAAAGATAAAGAAAAGGCTACATATAATGTAAAATTACAGTAAAGGATAGTCGTTTTATCTAATGACAGAAAGGTACATTACACTTCGATCGAACTTCATCATTAAAGCAAGACTTTCTTCTTTGCCTGTACTACCATATACATACGCACTCTTAAGATGAAGTGATCCATAATAAGTAAGGTTATAGTATCATGACCTAGTGGCAACTTTCAAGACAACTCTTCCAGGCTGCCTCGTTTTGTTAGTTTTATAGATTAATTCACTGTTCGTGTTAGTCTAATACAGCAAACACAACAAGTATTTTGATTATCATGCACCTGTATGCGAATCAACAAATCGCTCAATAAAACAATACAAACATCTATAAATTAAATATAAATTTTCACTAAAGACACAAGTGAAAGTATCAAGTACATTCGCAAGAAGGACATCTAGGAATTAGACCTCAACATCCAAACCAATTTCATCACTGACTTTCACACAGGCCTACAGGAATAAGCTCACGGTGCCCCACGATCCACGCTCCATATCGGTACCACAACCATGTTTGTGAGACAATGCCTTTTCGACTGATGGCACAACCAAAACTTCTTCCTCCGACAGAGCTAAACTTTCCCTAGAAACTCTACCTTGGATGATTCTGGTGCTATTCTTTCCACCCCACCCCCTCTCTCCTACTTATGCCTACTATTCTAATCTCTTCTAAAGATGTACTTTTCTACCCTTTTTGGGCTTGATACTAAGAAGGCATACAGTCCGGATGGTGTTTCACCTGTTGCACTCAAAAACTGTGCTTCCGTGCTGACTCTCTGTCTATGCAAACTCTTTCGTCTCTGTCTCTCCTCTGTCTTCCCTTCTTGCTGGAAGTTTGGTCTTATTCAACCTGTCCCGAAGACATGCCAGCTTTCAAAAATGTCTATACTCACTTTTTAGGGAACTTTTTTTTGCTATTGGCCTGTCCGTTCACCTATGATAGGCACAATTTTGGGACAGGCCAAAAACTATCCTGTCCTAAAACTGAATATTGGTCATTCGTTCCCTAAGGTGTGTCATTAATGTTCCCTAACGTGAATTTTTTTCTGACCGGCCCAAATTTGGCAAAACTAGCCTGTCCCGAAAAAGCATATTTTCCACTAGCCTGTCCGTCAACATATAATGGTTTTTAGGCTATATGAGTTACTTAAGGTTTTTTAAGGGCAAAACTGGCAGAAATGGGGCTAGCGTTACCAAAACTATGCAATAGGAGTAGAATGTTATGCTTATTCCAAATCGTGCATCCATTTTGTAATAACTGAAAAAAATGGAAGTGGTAAAGCCAAATATGTTAAAAAGAAATGATAAAGTTGACCATATTTCCTTTCTCTGAAGATTAATCTAATTTCTAGGTGCAATTTTGAAATCAGCATAAAAAACTACTCCTAATGCAAAGTTCTGGTAACGCTAGTCCTAGCTGGCAGAAATCGGGCTAGTGTTACCAGAACTATGCAATAGGAGTAGAATGTTATGCTTATTCCAAATCTTGCATCCATTTTGTAATAACTGAAAAAAATGGAAGTGATAAAGCCAAATATGTTAAAAAGAAATGATAAAGTTCCCCATATTGGGGGAAATAAAAAAACAAACATTTATTTGTGTTTTTATTGACTAATAATTGTTTTCCAGAGCTTAGGCATTGGTACGGAATGTCCCATACTCAACACTAATATCAGTTTATCATCATTTCTGGTAATAATTTCAGTAATAAAGTCTCTAATTGCGCCAAGGTAGTTAGTGTCCTCATTACTGTATGGAATCAGATCATTATTACCAATAACCTCCAACATCTGTCCTAGAATAGAAAAGTGTATTCTGCTATCATCTAGTTACTCTAGTACAAACCGGGGCACCTCTGCGGCACGCAAATATCCCAACACCGTAGGCATATCTCATTAATATTATGGTGACACCCTTCAAAATCTCACGCCCATGTTTCTCCTCGTCGTTGTCCACATTCATGGCGTTACCGACAATGAGTATATAATGGTTCCAGATAATGTCATTCGTGATACTGTAAGCTAGATACGAATCTTCGTGAATGGAGTGATCAACGTTATTAATTACCGAAAAACGGGATGTCGCAGATGATTTTCTAACTACGTCGATCTGGTAGGTTGCTCTTGAGCAAGGCAGTTCTGAGGAAGATGCTTTATCTTTTAGCACGTCAATTGATACGGTGAGACCGAACCGTCCCCTGATTACCAAGTGAACGTCGGTCACAATGGAAGGATTCAAGAAAGAGAGCTTGATCTTCTCCTGCAGATTTTCCTCAGCTCATGCTTCGTATACTGCGTCGTTTACCGAGGCCATGCTTCGTATACTGCATCGTTTACCGAGGTCATGCTTCGTATACTGCGTCATTTACTGAGGCCATGCGTCGTTTACCGAGGCCATGCTTCGTATACTGCGTCGTTTACGGAGGCCATGCTTCGTATACTGCGTCGTTTACCGAGGCCATGCTTCGTATACTGCGTCGTTTACCGGGGCCTAAATTTTTCGAAAACCGACTCTCCATCATTTCTCGATGACGGCTAGGGACTTCTCTGATACTCTGGGACGAGGTGGTGATGGCCAACCAAAAAAATGCTGCTGAGAAGCGGGAATGGAAGAAGGTGACGATAAGCCACATGTCTCTGGCTTCTTCCAAGGAAGAGGGGATGAGCCCTCTCGCCTTTCTGTTCCGCAGGAGGACCCCTCCTTCAGACAACTTTGCTGTGTTGCAATCTGAAATTTCAAATGGCTACTCTCCCTCAATCGTTTACCTAGCTCATGCTTCGTATACTGCGTCGTTTACCGAGGCCATGCGTCGTTTACCGCGTCGTTTACCGAGGCCATGCGTCGTTTACAGCGTCGTTTACCGAGGACATGCGTCGTTTACCGAGGCCATGCTTCGTATACTGCGTCGTTTACCGAGGCCATGCGTCGCTTACGGCGTCGTTTACCGAGGCCATGCTTCGTATAGTGCGTCGTTTACCGAGGCCATGCTTCATATACTGCGTCGTTTACCGGGGCCTAAATTTTTCGAAAAGCGACTCTCCATCACTTCTCGATGACGGCTAGGGACTTCTCTGATACTCTGGGACGAGGTGGTGATGGCCAACCAAAAAAATGCTGCTGAGAAGCGGGAAGGCAAGAAGGTGACGATAAGCCACATGTCTCTGGCTTCTTCCAAGGAAGAGGGGATGAGCCCTCTCGCCTTACTGTTCCGCAGGAGGACCCCTCCTTCAGACAACTTTGCTGTGTTGCAATGTGAAAATTCAAATGGCTACTCTCCCTCAATCGTATACCTAGCTCATGCTTCGTATACTGCGTCGTTTACCGAGGCCATGCGTCGTTTACGGCGTCTTTTACCGAGGCCATGCGTCGTTTACCGAGGCCATGCTTCGTATACTGCGTCGTTTACCGAGGCCATGCGTCGTTTACTGAGGCCATCCTTCGTATACTGTGTCGTTTCCCGGGGCCTACATTTTTCGAAAAGCAATTCTCCATCATTTCTCGATGACGGCTATGGAATTCTCTGATACACTGGGACGAGGTGGTGATGGCCAACCAAAAAATGATGCTGAGAAGCGGGAATGGAAGAAGGTGACGATAAGCCACATGTCTCTGGCTTCTTCCAAGGAAGAGGGGATGAGCCCTTTCGCCTTTCTGTTCCGCAGGAGGACCCCTCCTTCAGACAACTTTGCTGTGTTGCAATCTGAAAATTCAAATGGCTACTCTCCCTCAATCGTATACCTAGCTCATGCTTCGTATACTGCGTCGTTTACCGAGGCCATGCGTCGTTTACGGCGTCTTTTACCGAGGCCATGCGTCGTTTACCGAGGCCATGCTTCGTATACTGCGTCGTTTACCGAGGCCATGCGTCGTTTACTGAGGCCATGCTTCGTATACTGCGTCGTTTCCCGGGGCCTACATTTTTCGAAAAGCAACTCTCCATCATTTCTCGATGACGGCTATGGAATTCTCTGATACACTGGGACGAGGTGGTGATGGCCAACCAAAAAAATGATGCTGAGTAGCGGGAATGGAAGAAGGTGACGATAAGCTACATGTCTCTGGCTTCTTCCAAGGAAGAGGGGATGAGCCCTTTCGCCTTTCTGTTCCGCAGGAGGACCCCTCCTTCAGACAACTTTGCATTGTTGCAATCTGAAAATTCAAATGGCTACTCTCCCTCAATCGTATACCTAGCTCATGCTTCGTATACTGCGTCGTTTACCGAGGCCATGCGTCGTTTACCGAGGCCATGCATCGTTTACCGCGTCGTTTACCGAGGCCATGCGTCGTTTACCGAGGCCATGCTTCGTATACTGCATCGTTTACCAACGCCATGCGTCGTTTACGGCGTCATTTACCGAGGCCATGCTTCGTATACTGCGTCGTTTACCGGGGCCTAAATTTTTCGAAAAGCGACTCTCCATCATTTCTTGATGACGGCTAGGGACTTCTCTGATACTCTGGGATGAAGTGGTGATGGCCAACCAAAAAAATGATGCTGAGAAGCGGGAATGGAAGAAGGTGACGATAAGCCACATGTCTCTGGCTTCTTCCAAGGAAGAGGGGATGAGCCCTCTCGCCTTTCTGTTCCGCAGGAGGACCCCTCCTTCAGACAACTTTGCATTGTTGCAATCTGAAAATTCAAATGGCTACTCTCCCTCAATCGTATACCTAGCTCATGCTTCGTATACTGCGTCGTTTACCGAGGCCATGCGTCGTTTACCGAGGCCATGCATCGTTTACCGCGTCGTTTACCGAGGCCATGCGTCGTTTACCGAGGCCATGCTTCGTATACTGCATCGTTTACCAAGGCCATGCGTCGTTTACGGCGTCATTTACCGAGGCCATGCTTCGTATACTGCGTCGTTTACCGGGGCCTAAATTTTTCGAAAAGCGACTCTCCATCATTTCTTGATGACGGCTAGGGACTTCTCTGATACTCTGGGATGAAGTGGTGATGGCCAACCAAAAAAATGATGCTGAGAAGCGGGAATGGAAGAAGGTGACGATAAGCCACATGTCTCTGGCTTCTTCCAAGGAAGAGGGGATGAGCCCTCTCGCCTTTCTGTTCCACAGGAGGACCCCTCCTTCAGACAACTTTGCTGTGTTGCAATCTGAAAATTCAAGTGGCTACTCTCCCTCAATCGTATAGCTAGGTAATGCTTCGTATACTGCGTCGTTTACCGAGGCCATGCGTTGTTTACCGAGGCCATGCGTCGTTTACCGAGGCCATGCTTCGTATACTGCGTCGTTTACCGGGGCCTAAATTTTTCGAAAAATTAATTTCAATTATAGGGTCAAACACATGCCTGGAGCCTCACAGTGTATGTACAATTTCCCATAAGACATTGTATTCACCAAGTGATTGTGTGTAGAGAAGGAAATTACGGTAGGTGAGGTAATTAATAATGTGAACAATGTATGGTCAATGTTACAATACCCTACTTGTAGTCTACAAGTTCTGCAACTCCCCTTACCTAACATAACGAGAGTGGTGGATACGTGTTTGTATGTGTTTTGAAATGTCAAGTTCTCTTGGTGGTGGAGAGTGGACTTGTGGGATACTACTTCGAGGGGCGTTGTAGTCGCCGGGGTTGACTTTGATCAAAGCCAACGGAATCATGGCTTGGTTGTTTTGGGGCCGTTGTAGTCGCCGGTTAATAATCTAGAAGCTCTGCAACTCCCCTGACCTAACCTAAGCAAACTAACACAACCTAAAAGTGTTACTTATATTAGGTAATCATATGAAATATTACAGAACTCGGTAACGAATGAAAACAAGAAGGTGGGAACGATTAACTATCCACTATTTAGACAATAGTTTAAATATATTTGTTTTGTAAAGTATAGTAAGCATTGATATCATGACCTTACGGTACATAATAATACAGACTTATCGTATTATATTAATGTCTGTAATGATGTATGAATACAGTCATAATACTTAATGATGATATTAGAGGACTGTAGTTATAGCCTACAAAAGACATACTTGAGGAAAAATTAATTTCAATTATAGGGTCAAACACACAATGGGGGCCATGCCTGGCATACTCACATCTCATTCCTAACAAATCCCAGTGATGCTCGGTGATTCCCAGTGACTCCTATCTAATTCCCAGTGATTCCTATATTACTCCTATCGACTCGTATATTACAGTAATCCGAAATTTTCAAATTTTCAATAACTCGCACTTCATTCCTGGTTTGATCCAGGTGATTCCCAGTGATTCCAAGTGACTGTGGAGTATCTCCGACGATAGTACAAGATGCCTACATCATAATTATTAATTGGAGTGTTTGAAATGAAATCCAGCTTCAACGGGCAAACAACTCACCAATGGGATGTTTCGATGCTGTAGAATGAAGGATGAAAATAAACAAAATATTACAAAATACTTGTTTTTATTGTTATATCCTGTAATGAAATGCAAATATCAGCTAATCCTTTGTTACATTTGTATTATCACAATATGTACAAATGCTTTATTGAAATAGGGTCGGAAAGGTGAGACTGCGGGGCCGGAGAGGTGAGACTGCATTCAATTTCCAACCCTACCGTCTGGTGTTATCCTGCTTCGGACCCTGGGTTGGAACCTTGTGTCTCCGGAGGTGGCTAAACTACAAAAGTTATAGTTTAGATGGCGGCTTGCGTCTGGTAGCACATATTTGTAGACCACAGTCGAGTAATATAAATAACTACACTGTATTTAAATCACTTAGAAACTATTGTTATAAAAAAAAACATACATTTTGTATAAGAGGTTTATTGGTTTTGTTATACAGTACATTACTCACTTATGTGTTAATTTAAATTGATAGTCCCTTAATTTAATGCTTTGCAAACATGCTTGGACCTGGAACATATATATATATGAAATTGGCTAATTTATTTAGGAGAAATAGAATTGCTACATGGAAAGTACACTGAAATAATCACAATAATCACATTTTAATCATTGATTATTATGAAGAAAAATATGATTATGATTTGATTATGATTAAAGCTGCAGCTTCATATTTGATTATGATTATACCTGTTGCTTAACTTTTGATTATGATTTGATTATGATTATACCTGTTGCTTAACTTTTGATTATGATTTGATTATGATTATGTAATCACAGCCTTTGATTATGATTATGTAATCACAGCTCTTGATTAAAGCCATGGGTCGTCAGCGAAGGCAACTTTACATGCAGGGAAATTCAATATTAAGAAAATTTCATATGTGCACATCTGGGTTTCTTGCAGACATCTGTGTAATTATAATAAGTATTAAAATATTATATTCTTAACCTTATCGGTCAGTTGAAAGTGAGAAACTAGCCAGATTGATATGATTAATATAAAAACGCAATCGCATGAAAGAAAAGCGCTCTGAAAATAATTTTAGGGGTAAACTACGCTACCGTAACTATTTGTTTTAGTACTGGCATTTAGCCTAATTTTTGTTATTAAGGATAGTAAATGTTGCTACTGTGCATTTAGTTTACTGTGTGAGGGCCGCATTTTATATCTGGCAATTGGCTCATAGTTGTGGGCCTAAAGAAAATTATATACATATATACAGGCGCACTTGTCTATGATCGCCTCCACGAAAAAACACCCAAACCGAGGTCATGCCTCGTATATTGCGTCGTTCACCGAGGTCATGCTTCGTTTACAGAGGCCATGCTTCGTATACTGCGTCGTTTACCGAGGCCATGCTTCGTATACTGTGTCGTTTACCGAGGCCATGCTTCATATACTGCGTCGTTTACCGGGGCCTAAATTTTTCGAAAAGCGACTCTCCATCATTTCTCGATGACGGCTAGGGACTTCTCTGATACTCTGGGATGAGGTGGTGATGGCCAACCAAAAAAATGCTGCTGAGAAGCGAGAAGGCAAGAAGGTGACGATAAGCCACATGTCTCTGGCTTCTTCCAAGGAAGAGGGGATGAGCCCTCTCGCCTTTCTGTTCCGCAGGAGGACCCCTCCTTCAGACAACTTTGCTGTGTTGCAATCTGAAAATTCAAATGGCTACTCTCCCTCAATCGTATACCTAGCTCATGCTTTGTATACTGCGTCGTTTACCGAGGCCATGCTTCGTATACTGCGGCATTTACCGAGGCCATGCTTCGTATACTGCGTCATTTACCGAGGCCATGCTTCGTATACTGCGTCGTTTACCGAGGGCATGCGTCGTTTACCGAGGCCATGTTTCGTATACTGCGTCATTTACCGAGGCCATGCTTCGTATACTGCGTCGTTTACCGAGGCCATGCTTGGTATACTGCGTCGTTTACCGAGGCCATGCGTCGTATACCAAGGCCATGCTTTGTATACTGCGTCGTTTACCGAGGCCATGCTTCATATACTGCGTCGTTTACCGAGGCCATGCTTCGTATACTGCGTCGTTTACCGGGGCCTAAATTTTTCGAAAAGTGACTCTCCATCATTTCTCGATGACGGCTAGGGACTTCTCTGATACTCTGGGACGAGGTGGTGATGGCCAACCAAAAAAATACTGCTGAGAAGCGGGAAGGCAAGAAGGTGACGATAAGCCACATGTCTCTGGCTTCTTCCAAGGAAGAGGGGATGAGCCCTCTCGCCTTTCTGTTCCGCAGGAGGACCCCTCCTTCAGACAACTTTGCTGTGTTGCAATCTGAAAATTCAAATGGCTACTCTCCCTCAATCGTATACCTAGCTCATGCTTCGTATACTGCGTCGTTTACCGAGGCCATGCTTCGTATACTGCGTCGTTTACCGAGGCATGCTTCGTATACTGCGTCGTTTACCGGGGCCATTACGTAAGGGCCATCCGAGAGACGGCCTGACATCGCTCTTCGATGGAAAAATAATTGACAACTCGATTTCTTTAACAGGACAGCGTGAGCGCGCTCATTGCTGCTGATTATGGGCAAGACGTTAGCTAAAAAATCTTTGACTCAGAGAGAGAGAGAGAGAGAGAGACAGACACATCTCTCCTAAATTTTTGTGGGTGAAAGATGTCGTGGAAAAATTATTGACAACTCGATTTCTTTAACAGGACAGCGTGAGCGCGTTCATTGCTGCTGATTATGGGCAAGACGTTAGCTAAAAATTCTTTGACTGAGAGAGAGAGAGAGAGAGAGACAGACACAGTGTGTGTGTGTGTGAGAGAGAGAGAGACAGACACTGTGTGAGAGAGAGAGAGAGAGAGTTACACACTCTCTCTCTCGCTGTCATGCTTCGTATAATGCGTCGTATAGCTAGGTCATGCTTCGTATAATGCGTCGTATAGCTAGGTCATGCTTCGTATAATGCGTCGTATAGCTAGGTCATGCGTCGTATAGCTAGGTCATGCGTCGTATAGCTAGGTCATGCTTCGTATAATGCGTTGTATACTGTCCTAGGTCATGCTTCGTATAATGTGTCGTACCGCAGTCAGACGACTCACCAAAAATAATCCCACAAAAATGTTAGCACTAGTTCAAAATTGTTGGTGAAAGATGTCGTGGAAAAATAATTGACAACTCGATTTCTTTAACAGGACAGCGTGAGCGCGCTCATTGCTGCTGATTATGGGCAAGACGTTAGCTAAAAAATCTTTGACTCAGAGAGAGAGAGAGAGAGACAGACACATCTCTCCTAAATTTTTGTGGGTGAAAGATGTCGTGGACAAATTATTGACAACTCGATTTCTTTAACAGGACAGCGTGAGTGCGCTCATTGCTGCTGATTATGGGCAAGACGTTAGCTAAAAAATCTTTGACTCAGAGAGAGAGAGAGAGAGAGAGAGACAGACACAGTGTGTGTGTGTGTGTGAGAGAGAGAGAGAGAGACAGACACAGTGTGTGTGAGAGAGAGAGAGAGAGACAGACACAGTGTGTGTGTGTGTGTGAGAGAGAGAGAGAGAGTTACACACTCTCTCTCTCGCTGTCATGCTTCGTATAATGCGTCGTATAGCTAGGTCATGCTTCGTATAACTGAAAAAAATGGAAGTGGTAAACCTAAATATGTTAAAAAGAAATGATAAAGTTGACTATATTTCCTTTCTCTGAAAATTAATCCAATTTCTAGGTGCATTTTTTAAATCAGCATAAAAAACTACTCCTAATGCAAAGTTCTGGTAATGCTAGTCCTAGCTGGCAGAAATAGGGCTAGCGTTACCAGAACTATGCAATAGGAGTAGAACGTTATGCTTATTCCAAATCTTGCATCGAAGTATTTCCGATCGCTCCCAATACCACCAACTCACGTTGGACAACAGGAGATCGCCTAAAGATTTGTGTGTTAAAACACGACGTTTCAGGTTTTTCAGCAACAAAATATTATGCAAGACTGTGACAAACCCCAAGAGCTATTTTACTGTCAAGCATCAAAAAGAAATAGGAATTGTAGGGGCAGACGGGAAAGATTTTCTGGCCCGGGGTCATCTATCTCCTGTCAATGACTTCATGCTGGCGGCAGAGCGATGGGCAACATTTTTCCATTTCCTCATCGTCTTGATCTTCAAAAATTCTATCACAGAACGCATTCACCAATTTTGACAGGCTATCTTTGTTGTATCTGCCGGACTCTGACAATGTGGATAGTCTTTCGCATACCTCCGCGGCCGCTTCCTTGGATGTCTGCAAATCTTCAGCCTCCTTTACGGTGCAGATGCGTCTGTTTCAGCGGCAGTCATGCTGTGATGAGAGGTGGCGGACCAGCACAGAAGATGAGGAGCTTTTTACGGTGCAGTTACATCTGTGGGTGATCCAAGCAGCTTATAGACCCACATGCCACGCCCATTCTAGCTGACTGCCACACACACACACACACAACCTCCTCCACCTACCTCCGAGTCAGTCTGTCAGTCTCGGACAGGGGTCCGGATCTACCAGGGGTGGTGCCGAGCATACCCCCAAATGGGGGTCGAAAAGGGGGAGGGGGCGGAAATGGGGAGCCGTCTCCTTCCTATATAGTGAAGGCCGCTGCCTCCCTCTGCCCTCTTTGTGTGTGTTTAGGTGTTGTGTGTGTGTGTGTGTGTGTGTGCCTGGGTGGGTGGGTGGGTGTGGGGGGCCAGGAGGAGGAGGGACACGTGCCTGCCCTCTCTCTCCTCGGCCTCCTACCTCCGCGGCGCGCCTGCTGCTGCCTGCCTGCCTGCCTGCCTGCCTGCTGCTGCCTGGGCCAATTTTTCTTTTAATACATTTTGATACTAGGGGTCTAAGGTGATGTACCCTAGGCAGAAATGGACCCCAGTCCATGCCCTACCCCCTTCGAACATACTTATCAGATCCTGGGACCTAGCTGCAACTAATAGGTACTTGGAAAGGAACATTACCTGTCAACAAGACTGTCAACAGAGGCCTGTACGCACGGTCGAGTTGGACAATAATCTCGCTACATTGAATGACAGAAATGGCACATGGGCCAAGATATGTAGGGCTCAAAATCTACTTGCTGGCTCCGCCAGATCCTTTTATTGTGAAATTGCTTCTTTCATGAAAAATAAATCAACCATCTTTCCGGACAAGAGAGGCCAACAACTTCGAGAATCTGTAATCAAATTCGCCAACAAATGTAGAGCCTTTAAAGAGTTGAACAGGTGGAGCAAGTTCTTCAGCGACAGAGGAGAAACTGGGCGACAACAGATCCTCGACGCTTCCATCCTTCGAATGTTTGAGATATAGCTACTAACAATCTAGAGAAAGATGAACCAGGAAAGATACATAAAGCTTGATGAATTAACTGTTAACAGATTACAAAAACAGGAAGAGATTAAAGTCGAAAAAGATAAACGGGAGCAACGAATGATCAGTCCTCATTAATTATTTAATCCCGTTCTAAAAAAAACAGGGAGCATTTTCATTTATGTGAATATATGACCAGTGATTTCGTATTCTATTTAACAGTAAATTGTGAATAACAAAACTTAACAACAAGGTCGGTATATAAAGACGATTGAAAAGGGAGGAGTTGCAGCATTTCCGTGTTTAATGTTGTCAGAATTGTTGTGCGAAAAAACACACTTGGTATGGATTATATTGCATATATTTCATTTATGGGGCTTTAAAACACACTTGGTATGGATTATATACGCATATATTTCATTTATGGGGCTTTAAAACACACTTGGTATGGATTATATTGCATATATTTCATTTATGGGGCTTTAACCCTTAATTAGCGGCGAGCAACATAAGTCGAGTTAAATAAAGCTGGACTATGTGGCGGCGCTCGACATAACTCGAGTGGCAATTTCAGCACGTAATGTGGCTGAGAGAGAGAGACAAGTGGTGGCAGGAGACTAGCGAGCGTATGACTGCTCCAGACCACCGCGGCGAACCTACTGACACAAATCTCAGCTCCCTCCTCCCTCTCTCACTCGCTACATACTCAATTATGTACTGAAAGTACCGAATTACCTGCTTTTTGCACTCGCGTTGCACGGTTATTGCAAGAAAACTATCCATCATACAAGGATCGTTATGGTGTCATTCGAAAGCTCTGTTTATGCCCTTTCAGGGATAGGTACTTGTTTTACGTTCTGGGTCTTATTTAGGCATGAAAATGATCACGTAAACAGCCCTATTTTGGCTAAAAACACCCCGCTGTGCGGTACACATAAATAAACCGCATAGGCCGCTCGTAAGGTGTTAAAACACACTTGGTATGGATTATATTGCATATATTTCATTTATGGGGCTTTAAAACACACTTGGTATGGATTATATACGCATATATTTCATTTATGGGGCTTTAAAACACACTTGGTATGGATTATATACGCATATATTTCATTTATGGGGCTTTAAAACACACTGGGTATGGATTATATACGCATATATTTCATTTATGGGGCTTTAAAACACACTTGGTATGGATTATATATGCATATATTTCATTTATGGGGCTTTAAAACACACTTGGTATGGATTATATACGCATATATTTCATTTATGGGGCTTTAAAACACACTTGGTATGGATTATATTGCATATATTTCATTTATGGGGCTTTAAAACACACTTGGTATGGATTATATGCGCATATATTTCATTTATGGGGCTTTAAAACACACTTGGTATGGATTATATACACATATATTTCATTTATGGGGCTTTAAAACACACTTGGTATGGATTATATTGCATACATTTCTTTTATGGGGCTTTAAAACACACTTGGTATGGATTATATACGTATATTTCATTTATGGGGCTTTAAAACACACTTGGTATGGATTATATACGCATATATTTCATTTATGGGGCTTTAAAACACACTTGGTATGGATTATATACGCATATATTTCATTTATGGGGCTTTAAAACACACTTGGTATGGATTATATACACATATATTTCATTTATGGGGCTTTAAAACACACTTGGTATGGATTATATTGCATATATTTCATTTATGGGGCTTTAAAACACACTTGGTATGGATTATATACACATATATTTCATTTATGGGGCTTTAAAACACACTTGGTATGGATTATATACGCATATATTTCATTTATGGGGCTTTAAAACACACTTGGTATGGATTATATACGCATATATTTCATTTATGGGGCTTTAAAACACACTTGGTATGGATTATATACGCATATATTTCATTTATGGGGCTTTAAAACACACTTGGTATGGATTATATACGCATATATTTCATTTATGGGGCTTTAAAACACACTTGGTATGGATTATATACATATATTTCATTTATGGGGCTTTAAAACACACTTGGTATGGATTATATACACATATATTTCATTTATGGGGCTTTAAAACACACTTGGTATGGATTATATACGCATATATTTCATTTATGGGGCTTTAAAACACACTTGGTATGGATTATATACACATATATTTCATTTATGGGGCTTTAAAACACACTTGGTATGGATTATATACGCATATATTTCATTTATGGGGCTTTAAAACACACTTGGTATGGATTATATACACATATATTTCATTTATGGGGCTTTAAAACACACTTGGTATGGATTATATACGCATATATTTCATTTATGGGGCTTTAAAACACACTTGGTATGGATTATATACGCATATATTTCATTTATGGGGCTTTAAAACACACTTGGTATGGATTATATACGCATATATTTCATTTATGGGGCTTTAAAACACACTTGGTATGGATTATATACGCATATATTTCATTTATGGGGCTTTAAAACACACTTGGTATGGATTATATACGCATATATTTCATTTATGGGGCTTTAAAACACACTTGGTATGGATTATATACACATATATTTCATTTATGGGGCTTTAAAACACACTTGGTATGGATTATATACGCATATATTTCATTTATGGGGCTTTAAAACACACTTGGTATGGATTATATACGCATATATTTCATTTATGGGGCTTTAAAACACACTTGGTATGGATTATATACGCATATATTTCATTTATGGGGCTTTAAAACACACTTGGTATGGATTATATACGCATATATTTCATTTATGGGGCTTTAAAACACACTTGGTATGGATTATATACGCATATATTTCATTTATGGGGCTTTAAAACACACTTGGTATGGATTATATACGCATATATTTCATTTATGGGGCTTTAAAACACACTTGGTATGGATTATATACGCATATATTTCATTTATGGGGCTTTAAAACACACTTGGTATGGATTATATACGCATATATTTCATTTATGGGGCTTTAAAACACACTTGGTATGGATTATATACGCATATATTTCATTTATGGGGCTTTAAAACACACTTGGTATGGATTATATACGCATATATTTCATTTATGGGGCTTTAAAACACACTTGGTATGGATTATATACGCATATATTTCATTTATGGGGCTTTAAAACACACTTGGTATGGATTATATACGCATATATTTCATTTATGGGGCTTTAAAACACACTTGGTATGGATTATATACACATATATTTCATTTATGGGGCTTTAAAACACACTTGGTATGGATTATATACGCATATATTTCATTTATGGGGCTTTAAAACACACTTGGTATGGATTATATACGCATATATTTCATTTATGGGGCTTTAAAACACACTTGGTATGGATTATATACACATATATTTCATTTATGGGGCTTTAAAACACACTTGGTATGGATTATATACACATATATTTCATTTATGGGGCTTTAAAACACACTTGGTATGGATTATATACGCATATATTTCATTTATGGGGCTTTAAAACACACTTGGTATGGATTATATACGCATATATTTCATTTATGGGGCTTTAAAACACACTTGGTATGGATTATATACGCATATATTTCATTTATGGGGCTTTAAAACACACTTGGTATGGATTATATACGCATATATTTCATTTATGGGGCTTTAAAACACACTTGGTATGGATTATATACGCATATATTTCATTTATGGGGCTTTAAAACACACTTGGTATGGATTATATACGCATATATTTCATTTATGGGGCTTTAAAACACACTTGGTATGGATTATATACGCATATATTTCATTTATGGGGCTTTAAAACACACTTGGTATGGATTATATACGCATATATTTCATTTATGGGGCTTTAAAACACACTTGGTATGGATTATATACGCATATATTTCATTTATGGGGCTTTAAAACACACTTGGTATGGATTATATACGCATATATTTCATTTATGGGGCTTTAAAACACACTTGGTATGGATTATATACGCATATATTTCATTTATGGGGCTTTAAAACACACTTGGTATGGATTATATACGCATATATTTCATTTATGGGGCTTTAAAACACACTTGGTATGGATTATACGCATATATTTCATTTATGGGGCTTTAAAACACACTTGGTATGGATTATATACGCATATATTTCATTTATGGGGCTTTAAAACACACTTGGTATGGATTATATACGCATATATTTCATTTATGGGGCTTTAAAACACACTTGGTATGGATTATATACGCATATATTTCATTTATGGGGCTTTAAAACACACTTGGTATGGATTATATACGCATATATTTCATTATGGGCTTTAAAACACACTTGGTATGGATTATATACGCATATATTTCATTTATGGGGCTTTAAAAACACACTTGGTATATACGCATATATTCATTTATGGGGCTTTAAAACACACTTGGTATGGATTATATACGCATATATTTCATTTATGGGGCTTTAAAACACACTTGGTATGGATTATATACGCATATATTTCATTTATGGGGCTTTAAAACACACTTGGTATGGGATTATATACGCATATTTTATTTATGGGGCTTTAAAACACACTTGGTATGGATTATATACGCATATATTTCATTTATGGGGCTTTAAAACACACTTGGTATGGATTATATACGCATATATTCATTTATGGGGCTTTAAAACACACTTGGTATGGATTATATACACATATATTTCATTTATGGGGCTTTAAAACACACTTGGTATGGATTATATACACATATATTTCATTTATGGGGCTTTAAAACACACTTGGTATGGATTATATACACATATAGTTCATTTATGGGGCTTTCAAACTATTGCACGTAACATAACATTTATTAATTCAATATTTCTTTAGGTTACCAATAATACAATCTTGACAAATATTGCCAATCAATAATATAAGGTCCATTGATTTCTTAATATATTTAGTTACAAACCGACTTTACAATAGCATTATTGGTAACTCTAGATTTTATACATCCTTATTTAACCAATAAAGAGGGTAATCTTATTCTTGCTAAATAATTGACTCACACAAAACCTGTAGAGCGAGACTGATATAAAAGCATGGTCATTTTGTAGTTAGTAGATCATTTTGCTATGTGAGTTAGTGAGACAAAAGGCAGAACTGCCTGTGACGAGTGCCTTCCCCATAGTTGAAAGAGTGACGGGGCCAAAATCAAGGAATGTTCGAGCCAAAATGCCTGGACACACAGAGTTTAAAGTAATTACAGTCATAGGATGAGGGGAAAATGGATTCAGGGTAGAGCGTTCCAGAGCTCAGCTGTTGAATAGGGGCAAGATTGGGAATATCATTTCACTCTTGGGTTGGAGAGTTGCAAAGAGTAAGGTGGGATTGTGTTGGAAGACGGGTTCTACGTACTCTTCGTAGAGGAGGTGGTATACATTGAAAGAGGGTTAGGAACACTGATTATTGTAATATCGGTAGAATAGCGAGAGAGATGCAACTTTGCGACGAAGAGAGAGAGATCGCAGAGTGTCAGGGAGTGGACACGAGTTAATGAGACGAAAGGTTTTCTTTTCTACTTTGTCAAGAAATGCTGTGTGAGAGGATCTTCCCCACACATGTGAACAACACTCAATACATGGACGCACTGTGCCTCTGTACAGAGCAAGAAACTGTGCCGGGGTAAAGAACCCCCGGAGACGATTGAGCATACCCAGCTTCTGGAAAGCTGTTTTAGCAAGGGTGGTAATATGATCCTTCCAAGTGAGATCAGGAGAAAAGGAGACACCGAGAATACTGAGAGAAGATAATCGTTTCGTTAAATGTGGATAATATGAAGAATTTATTTTAATTTACTGATGAAGCTATCTTAACCCTCTCACTTGATTGACGCAATTTGGAGCCTATTAGGGATACTTTAAAGCCTTTGTTACCATCAGGGGTGTTTAGAAACCTTTAGTTTAGTTACTTCAATCTTTGCAGTTGTCTTTGAGTTAGCTGTGGGCAGAAAACTAATTTTAGAGAGGTAATTATAAGAGTGAGAGAACTCTATTTATTATTGCTAATCTGGCAATCTCTGTGTCATAAAAACGTGAAAGGATTAAATGAACGGACCTCGTAGTCGGCGCTTTTTAAGAGAGAGAGAGAGTGAATTATATCCTCTAATCACAGACAACTAGGTAGATAATTGTATCTCCGTAACTATTTGGTTTATCGTAATTCTGAAGAAACCGTTGGAATCCTCATAAAATTCCGCTTCCATATACAGTATGTATGCAAATAAAACTATTTGTGGTCAAAATTTTGAACTAGCGCGAGTTGGAAATAAGGTATTTTGATTGTTATGTTATAATACTTGTTATGGAGTGCCCCAATGTGTTTGTTTTGTAATTATTCTATGTTTGTATTTGCTTATCTTCAAGTTCAATCAATACCAAAGCCGATGGTACCTCATTTATAGAAATACAAGGATGTGTTGGTGGATAAAAACGTCAAAAAATCAAATTATTGCCGGTCGCGAAACTGGCTTATTAAGTTTTAAGTTTAAAAAAGGTCTCCAGTTATTAATAGGCTTGCAACACTGCTCTCTCTCTCTCTCTCTCCTAATCCTGCCATGGACATTAGTTCCAGGGCAGTATTTCCCTTTCCAATGTTCCCTTACCCACTCTAAACCACTGTTTGGACACTTGATCCTCAGTGTTTTGGAGGACAAGCAGCCTAGAAGGGTCACTAGATCTATTGTTGCTTGATTTCCTTTGTACTCCTTTGTACTCTCTCTGTGAGGTCTTTCCTAATTTGAAAACAAATAGACACAGACAGACACAGTGTGTGTGAGAGAGAGAGAGAGAGAGAGAGAGAGAGAGAGAGAGAGAAAGGCAGACTCACCTTCTATGGTGTCAATCAAAAATTTAAAAAGTGCAAAGATTGCATAACAATCTTTGCATGCAGGGACTGACTCCCTCTCTCTCTCTCTCTCACACACACACTGTGTCTGTCTGTCTGTCTCTCTCTCTCTCTGAGTCAAAGATTTTTTAGCTAACGTCTTGCCCATAATCAGCAGCAATGAGCGTGCTCACGCTGTCCTGTTAAAGAAATCGAGTTGTCAATAATTTGTCCACGACATCTTTCACCCACAAAAATTTAGGAGAGAAGAGAACAAAAACTACTCCTAATGCAAAATTCCAGAAACGCTTGTCCTATTATTGCCAATTTCGCCCTGAAAACTAGCCGCTGCACTAAGCACTAGACGGCACACTGCCTTAGTGAGAGAGTATGCCTAAACAGTGCCTTACTAACTTGAATTTCCCTAGACTTCCTTGTGTAATTTTTTTTTGCTGAACTCATAAGACTAACCACCATTATCAGCCATACAAACTTGGGACTCGTATCTGGGCAGGACTTTCTTAACTTTAGGATCAAGTGACCTAAAATTAATGGGAGTAACTGGTACTGTGGTAGACTTCGACGCCATGGTCCATAACGATGATCTGATGGGAGGGGATTGAGAGGTGCTTAGTCGGCTGTTGTCAAAGATACCCAGAGAGAGACTACCTGGCCGGGCTGCTCCACCCAGAGTGAGGCTACCTGGCCGGGCTGCTCCACCCAGAGAGAGGTTACTTGGCCGGGCTGCTCCACCCAGAGAGACAGACTACCTGGCCGGTCTGCTCCACCCAGAGAGGCGACTACCTGGCCGGGCTGCTCCACCTAGAGAGAGACTACCTGGCCGGGCTGCTGCGGCGTTTCCGCTGTACGGGTCCCTGTCGTGATTTTAACACACAAATCTGTAGGCGATCTTCTGCTGTCCAACGTGAGTTGGTGGAATTGGGAGCGATCGGAAATACTTTGATCCGAGAGCTACGACCACCCCAGTCAGACGACTCACCAAAAATAAATTCTGCTATACGACTTGAGTTGGCGGTGAACCTTTTTTCTTCGGGAGGGTCTAAATTTGTGTGTGTGAAAAATTTAAAGAAATTGAGTAGTCAATTATTTTTCCACGACATCTTTCACCCACAAAAATTTAGGAGAGAAAAGAAGATGTGTCTGTCTCTCTCTCTCTCTCTGAGTCAAAGATATTTTAGCTAACGTCTTGCCCATAATCAGCAGCAATGAGCGCGCTCACGCTGTCCTGTTAAAGAAATCGAGTCGTCAATTATTTTTCCACGACATCTTTCACCCACAAAAATTTAGGAGAGATGTGTCTGTCTCTCTCTCTCTGAGCCAAAGATTTTTTAGCTAACGTCTTGCCCATAATCAGCAGCAATGAGCGCGCTCACGCTGTCCTGTTAAAGAAATCGAGTTGTCAATTATTTTTCCACGACATCTTTCACCCACAATTTTGTACCAGTGCTAACATTTTTGTGGGATTATTTTTGGTGAGTCGTCTGACTGAGGTACGACACATTATACGAAGCATGACCTAGGACAGTATACGACGCATTAAACGAAGCATGACCTAGCTATACGACGCATTATACGAAGTGTGACAGCGAGAGAGAGAGTGTGTACGTCGTCGGAGCACAGCCACCGCCGCCGTATTCTGTGTGCTTGCTGCGCCGTGTTGCCTGTGTTGGTGCACCTGTGCCAGCGCTACCACATACGAGACCGTATTAGGCCCCTCAATTAGGTTATGAAACTATCTTTCACCCACAAAAATTTAGGAGAGAAGAAATTTTTGGTGAGTCGTCTGACTGGGGTATGACACATTATATGAAGCATGACCTAGGACAGTATACGACGCATTAAACAAAGCATGACCTAGCTATACGACGCATTATACGAAGCGTGACAGCGAGAGAGAGAGAGTGTGTACGTCGTCGGAGCACAGCCACCGCCGCCGTATTCTGTGTGCTTGCTGCGCTGTGTTGCCTTTGTTGGTGCACCTGTGCCAGCGCTACCACATACGAGACCGTATTCGGCCCCTCGATTGGGTTATGAAACGATCTTTTACCCACAAAAATTTAGGAGAGAAGAAATTGTAAAAACTAGGACAAATAAAAGAAAAACATGAAAAATTCCATTTTATTTTCCGATTTACATTATACGAAGCATGACCTAGCTATACGACGAATTATAAGTACGAAGCACCACAGTACCAGTTACTCCCATTAATTTTAGGTCACTTAATCCTAAAGTTAAGAAAGTGGAGAATCTGATGGGAGGGGATTGAGAGGTGCTTAGTCGGCTGTTGTCAAAGATACCCAGAGAGAGACTACCTGGCCGGGCTGCTGCACCCAGAGAGGCGACTACCTGGCCGGGCTGCTCCACCTAGAGAGAGACTACCTGGCCGGGCTGCTGCGGCGTCGCCACCGTATGGGTCCCTGTCGTGATTTTAACACACAAATCTTTAGGCGATCTTTTGGTGTCCAACGTGAGTTGGTGGAATTGGGAGCGATCGGAAATACTTCGATCCGAGAGCTACGACCACCCCAGTCAGACGACTCACCAAAAATAAATTCTGCTATACGACTTGAGTTGGCGGTGAACCTTTTTTCTTCGGGAGGGTCTAAATTTGTGTGTGTGAAAAATTTAAAGAAATCGAGTTGTCAATTATTTTTCCACGACATCTTTCACACACAAAAATTTAGGAGAGAAAAGATGTGTCTGTCTCTCTCTCTCTCTCTCTGAGTCAAAGATTTTTTAGCTAACGTCTTGCCCATAATCAGCAGCAATGAGTGCGCTCACTCTGTCCTGTTAAAGAAATCGAGTTATCAATTATTTTGCCACGACATCTTTCACCCACAAAAATTTACGAGATAATTTTTTTAGGAGAGACTACCTGGCCGGGCTGCTCCACCCAGAGAGATTTTTGTGGGATTATTTTTGGTGAGTCGCCTGACTGGGGGTACGACACATTATACGAAGCATGCCCTACGACAGTATACGACGCATTAAACGAAGCATGACCTAGCTATACGACGCATTATTCGAAGCGTGACAGCGAGAGGGAGAGTGTGTAACTCTCTCTCTCTCTCACACACTGTGTCTGTCTCTCTCTCTCTCTCTCTCTGAGTCAAAGATTTTTTAGCTAACGTCTTGCCCATAATCAGCAGCAATGAGCGCGCTCATGCTGTCCTGTTAAAGAAATTGAGTTGTCAATTATTTTTCTACGACATCTTTCACCCACAAAAATTTAGGAGAGAAGATAATTTTGGTGAGTCGTCTGACTGGGGTACCGTATTCTGTGTGCTTGCTGCGCCGTGTTGCCTGTGTTGGTGCACCTGTGCCAGCGCTACCACCTACAAGACCGTATTCGGCCCTTCGATTGGGTTATGAAACGATATTTCACCCACAAAAATTTAGGAGAGAAGATATTTTTGGTAAGTCGTCTGACTGGGGTACGGCACATTATATGAAGCATGACCTAGGACAGTATACGACGCATTAAACGAAGCATGACCTAGCTATACGACGCATTATACGAAGCGTGACAGCGAGAGAGAGAGTGTGTACATCGTCGGAGCACAGCCACCGCCGCCGTATTCTGTGTGCTTGTTGCGCCGTGCTGCCTGTGTTGGTGCACCTGTGCCAGGGCTACCACATACGAGACCGTATTCGGCCTCTTGATTGGGTTATGAAACGATCTTTCACCCACAAAAATTTAGGAGAGAAGAAATTTTTGGTGAGTCGTCTGACTGGGGTACGACACATTATACGAAGCATGACCTAGGACAGTATACGACGCATTAAACGAAGCATGACCTAGCTATACGACGCATTATACGAAGCGTGACAGCGAGAGAGAGAGTGTGTACGTCGTCGGAGCACAGCCACCGCCGCCGTATTCTGTGTGCTTGCTGCGCCGTGTTGCCTGTGTTGGTGCACCTGTGCCAGCGCTACCACATACGAGAACAGCCGAATAAGAACAGCCTGTTTGAGAACAGCCGAATAAATAAAAATGGAGGTGGTGTTTTATTTTATATCAAAGAAAGTCTTAACCCGACCCTCGTGTCAAAACCTCAAATTGTGAACGTCGACACATCTTTTGTGCTAATAAAGAATAATAAAGGTACAAAAATAATACTTGCGTTAATATACAGACCTCCAGCTCAATCAGTGCAAACTGACCGAGAAATTTACGAACAAATTGCAGATGTAAGTAACTCACAAGATACCGTAATTTTTGGCGACTTTAATTTACCTGTGACCAAGTGGGGCGATACTCTTACTTCACACTCCGGACATGACTTGTATACGAACTTGCAAGAGAGTTCGCTTTATCAATTTGTTCGAATGCCGACCCGTGGTAATAACGTTCTTGACATTGTACTTGCAACAAAAGAAGAATTGATAGAGAATTTGAATGTTGGTGATGAATTCAGTAACAGCGACCATCGTACGATAACTTTCACTTTAAAGTTTACTAGTAACGAACCAAATAGTAGCATCGAAAAAGTCCCTAATTTCAAGAAAGCAAACTTCCATAAACTTAGAGCTATGTTTAAAGAAACTGACTGGAGCTTTTTAATTAACAATAACGACATAAATACATCTTGGAAGTTATTCGAAACCACTTACCTAAAAGCAGTGCAAGACTGCATACCATCGAAAATACGGCGTCCAGGCCATAACAATGGTGGAATAAAGATATTTCAAACTGCCTGCTTGCTAAAAAATGTGCTAATGATAGATTAAAATCCTCACAAAATGACGAAGAACGGGTGAAATTTGTAGAGCTACGACGCAAAGCCAAAAAGTTAATTAAGCAAAGTAAAAAGACCTTAGAGTTACATATTGCGAATCAAAGTAAAACAAACCCGAAAGAATTCTATAGTTATATCAGAAAGAAAAAAGTAGTTACTTCAACTGTTGGACCGTTAGTCGTAGAAAAAGGAGAATACACCAAAGACGAAGTACAAATGAGTAATGCCCTCAATACCTTCTTTGCATCAGTTTTTACAACAGAAGACCTCAGTGATATCCCTACACCATCGCCGATTCAGATTGATAATTCAGATTTCTAAGCACTATCACCGTTACAGAGAGAGAAGTATTGAATTGTTTAGATAAACTCAAGGTAAATAAAACGCCAGGACCTGATACAATCTCGCCTAGAGTTCTAAAGGAAGCTAAGAATGAGCTCTCCAAACCACTGACATTACTATTCAATAAATCCTTGCAGTCTGGAACTATGCCTGATCAGTGGAAGCTAGCCAACGTAACACCGATATTCAAAAAAGGCAGCAAATCCCTACCCAGTAACTATCGTCCAATAGCTTAACCTCAGTTGTAAAATGCTAGAGAACGGTCATACGAGACAGACTCGTAATCACTTGGAGGAAAATAACATACTTAAAGATACTCAACACGGCTTTCGTAAAAAACGTTCCTGTTTAACAAACCTCTTAGACTTCTTCCACGATATCCTCAACCTCTACGATGAGAGTAAAGCTGTAGATATTATATACCTTGATTTTCAAAAGGCCTTTGACAAAGTTCCCCACAAACGTTTACTGCTAAAACTAAAAGCGCATGGAATACAAGACGGTGTTGAAATGGATAGAAAATTGGCTCAGCAACAGAAAGCAAAGGGTAGTCATAAACGGTAAGGCATCTAAATGGACCAATGTAAGTAGCGGGGTACCCCAGGGATCGGTACTAGGACCAATTCTCTTTCTAATTTACATCAAGACATAGATGGGGGTCTCACCTGCACAATCTCAAAATTTGCTGACGATACAAAAATTGCAAATAGCGTACTCTCAAAAGAACAAGTTGACGATATGCAACACAATCTAGATAAATTGTCATGTTGGGCCCAAATTTGGCAAATGAGTTTCAATGCGGATAAATGTAAAGTACTACATGTCGGAACCTAAATGAGAAAGCAAACTATTCGATGAATGGCACTCAGCTTAAGAATGTAAACAGAGAAACTGATCTGGAGTAACAATATCGAGTAACAAAACCGAGTCAACAATGTTCAGAAGTTGTTAAGAAGGCAAACAAAATAATTGGCTTTATAGGCAGGTCATTTGAGCATAAATCCAAAGAAGTTATCCTAACCCTTTACAATTCCTTAGTCCGCCCTCTTCTGGAATATTGCGTTCAATCCTGGTGCCCTTATTACCAAAAAGATATAAACAAGCTAGAACGAGTTCAACGTAGAGTTACCAAAATTATACCTAGCCTAAAGAACAAACCATACGAAGAGCGTCTTAGAAAAATTCATTTATTTCTTAACCCAGCGCAGATTAAGAGGCGACTTAATTCAAGTGTTCAAAATCATCAAAGGCATCGACAATATGAACTGTAGTAAGTACTTCACTATCGACCAATCTAATTACACGCGGGGAAACGGTTGCAAAATTATTGGTAAATCTTTTAACTCGCACGAATCTAAGATTTTCTTCTTCAAGTTGTCAACTTGTGGAATGGGCTTCCCCGAGACGTTATAGACTGCAGCACCGTTGATTCATTTAAATTCCGCCTAGACAAATATCTCGCATCAAACCCGCGACTGACTGCGTTTGTAAATGAATAACTTTATCCTCCCATCAGTTACTAACCCATATGTCCCCTACTAACTTCCTAGTCCTGCCACGTTAGTGGCAGGGCAGTAGTTCCCTTTCCAATGTTCCCTTACCCACTCTAAACCACTGTTTGGACACTTGATCCTCAGTGTTTTGGAGGACAAGCAACCTAGAAGGGTCACTAGATCTGTTGTTGCTTGATTTCCTTTGTACTCCTTTGTACTCCTTTGTACTCCTTTGAGACCGTATTCGGCCCCTCGATTGGGTTATGATACGATCTTTCACCCACAAAAATTTAGGAGAGAAGAAATTGTAAAAACTAGTGCAAATAAAAGAAAAACATGAACAATTCCATTTTATTTTCCGATTTACAATATACGAAGCATGACCTAGCTATACGACGAATTATAAGTACGAAGCACCACAGTACCAGTTACTCCCATTAATTTTAGGTCACTTGATCCTAAAGTTAAGAAAGTGGAGGATCTGATGGGAGGGGATTGAGAGGTGCTTAGTCGGCTGTTGTCAAAGATACCCAGAGAGAGACTACCTGGCCGGGCTGCTCCACCCAGAGAGGCGACTACCTGGCCGGGCTGCTCCACCTAGAGAGAGACTACCTGGCCGGGCTGCTGCGGCGTCGCTGCTGTACGGGTCCCTGTCGTGATTTTAACACAAATCTTTAGGCGATCTTCTGCTGTCCAACGTGAGTTGGTGGAATTGGGAGCGATCGGAAATACTTCGATCCGAGAGCTACGACCACCCCAGTCAGAGGACTCACCAAAAATACATTCTGCTATACGACTTGAGTTGGCGGTGAACCTTTTTTCTTCGGGAGGGTCTAAATTTGTGTGTGTGAAAAATTTAAAGAAATCGAGTTGTCAATTATTTTTCCACGACATCTTTCACCCACAAAAATTTAGGAGAGAAAAGAAGATGTGTCTGTCTCTCTCTCTCTCTCTGAGTAAAATATTTTTTAGCTAACGTCTTGCCCATAATCAGCAGCAATGAGCGCGCTCACGCTGTCCTGTTAAAGAAATCGAGTTGTCAATTATTTTTCAACATCTTTCACCCACAAAAATTTAGGAGAGAAAAAATTTAGGAGATAATTTTTTTAGGAGAGACTGACTACCTGGCCGGGCTGCTCCACCCAGAGAGATTTTTGTGGGATTATTTTTGGTGAGTCGTCTGACTGGGGGTACGACACATTATACGAAGCATGCCCTAGGACAGTATACGACGCATTAAACGAAGCATGACCTAGCTACACGACGTATTATACGAAGCATGACAGCGAGAGGGAGAGTGTGTAACTCTCTCTCTCTCTCACACAGTGTGTCTGTCTCTCTCTCTTTCTCTCTCTGAGTCAAAACATTTTTAGCTAACGTCTTGCCCATAATCAGCAGCAATGAGCGCGCTCACGCTGTCCTGTTAACCCCTAAGTGTCGGCGCGCAACATAAGTCGAGTATAATAAATCTGGACTATCTGGCGGCGCGCGACATAGGTCGTGTGGCAATTTCAGCACATAATGTTGCTGAGAGAGAGAGACAAGTGGTGGCAGGAGAGTAGCGAGCGTATGACTGCTCCAGACCACCGCGGCGAACCTACTGACACGAATCCCACCTCCTCCCTCCCTCACTCGCTACATACTGAATTGTATGGGGAAAGTACCGAATTACATGCTTTTTGCACTCGCGTTGCGCGGTTGTTGCAAGAAAACTAGCCGTCATAAAAGGATCGTTATGGTGTCATTGGAAAGCTCTGTTTATGCCCTTTCAGGGATAGATACTTGTTTTATGCTCTGGGTCTTATTTAGGCATGAAAATGATCACGTAAACAGCCCTATTTTGGCTAAAAACACCCCGCTGGGCGGTACATATAAATAAACGCTAGCCCGCTAATCTAGTGTTAAAGAAATCGAGTTGTCAATTATTTTTCCACGCCATCTTTCACCCACAAAAATTTAGGAGAGAAGATATTTTTGGTGAGTCGTCTGACTGGGGTACCGTATTCTGTGTGCTTGCTGCTCCGTGTTGCCTGTGTTGGCGCACCTGTGCCAGCGCTACCACATACGAGACCGTATTCGGCCCCTCGATTGGGTTATGAAACGATCTTTCACCCACAAAAATTTAGGAGAGAAGAAATTGTAAAAACTAGGACAAATAAAAGAAAAACATGAAAAATTCCATTTTATTTTCCGATTTACATTATACGAAGCATGACCTAGCTATACGACGAATTATAAGTACGAAGCACCACAGTACCAGTTACTCCCATTAATTTTAGGTCACTTGATCCTAAAGTTAAGAAAGTGGAGGATCTGATGGGAGGGGATTGAGAGATGCTTAGTCGGCTGTTGTCAAAGATACCCAGAGAGAGACTACCTGGCCGGGCTGCTCCACCCAGAGAGGCGACTACCTGGCCGGGCTGCTCCACCTAGAGAGAGACTACCTGGCCGGGCTGCTGCGGCGTCGCTGCTGTACGGGTCCCTGTCGTGATTTTAACACACAAATCTTTAGGCGATCTTCTGCTGTCCAACGTGAGTTGGTGGAATTGGGAGCGATCGGAAATACTTCGATCCGAGAGCTACGACCACCCCAGTCAGAGGACTCACCAAAAATACATTCTGCTATACGACTTGAGTTGGCGGTGAACCTTTTTTCTTCGGGAGGGTCTAAATTTGTGTGTGAAAAATTTAAAGAAATCGAGTTGTCAATTATTTTTCCACGACATCTTTCACCCACAAAAATTTAGGAGAGAAAAGAAGATGTGTCTGTCTCTCTCTCTCTCTCTGAGTCAAAGATTTTTTAGCTAACGTCTTGCCCATAATCAGCAGCAATGAGCGCGCTCGCTCATACTGTCCTGTTAACACCTTACGAGTTAAAGAAATCGAGTTGTCAATTATTTTGCCACGACATCTTTCACCCACAAAAATTTAGGAGAGAAAAAATTTAGGAGAGAACATTTTTAGGAGAGACTACCTGGCCGGGCTGCTCCACCCAGAGAGATTTTTGTGGGATTACTTTTGGTGAGTCGTCTGACTGGGGGTACGACACATTATACGAAGCATGCCCTAGGACAGTATACGACGCATTAAACGAAGCATGACCTAGCTACACGACGTACTATACGAAGCATGACAGCGAGAGGGAGAGTGTGTAACTCTCTCTCTCTCTCACACAGTGTGTCTGTCTCTCTCTCTTTCTCTCTCTGAGTCAAAGATTTTTTAGCTAACGTCTTGCCCATAATCAGCAGCAATGAGCGCGCTCACGCTGTCCTGTTAACCCCTAATGTCGGCGCGCAACATAAGTCGAGTATAATAAATCTGGACTATCTGGCGGCGCGCGACATAGGTCGTGTGGCAATTTCAGCACATAATGTTGCTGAGAGAGAGAGACAAGTGGTGGCAGGAGAGTAGCGAGCGTATGACTGCTCCAGACCACCGCGGCGAACCTACTGACACGAATCCCACCTCCTCCCTCCCTCTCTCACTCGCTACATACTGAATTGTATGGGGAAAGTACCGAATTACATGCTTTTTGCACTCGCGTTGCGCGGTTGTTGCAAGAAAACTAGCCGTCATAAAAGGATCGTTATGGTGTCATTGGAAAGCTCTGTTTATGCCCTTTCAGGGATAGATACTTGTTTTATGCTCTGGGTCTTATTTAGGCATGAAAATGATCACGTAAACAGCCCTATTTTGGCTAAAAACACCCCGCTGGGCGGTACATATAAATAAACCGCTAGCCCGCTAATCTAGTGTTAAAGAAATCGAGTTGTCAATTATTTTTCCACGCCATCTTTCACCCACAAAAATTTAGGAGAGAAGATATTTTTGGTGAGTCGTCTGACTGGGGTACCGTATTCTGTGTGCTTGCTGCTCCGTGTTGCCTGTGTTGGCGCACCTGTGCCAGCGCTACCACATACGAGACCGTATTCGGCCCCTCGATTGGGTTATGAAACGATCTTTCACCCACAAAAATTTAGGAGAGAAGAAATTGTAAAAACTAGGACAAATAAAAGAAAAACATGAAAAATTCCATTTTATTTTCCGATTTACATTATACGAAGCATGACCTAGCTATACGACGAATTATAAGTACGAAGCACCACAGTACCAGTTACTCCCATTAATTTTAGGTCACTTGATCCTAAAGTTAAGAAAGTGGAGGATCTGATGGGAGGGGATTGAGAGATGCTTAGTCGGCTGTTGTCAAAGATACCCAGAGAGAGACTACCTGGCCGGGCTGCTCCACCCAGAGAGGCGACTACCTGGCCTGGCTGCTCCACCTAGAGAGAGACTACCTGGCCGGGCTGCTGCGGCGTCGCCGCTGTATGGGTCCCTGTCGTGATTTTAACACACAAAGCTTTAGGCGATCTTCTGCTGTCCAACGTGAGTTGGTGGAATTGGGAGCAATCGGAAATACTTCGATCCGAGAGCTATGACCACCCCAGTCAGAAGACTCACCAAAAATAAATTCTGCTATACGACTTGAGTTGGCGGTGAACCTTTTTTCTTCGGGAGGGTCTAAATTTGTGTGTGTGAAAAATTTAAAGAAATCGAGTTGTCAATTATTTTTCCACGACATCTTTCACCCACAAAAATTTAGGAGAGAGAAAAGAAGATGTGTCTGTCTCTCTCTCTCTCTGAGTCAAAGATTTTTTAGCTAACGTCTTGCCCATAATCAGCAGCAATGAGCGCGCTCGCTCATACTGTCCTGTTAACACCTTACGAGCGGCCTATGCGGTTTATTTATGTGTACCGCCCAGCGGGGTGTTTTTAGCCAAAATAGGGCTGTTTACGTGATCATTTTCATGCCTAAATAAGACCCAGAACGTAAAACAAGTATCTATCCCTGAAAGGGCATAAACAGAGCTTTCGAATGACACCATAACGATCCTTGTATGATGGATAGTTTTCTTGCAATAACCGTGCAACGCGAGTGCAAAAAGCAGGTAATTCGGTACTTTCGGTACATAATTGAGTATGTAGCGAGTGAGAGAGGGAGGAGGGAGCTGAGATTTGTGTCAGTAGGTTCGCCGCGGTGGTCTGGAGCAGTCATACGCTCGCTAGTCTCCTGCCACCACTTGTCTCTCTCTCTCAGCCACATTACGTGCTGAAATTGCCACTCGAGTTATGTCGAGCGCCGCCACATAGTCCAGCTTTATTTAACTCGACTTAAGTGGTGGGCCGCTTTTTAAGGGTTAAAGAAATTGAGTTGTCAATTATTTTGCCACGACATCTTTCACCCACAAAAATTTAGGAGAGAAAAAATTAGGAGAGAACATTTTTAGGAGAGACTACCTGGCCGGGCTGCTCCACCCAGAGAGATTTTTGTGGGATTATTTTTGGTGAGTCGTCTGACTGGGGGTACGACACATTATAGGAAGCATGCCCTACGACAGTATACGACGCATTAAACGAAGCATGACCTAGCTATACGACGCATTATACGAAGCGTGGCAGCGAGAGGGAGAGTGTGTAACTCTCTCTCTCTCTCAAACACTGTGTCTGTCTCTCTCTCTTTCTCTCTCTGAGTCAAAGATTTTTTAGCTAACGTCTTGCCCATAATCAGCAGCAATGAGCGCGCTCACGCTGTCCTGTTAACCCCTAATGTCGGCGCGCAACATAAGTCGAGTATAATAAATCTGGACTATCTGGCGGCGCGCGACATAGGTCGTGTGGCAATTTCAGCACATAATGTTGCTGAGAGAGAGAGACAAGTGGTGGCAGGAGAGTAGCGAGCGTATGACTGCTCCAGACCACCGCGGCGAACCTACTGACACGAATCCCACCTCCTCCCTCCCTCTCTCACTCGCTACATACTGAATTGTATGGGGAAAGTACCGAATTACATGCTTTTTGCACTCGCGTTGCGCGGTTGTTGCAAGAAAACTAGCCGTCATAAAAGGATCGTTATGGTGTCATTGGAAAGCTCTGTTTATGCCCTTTCAGGGATAGATACTTGTTTTATGCTCTGGGTCTTATTTAGGCATGAAAATGATCACGTAAACAGCCCTAGTTTGGCTAAAAACACCCCGCTGGGCGGTACATATAAATAAACCGCTAGCCCGCTAATCTAGTGTTAAAGAAATCGAGTTGTCAATTATTTTTCCACGCCATCTTTCACCCACAAAAATTTAGGAGAGAAGATATTTTTGGTGAGTCGTCTGACTGGGGTACCGTATTCTGTGTGCTTGCTGCTCCGTGTTGCCTGTGTTGGCGCACCTGTGCCAGCGCTACCACATACGAGACCGTATTCGGCCCCTCGATTGGGTTATGAAACGATCTTTCACCCACAAAAATTTAGGAGAGAAGAAATTGTAAAAACTAGGACAAATAAAAGAAAAACATGAAAAATTCCATTTTATTTTCCGATTTACATTATACGAAGCATGACCTAGCTATACGACGAATTATAAGTACGAAGCACCACAGTACCAGTTACTCCCATTAATTTTAGGTCACTTGATCCTAAAGTTAAGAAAGTGGAGGATCTGATGGGAGGGGATTGAGAGATGCTTAGTCGGCTGTTGTCAAAGATACCCAGAGAGAGACTACCTGGCCGGGCTGCTCCACCCAGAGAGGCGACTACCTGGCCGGGCTGCTCCACCTAGAGAGAGACTACCTGGCCGGGCTGCTGCGGCGTCGCCGCTGTATGGGTCCCTGTCGTGATTTTAACACACAAAGCTTTAGGCGATCTTCTGCTGTCCAACGTGAGTTGGTGGAATTGGGAGCAATCGGAAATACTTCGATCCGAGAGCTATGACCACCCCAGTCAGAAGACTCACCAAAAATAAATTCTGCTATACGACTTGAGTTGGCGGTGAACCTTTTTTCTTCGGGAGGGTCTAAATTTGTGTTTGTGAAAAATTTAAAGAAATCGAGTTGTCAATTATTTTTCCACGACATCTTTCACCCACAAAAATTTAGGAGAGAGAAAAGAAGATGTGTCTGTCTCTCTCTCTCTCTCTGAGTCAAAGATTTTTTAGCTAACGTCTTGCCCATAATCAGCAGCAATGAGCGCGCTCGCTCATACTGTCCTGTTAACACCTTACGAGCGGCCTATGCGGTTTATTTATGTGTACCGCCCAGCGGGGTGTTTTTAGCCAAAATAGGGCTGTTTACGTGATCATTTTCATGCCTAAATAAGACCCAGAACGTAAAACAAGTATCTATCCCTGAAAGGGCATAAACAGAGCTTTCGAATGACACCATAACGATCCTTGTATGATGGATAGTTTTCTTGCAATAACCGTGCAACGCGAGTGCAAAAAGCAGGTAATTCGGTACTTTCGGTACATAATTGAGTATGTAGCGAGTGAGAGAGGGAGGAGGGAGCTGAGATTTGTGTCAGTAGGTTCGCCGCGGTGGTCTGGAGCAGTCATACGCTCGCTAGTCTCCTGCCACCACTTGTCTCTCTCTCTCAGCCACATTACGTGCTGAAATTGCCACTCGAGTTATGTCGAGCGCCGCCACATAGTCCAGCTTTATTTAACTCGACTTAAGTGGTGGGCCGCTTTTTAAGGGTTAAAGAAATTGAGTTGTCAATTATTTTGCCACGACATCTTTCACCCACAAAAATTTAGGAGAGAAAAAATTAGGAGAGAACATTTTTAGGAGAGACTACCTGGCCGGGCTGCTCCACCCAGAGAGATTTTTGTGGGATTATTTTTGGTGAGTCGTCTGACTGGGGGTACGACACATTATAGGAAGCATGCCCTACGACAGTATACGACGCATTAAACGAAGCATGACCTAGCTATACGACGCATTATACGAAGCGTGGCAGCGAGAGGGAGAGTGTGTAACTCTCTCTCTCTCAAACACTGTGTCTGTCTCTCTCTCTTTCTCTCTCTGAGTCAAAGATTTTTTAGCTAACGTCTTGCCCATAATCAGCAGCAATGAGCGCGCTCACGCTGTCCTGTTAACCCCTAATGTCGACGCGCAACATAAGTCGAGTATAATAAATCTGGACTATCTGGCGGCGCGCGACATAGGTCGTGTGGCAATTTCAGCACATAATGTTGCTGAGAGAGAGAGACAAGTGGTGGCAGGAGAGTAGCGAGCGTATGACTGCTCCAGACCACCGCGGCGAACCTACTGACACAAACCCACCTCCTCCCTCCCTCTCTCACTCGCTACATACTGAATTGTATGGGGAAAGTACCGAATTACATGCTTTTTGCACTCGCGTTGCGCGGTTGTTGCAAGAAAACTAGCCGTCATAAAAGGATCGTTATGGTGTCATTGGAAAGCTCTGTTTATGCCCTTTCAGGGATAGATACTTGTTTTATGCTCTGGGTCTTATTTAGGCATGAAAATGATCACGTAAACAGCCCTATTTTGGCTAAAAACACCCCGCTGGGCGGTACATATAAATAAACCGCTAGCCCGCTAATCTAGTGTTAAAGAAATCGAGTTGTCAATTATTTTTCCACGCCATCTTTCACCCACAAAAATTTAGGAGAGAAGATATTTTTGGTGAGTCGTCTGACTGGGGTACCGTATTCTGTGTGCTTGCTGCTCCGTGTTGCCTGTGTTGGCGCACCTGTGCCAGCGCTACCACATACGAGACCGTATTCGGCCCCTCGATTGGGTTATGAAACGATCTTTCACCCACAAAAATTTAGGAGAGAAGAAATTGTAAAAACTAGGACAAATAAAAGAAAAACATGAAAAATTCCATTTTATTTTCCGATTTACATTATACGAAGCATGACCTAGCTATACGACGAATTATAAGTACGAAGCACCACAGTACCAGTTACTCCCATTAATTTTAGGTCACTTGATCCTAAAGTTAAGAAAGTGGAGGATCTGATGGGAGGGGATTGAGAGATGCTTAGTCGGCTGTTGTCAAAGATACCCAGAGAGAGACTACCTGGCCGGGCTGCTCCACCCAGAGAGGCGACGACCTGGCCGGGCTGCTCCACCTAGAGAGAGACTACCTGGCCGGGCTGCTGCGGCGTCGCCGCTGTATGGGTCCCTGTCGTGATTTTAACACACAAAGCTTTAGGCGATCTTCTGCTGTCCAACGTGAGTTGGTGGAATTGGGAGCAATCGGAAATACTTCGATCCGAGAGCTATGACCACCCCAGTCAGAAGACTCACCAAAAATAAATTCTGCTATACGACTTGAGTTGGCGGTGAACCTTTTTTCTTCGGGAGGGTCTAAATTTGTGTGTGTGAAAAATTTAAAGAAATCGAGTTGTCAATTATTTTTCCACGACATCTTTCACCCACAAAAATTTAGGAGAGAGAAAAGAAGATGTGTCTGTCTCTCTCTCTCTCTCTGAGTCAAAGATTTTTTAGCTAACGTCTTGCCCATAATCAGCAGCAATGAGCGCGCTCGCTCATACTGTCCTGTTAAAGAAATTGAGTTGTCAATTATTTTGCCACGACATCTTTCACCCACAAAAATTTAGGAGAGAAAAAATTAGGAGAGAACATTTTTAGGAGAGACTACCTGGCCGGGCTGCTCCACCCAGAGAGATTTTTGTGGGATTATTTTTGGTGAGTCGTCTGACTGGGGGTACGACACATTATAGGAAGCATGCCCTACGACAGTATACGACGCATTAAACGAAGCATGACCTAGCTATACGACGCATTATACGAAGCGTGGCAGCGAGAGGGAGAGTGTGTAACTCTCTCTCTCTCTCAAACACTGTGTCTGTCTCTCTCTCTTTCTCTCTCTGAGTCAAAGATTTTTTAGCTAACGTCTTGCCCATAATCAGCAGCAATGAGCGCGCTCACGCTGTCCTGTTAAAGAAATCGAGTTGTCAATTATTTTTCCACGACATCTTTCACCCACAAAAATTTAGGAGAGAAGATATTTTTGGTGAGTCGTCTGACTGGGGTACCGTATTCCACGATGGCCGACCTGAGGTTTTGCATCCATCTAATATTTTGAGTGTGAATATTTTTCTTGTGTGTGAAAAAATAATGTATTTTTATTCTGTAATATAATAAAAACAACAAACAATAATTCTCCCTACCAACAATTCCTTTGAGACCACTGGTGGACACTTCTGAACTAGCGCCAGAGCTACCAAAACGACAGTAAACCTTGCGTTCAGCACCTCTATCGGCCACTGTAGGCATTTATTGGTAGGGAGAATTGTATTTTTTGTCCATTTTACCGGCGAGTGGTGCCGGCGATTCTCCCGCCACTGGCGGGATTTTAAGTATTCCGTACTCAAAGTACGATTTTTTGATAGAGGCAACCATAGTTGATTTCCAGTTGTGAACATTTTATCATGCTCACCGAGGCCATGCTTCGTATATTGCGTCGTTTACCGAGGCGATGCTTCGTATTTTGCGTCGTTCACTGATGCGATGCTTCGATTGCGTCGTTAAACGAGGCCATGCTTCGTATATTACATCGATAAATGATGAAAAATAGCGACAAAATTAGCTTTCTTGGAAAAGCATGTGATTTTTCACACAAAAATGTAGGCGATCATCTGCTGTCCAACGTGAGTTGGTGGGCTTTGGGAGCGATCGGAAATACTTCGATTCGAGAGCTCCGACAACCCCAGGCAGACGACTCACCAAAAATAAATTCTGCTATTCAACTTGAGTCGGCAGTGAACCTTTTTTCCGGAGGGTCTAAATTTGTGTGTGTTAAACATTTCGTCGTAGACAAATTACAAACAATCTTTTTTCGAGAAAAGCTAAATTTTTCGAAGAGCGACTCTCCATAATTTTTCGATGACGGCTGAGGAAATGTTCGAGGGCATTTCACAAGAAAATGTACCTCCCCCAATGCTTCGTAAAGTGTGTTGGTCACCTAATCAATGCTTCGTACAGTACGTCGTTACAACTAGGCCATCCTTCGTATAGTACGTCATACACCTAGGTCATGATTCGTATAGTAGTAATTTTGCAACTGGCCTGTCAGGAATATTAATATTAGGGAGCATTGTGAATAGAGACTTCAATTATTGTCTCTCCATGTGTGGAAAATGTTATATATAATTTGTTGTTGTTGTTGTTGTTGTTGTTGTTGTTCCCTAAGCTGCCTGGCCGAACAGCCCCGAGTCCCTAAGGAAGGCCATGGCCACAGTCGGGCTTTCCCTCAGAGCTCTCAAAGAGTGTGAATTGTGTTGTTGGCGTAAGTGGTTGTGTGAAATGCAGTCTTCTATGATGTGTTTAATGGTATGGGGTGCTGTGTTACAACCCGGGCAGGTGTCGACGACGGAGTCATCCAGTCTCTTCTGATAGCTCAGAAGAGCTGGATGGTGTCCGCATCTCAGCCTGGCCAGGTGGACTCTGTCCAGGAAGGGAGGATTCAGAAGGACGGATTTCGGGAGCTCGTGCTTGCAGCTGCGTGTTGTCTATGAGTGAGTGGATGGAACGGCGAGTGATATGAGTATGGATGTGCTTCCGGAAGTTGGTTTGGGGTGGGCAGGGAGTACAAAGGAGTACAAAGGGAGGGAGAGAAGACAGTATTTGTGTGGGATAGCGTGTGCTGGGTGTTGTTTTGATATTTCTTGGTGTCTGTGGGTGTGTTGCCATGTAGTGTAGTGGGTGGTGTTGATTCGTGGAGGCTGCTGCCAGGAATTGTGTGCCTCTCATGTCTAGATGATCTTTGACTTTGAGGACTTTGGTTTCTTGATGTAGGTGATCTGTGGGTGTCGTAGCTGTGCATCCTGTGATGATTTTCAGGGCTTTATTTTGAATAGTCTGTAAGGTCTTATGATGTGTTTCAGCTAGGTTAGAAGGCCAGGCCGGGCTTGCGTATTCCATAACTGATCTTATGTATTGTTTGTAGACTGTGGTGGTGGTTTCTTTGTTGTGTCCAAATTTCGTGTGGGCAAGTGATCTGAGGGCGTTAAGTCTGGGTGTCAGTTTCTTTTTCGTGTTTGTGGTGTGCTGTTTGAATGTCATTTGGGTGTCGTATGTTACTCCTAGGATTTTGGGTGAGTGTGTGTGTGTTAGGGGTGTGTTGTTTATGTTGAGTCCAGGGACGTAATCGTGCTCTCCTGTCCAGCTTGTGAGGAGGGTTGCAGTGGATTTAGCTGGGGCTAAATTGAGTCTGTTTGTAGTGCACCATTCATGTAATGTGTCGAGATAGTCTTGAAGGAGTCTTGTTGCTGTGTCTGGGTTTTGGTGCGTGCTTGTGAGTGTTATGTCGTCTGCGTAGGAGGCTATGGTTATTTGGGGTGAATTTGGTGTATTTATATCATGCATGTACAGATTGAAGAGTGCGGGCGACAGGACGGATCCTTGCGGGACTCCGTTTGGGAAATTTCTAATGCTAGATGACTGACCGGCAAAAGATACGTGTGCACATCTGCCTGCTAAGAAGTTGGCCAGCCATCTTTTTGTGTTGTTGTGCATGTTTGTGTTGAAGATTTTGTTTGTTAGGTTGTGGCGGGGGATGGCATCAAAGGCTTTACTAATGTCGAGTGTGGCAAGTACTGATCTGTGTGGTGGTCTAGCTGAGTTGATGCCGTCAAAAGCTCTTTGTGTAAGGTCTGTAAGAAGAGTGTTTGTGGAGTGCAATGGCCTGAAGCTGTGTTGTGTTGGAGAAAGGGGTAAGTCAGGTGTCATCAGTTGTAGTACAAGGCGCTCCATGACTTTGGAGGGGGTGCAAAAGAGTGTGATAGGGCGGTGTGAGGAGGGTAGCGTGGGGTCTTTGTTAGGTTTGGGGAATGTGATGATGTTACCATGCTTCCAGATGCCTGGTATTGTGTTGTGTGAGTAGCTGTAGTTTAATATGTTAGTGAGTGCTTGTATGCCTTGTGGTCCCAGGTGTCTGAGGTGAATGTTGCTTATGTTGTCTAGGCCACAGGCGGGTGAGAGCTTGAGATTGTTGATGATATGCTTTGTCTGGTTGTTGATGAAGGATGTATAGTCAGGGTCTGTGGGGAATTGTCTTTTTCGTCGTTTGACACGTCGGTCGTCTTTGTGGGGTTTTAGGTGACTGACATGAGAGAAGTGATTGATTCGACAAACCAGGCCGACGTCTTTGCATTGAAATCACCACCCAGGATGATGTGTGGGGTGTTTGTGATGTGTTGTATTTGTGGTCTGTAATCGTTTGGTACTGTAGGGGATGTTTGGGGAGGGATGTATGTGTTTATGATGGTAATGTTGGAGCTGTTGCCAGTGCGTATTTTAATTTATTGTATTTCTGTTGTGTTATCGTTTGGGGGGAGGAGGGATTTGGTATGTGCACTGGTGTCTATATATGTTATATCTTTGTGTACCAGGGTGATGAGTCCACCGCCAATGCCGACGGCCCGGTCTTGTCGTATGGTGGTGAAAGTGATATGTAGGTGTTTTTTGTGTTGTACAGAGTTTTGTTTCTTGTAAGATGGCAATGTGTATGTTGTGCTGTTTGATGAAGTGTGTGAGTTTGTGTTTCTTTATGTTGATGCCATCTATGTTTATTTGAAGGATGTTAATGTTGTGTGTGCGGTGTATGTTGGGTGCTGCTGCACGAGGATGGGGTGGGGGTGGGGGAGGGGGAGGGGGTGATGGTGGGGGTTGGGATTGGGGTGCAGGAGATGAGGGTAGGAATGGATTAAGTTGGGTGGGTTGGGGAGGAGAGGTGGACGGGTTTTAGGAGTGGGAGTGGATGTTATGGGCAGGTTATGTGGATTGGGGAGGAGAGGTGGACGGGTTTTAGGAGAGGGAGTGGATGGTATGGTAAGGTTATGTGGGTTGGGGAGGAGAGGTGGACGGGCTTTAGGGGAGGGGTTTGACTGGGAGAGGGAGGGGCATGAAGAACATGTCCAGGTGTTTGTGTAGTGTTTCATGGAGGCAAGTGTTGTGCAGGTGAAATGGGTCCAGTTCCCGCATGAGTTGCAGAGAACTGAACCCTTAGTTTGGCGGCTCGAAGTAATGGGTTTTGAGCAAGTTGGACATGTGTATTTGTAGGTGGGTTCTGGGTTGCTCTCAATGTCTCCGGCTAGAAGGAGTCTTCGAGAAATGACAGCCGGAGAGTCATTTCTCGGTTTTTGTTTTCGCGAATGGCAGGGTACCGTCTAGTGCGTCTTCCATTTGGGCACGGTTGTTTCGTTCATCTGGACAGGGTACCGTCTAGGTGCTTCGTTCATAAGGGTATTGTCTAGTGCTTCGTTTATGTGTACAGGTTACCGGCTAGTGCTTTGAGCCAATGCTAGTTATTATTAGGGAACATTTCTTGACTCAGGTCAGTCAGTAACTGGCCTTCGGACAGGAAACATCTACCTAACAACGAGGACACACCTTCAAGGTGTTCCAATCGTCCCCCATGGTGAAATTTCTGCCACCAGCTCCCTCTATTGCGATTACGGCCGTCGAACACAGTTTTGTTGTAAGTATACTGCATATTCGCATTTCGTCGTACTATGTTCGAGGGCATCTCACCGGGAAAATGAACCTCCCCCAATGCTTCGTAAAGTGTGTTGCGTTTGAACCTGCTCATAGGAGTGTTTAAAACTTGAATCCTATCCTATATTTCAAAATATGAAATATGGCTAAACAATGAAAAATGGTGCGTAATTCGAAAAGTACTCGATGGATTTTTATGATTTTTTACACAGTGGTGGACATTAACACTTTGTGGCGTGCCTGGCCTACCCTCTCCGGCCTACATAGGAGGAAGTGAGCCGCGCTCTCCACCTCCTACCCTGTTAAAACCCAGTATAGTAAAACGCTCGCCCATCCTACTAGGCAGCTTGGGCCAAAAAGCCTCTAGCCGCGGCCAACACAATAATGGTATCGCTCGTTTTTCACCCACATTCACGATATTTCAGAAACTTGCTAAATAACATATTTGTATTCTCATACATACTAAATCATAGCTATATTTTCCACTGAACATGATGGCGGAATTTAGAATATTATATCAATAACATTGGATTTTATAGAAATAAACGTATAATGATAGTTTTAGCTTTTATATCAGTTGGTTTTCACCCATAATAATTGTTTATTTTATTTTCACCCAGAATAATTGTTTATTTTATTTTATGATTTTATTATGCATATTCGCATTTCGTCGTACTATGCTTTATCTTGCACAAATCTTGCATCATTTTGAGTTTGAACCTGCTCATAGGAGTGTTTTAAACTTGAATTTTATTATTCAAAATATGAAATATGGCTAAAAATTGAAAAATGGTGCGTAGTTCGAAAAGTACTCGATGGATATCTATGATTTTTTGCACAGTGGTGGACATTAACACTTTGTGGCGTGCCTGGCCTACCCTCTCCGGCCTACCTAGGAGGAAGTGAGCCGCGCTCTCCACACCACACCTCCTTCTTACTTCCTCATTCGTCTGCCTATCCCTCCATGTAACTCCGCACGCACTTCTTAAGTATTCATTGCCACTGCTCTCACTCTTGATCTAAGTATCTCAACCAACGTCCATGCTTCGCTTCCGTAAGTCAGCGTCTGGATTACGATACTGTCATGCAAGGACTTCTTCACTTCCATACTGACCACCCTATTTCTTGTTACTGCTTTCAGCATTCCTACAACCCTCTTCCCCTGTTGTACCCTCTCCCGCACTTCTTCATCCATAGTCCCATCTTTCCTCAACACACTGCCCAGATACTTAAAAGAGTTGACGATATCCATAGCCAGACCGTTCAGCTTCACCTCACACTCTGTGACTTCACCCCTTTCGAAGACCATAACCTTGCTCTTCCCCGCATTTACCTTCAAATTCCGTTTTTCACACACTGCTCCAAACTCATTTACCAGACCCTGCAACTCCCATTCATTATCACTCATCAGAACTGTATCATCCGCATACTGCAGTATAGGTAGCTTCCACTCAATTCCCTCCCTTTTCAGCGATACACCAACATCCACTGCTCTTGATAGTATTTCTTTCATGACTCCATCCATATATACAGTAAACAACCACGGGGACATCACACACCCCTGTTTCAAACCAACATTCAGGTCAATGAACTCGCTCTGCTCACTCTCCACACGTACTGCCGCCTTTGCACCCTCATACATGCCTTGCACTGCTTTCAGCCACTTGCCATCTACTCCATATATTCTAAGTACTTTCCACAAACCTTCTCTATCCACTCTGTCATAGGCCTTCTCCAAGTCCATAAAGGCAACATACACCTTTTGTTTCTTCTCCAGATATTTCTCCACAACACAATTCAGGGTAAAAATCTGATCTGCACATCCTCTTCCCTTCCGAAAACCTCCCTGCTCGTCGCCTATCCATTTCTCCGTTCTCACTCTCACTCTCTCAATCACTACCCTACTGTATACCTTCCCTACTACGCTTAGAAGACATATTCCTCGGTGGTTACCACACACTCCTCTTTCCCCTTTGCCCTTATATAGGGGGACTATTATGCCAGTCTTCCAGTCATCGGGTGCACTCCCCTTCTCCCATGCTAGTTTGCATATTTTCCATACCCGTTCGATCACTATCTCACCACCATATCTCAACATTTCCCCACACACTCCATCTGTTCCTGCTACTTTCCCCAACTTCACTCCTGTCATGGCTTCCCACACTTCTGACCTCCTGATCCCCGGGGCCACCTCCTCCTCCACTACTTCTCTTCTTCTCCCTGCCATACCATATCCAACTATGTTTGCTGGCTCTTCATTCCTTACATTTAGCAACTCATTGAAGTACTCCCTCCATCTTTCGACTTTCTCTTGCTTCTCGGCTAGCATTCTCCCGTTCTTATCTTTCACACCCTTACTGTTTCCCTTGCTACATTCCCTAACTTTCTTGACTTCTTTCCTGAACAGTTTCTTACTCTCCCTCCATTTTACACTCAGATACCTTCCAAATTCCTCATCTACTCTCCTCTTACTTTCCTTCACCACTCTCTTCACCACCCTCTTACTCTCCACGTACCTCGCTCGTTTCTGTCTCTCGAAATCTTCATTCCTCTACTACCCCACCACTCTCTATATGCTTTCTTCTTTTCTTCCACAGCTATCTTTATCTTCTTCTGTCCACCATGCTGTACCTTTCACTCCCCTCCCTCTTCTCCTCACGCCACACCCCTCCTCACATGCTGCACAGATCTCATCCTTAAACACCTTGCTCATCTCTTCCACTTCCGCCATAACTTCCAGGTCGAACCCACCTAGTCGTCTTTCTACTGCTCTCCTGTACTCTTCCCTGATTTCCTCCTCCTGTAACCTCTCCACCCTCCTCACCATTCCACCTTCCTATTGCCTCCCTCCAGCTCTCCTCACCCACTTCTTTTGTATCCTAACCTTAGCTACTACTACATAATGATCCGACAGACCCCCTCCAATACCCCTATACGCCCTAGCATCCATCACAGATTTCTTCATTCGTTCATCGACACATACATAATCAATCCATTACTTTCTTTCCACCACTGTCTTATCCTTCATGATCACCCGTTTCCACGTGTACCTGTGGATCATTCTGTGTCGAAAGAAGGTGTTGGCTATCCACAGCCTCCCCCCAACACATACATCCACAAGTGCACTACCATTCCCATTCACCTCTGATGGTACCCCCCACCCTCCCACCACTCCCTCAACTTTCCTATCACCCACCTTACCATTCATATCCCCAATCAGAAATATTCTTTCGTTCTTGTCAAACTTCTCCAGGCACGCCTCCGCATTCATCCAGAACTCCTCTTTCTTGCTTTCAAGTTGATCCTCTCTCGGGGCATACACACACACACACAATCACCCACGTTTGTATTCCTACTTTCATTCTCACCCACACAATCCTTGAACCCACAGACCCACACTCTCTTACACATTCCTTCCATGTGTAATACTTGCGATGTGTTGTATGTTCATGTTCCTAATAATTGTACAGTAATCTAGTATTTCAAAGAATTTTCCTTTCCTACACAGAACTAACAGAAGAGAGGATTGATGAATTAAAAAGCTGGTACTTCAAAGTCTACATGACTGAATAAATGCGACGAAGCACCTCTCTCTACAGCATAGACGACAACTGAACAAGGAGATCGATCGTGTCCGCAAAACTAAGACTTTAAGAACTATTAATCGTTTATACGACCACGAAATAGAAAAGAAAACAACTGAACTAGATGAACTGAAGAAAAAGAAAGACCGAGAAAAAAATACTACACTCTTGCAGTGGCAGTGTGCAAGAAAGCTTCTAAATGCAAACAAAGCCGAAATTGTAAATATCCCAGAGTGATCTGCAAGACAACAAAGACACCTGGCAGACCATGCCCAGTCGCCGGTTGCTGCAGCGAATCAGTCAACCTACGGAAGCACATGGGCATTTGCCACTCGTACCTACTGTAACTAACGATGATAGAGAGAATGTTTTAGCTGCAGTGAGTAGGTTCTCTAGGAAAAGGTACCTGCCACCAAGAAATGCAAAAAAAATAAACTCTATGATTGTCCCTTCTGCTCAAAATCAGTTAAACGGATCGATATGCACTTAAGAAATGTTCACAAAAAAAAAAAAAAAAATTCATGGAATACCAGGAACTCCTCAGACACGTACATAAGGTTTGGTTTCCATAATTCAATTATTTTCTTAATAATAGGCCAAACATTAAAGCAATAAAAGCAATTCACTTTAAAGTAAAGAAACATTGTAATGCATTTGTAAATAATTATATGCAAACTAAAACAGTACAACTTTTATTGTATATATTTTGAATCATTAATTAGACATATTTCACATGAACATTGAACTATTTTGCAGAAAAAAAGCAACGTCACCTGCCAAAGTTGAGGATGCAGGCTACCCATAGTAGCTGGCACCATAGCTATCACCGAGAATGACCACGTCAAAAAATGTTCTTTAAGGAGTACGAGGATTACCTAGAGGACACCCAACCGATGAAAACAGTGACAGTCAAGAAAAAAAGCCGTCTTCTAAGAGATGCACTCTTTGGGCCACGCGGAACAGAGGAGGAATTTGCGAGAAATCCCTTTGGGGGGCTTAAGATAATTCAGCTCACCCGGGAAGCTGTCATGACCGGAGGATCAATAATGGCACGCTCTGAAACCCTCTCCGCGAGCACACTTAGAATGATGACAGACTCCTGTCTGCATGCTCTCAATGTTCTCAAAGAAACAGAGAATCAACAATTCCAAGTAACAGAAACTCTCCTAGGCGAGCTGTCGCCAAAGCAAAATGTAAGTATAATGTTAATAATGTTATCGAATAATTATTTGAATGTTTCATATTTTCGTTTTATATATTTGTAAAAGTGATTCCACGAGTTGTACAACTATTTATTGTGTTATGTCCTATTTCCTTCCACAGAATACTTTGGCACGGAAGAGGTAGGACAGAAAGAACACCGTAAACAGCAAAATGAGGCCGCAATTTTGGCAATGGAAGATGTACATCTCCTGGAAACTAATGATGCTGTTGAAATTCCCATAAACAATGCGGCATCATTAATCCACGATGGACGTGCACCAGCAAAGCAACTTATAAAACAAGATTTTGTCAGCTTGCGAGATGCACTGATTGTGAGACTGTCCGTTCGATGCCTACGAAGAAATCAGGAGTTTACTGAATTTACAATCAGCGAATACGAGGGAAGATCAACAGAAGTCGAAGGTGGCAAAAATGTAACTTGCATACAGGTAGCACGACACAAAACGGGGTCCAAAGACCCCTGCATCTTATACTTAGGCAATACAGAGGCAGCTGCTCTTGAGGCGTACATGAAATATTATCGCCCAATAGTTGCCACATGTGTAAGGCCAAAATGTAAGATTTTTGTGAATCGGCAAGGCAACAACACCGATGGCCAATGTTGCTCTCAACTCTCAATAGAAATGTAGGGAAAATCATTGCCAAGATGGGACTGAGGGCAGGTATTGTTGGGAGAGTGGGCAGCCGGAAGCTATGACATGCACAGATCACAGCTGCCCTCAAAGATGAGGATACGCTTGCCAACAGACAAGCCCTTGCAACCTTGGCCTGCCACAGCATGATAACATGCAGAAATTACTACGACTTCACAAATCGCAGGACTACTGGAAACAGAGTTGTAAACAGCCTAAAGGATCTACGTTGTGATGCAGCATCAGGGTAGGTGTTAATGAGGCTTACATAAAAGTTACAATTTTATTATTTTTATTTGGCAAAATGTACAAATGCTTCATTAAAATGGGGTCCGAGAAGTGAGAGACACACGGTAATATAATTTTGCCAGTTGGTAAACATGCCAGAGGGATATTGCATTCAAATTCCAACCTTCCTCAAAGGTCATTTGCCCGCTAAAGGATTAAATTTGTTTCAGAGGAAATATAGTGAGAATACTAACAGCCGGCATTTTTATAATCTTTCAGGAAACAGCATGGCTTGCCATTAATGGAACTGGGAGAGGATGCCAGAAAGTCACGCCCTTCAAAGCTTTCACAGGATGTAAGTGCGGCCTGTCCTCTTTCCGCTCCTTCAGGATACGTTCCACCCAGGTAAGTGCACACAATGTGAAGAAAAAAATCAAAGTATTTCGTGTATTTAGGGAATTATCGTATACTAATAAATCATGCTACAATTAACTTTATATTTGCCCTAAAACAACTTATGTATATTTTTTGCCCCACACTTTTCAGGCGACAGTCAACTAATGTACCCTTGGATGATGGGACTCTGTCAGTTCCAGACTGTGGATCTCTGTCCGCAGTGCTGATAGGATCCATTAGTGAGGTGATTACAATTCAGGAGGAGACTACAAGTCAGGAGGACCATACACCATCTGCATCAAAACACGGATCTTCAGTTCTAGCCTGTGGATCTCGGTCCGCAGTGCTGCAAGGATCCTTTAGCGATGTGAAAACACTTCCGGAGGACAATGTGTAAGTTTATTACTTACATTTAATTGAAATAAATGTAATTACAATAATATTATTAAATATTATTGCAGTGTGAATAATACTTTGATACAGAAACTTTACATTTGTATTATTTTTATTTAGCAAAATGTACAAATAATTACTCGAATTGGGGTCTGAGAGGTGAGAGACACAAGGTAATATAATTTTGCCAGTTAATCCACATACCTCATATATCCCTGTAAGGCCATTTGCCAGATACAGGGTTAAATTTGTTTCAGGAGAAATATAGTGAGAATACTAACAGTAGGCATCTCTATCTTCTTTCAGGAAAAAGCATGGCTTGCCATTAATGGAGCTGGGGGAGGACGCTAGAATGTCACACCCTTCAAAGCCTTCACAGGATGTAAGTGCAGCCTGTCCTCTTGCCGGTCCTTCAGAATACGTTCCTCCCAGGTAAGTACACATCATTTGAAAACAAAATCCTAGTTTTTCGTGTATTTAGGGAATTATTGTATACTAATAAATCCTGCTACAATTAACTTTATATTTGCATTATAACAACTTATGTATATTTTTTTTGCCCCACACTTTTCAGGCTACAGTTAAGTAATGTACCCTTGGATGATGGGACTCGGTCAGTTCCTGACTGTGGCTCTCTGTCCGCAGTGCTACAAGGATCCAGTAGCGAGGTGACTACAATCAGGAGTACTGTATGTCATCTGCATCAAAACACAGATCTTCAGTTCCAGGCTGTGGATCTCGGTCTGCAGTGCTGCACGGATCCGTTAGCGAGGTGACACCACTTCAGGAGGACAATGTGTAAGTTATATTACTTTACTTAAATTGAATTGAAATCTATACAATTGCAATACTATTATTAAATATTATCATAGTGTGATTAATATTTGGAAATACTACTACTACTACTAATAATAATACTAATACTAATAATAATAATAATAATAATAATAATAATAATAATAATAATAATAATAATAATAATAATAATAATAATAATACTACTACTACTACTACTAATAATAATAATAATAATAATAATAATAATAATAAATAATAATAATACTAATGCTAATAATACTAATAATTACTATTATAACATATACTGGGCAACTTTATATATATACTGTATATATATATTGTTTTTTACTCCTCAGGTATGAATCAACCTTGTCAGTTTCGGTCTGTGGATCAAGGTCTGCGGTTCTCCAGGGGTCCATTAGTGAGGCAACGACTCTTATGGATGAGCAAGGGCCTTTTTCGCCAGTTACACCAACCATCATAGTAAGTGCAGAATCACAGCTGCAGATGAACCAAGCAGCCCTGGAGGGGTCGATCAGTGAAGCATCGACAAGTTCCATCATCAAGAAGACTTCAAAATTGATAAATCATGGATCTGTCAACATTTTCAAAATGCCATCATTGCCAATTCAAACGATTCCGACTATATATGAGGATGTGAAGCATTTAATGGGTAAATTCCCCCGAAAAGGTATAGGGAGACGGGAAATTGATTGGAATGTAATGAAACTCTACCTAGAAAGAAAGAAATCAATTTATGTTAGATTCAAAATGACTGAAATACAACGACAGTACAAATCAAGTCGGGAGGCGAACAAAAATAAACAAAACGATTAAATTTGGTGTTGGGACACGGCAAACCAAACACAAATATTAGTATTTAATGGGGTAACGGGTAAATGGCCTTACAGGGATGTTTGAAGTAAGGTTGGCAAAATTGTCTCACCTCTCCGACCCTATTTTAATTAATTATTTGTACATTTTTGCCAAATAAGAATAATAAAATTAATAATAAAATTGTACTACTCTATAATTATTTCTTGTTATTGTAACTTTCCACATAGATGTATTGATTTATAGGAAAAACCACAGACGATCCCGTATTTCACTCTAAAAAAATATTGTTAAAATATTTCACACCACAGCAAAGTCTCCTTTTTGAATAGCGGAATATTTTTAGGGTTAAATTTGGAGTCCTCTGCCGAGGGTCGTTAGGAGGCCTCTCGAATAGAAATCTATCTGATCGCCACGAAGGCTGACATCGAGAAATGTTCGTGAGTGCCTCCCCCCCCCCCTAAAAAAAAATCATCTCTCTCCAAAATCAATATTGTTCAATTGTTCAAATTTTTCACAACTGGAAAAAATTATTGTTCAAATATTTCATAAGAAGTTAATCCCCAAAAATTCACCTCTCTCGAAAAAATATTGTTCAGATTTTTCACAACAGGAAACAAATATTGTTTAAATTTTTCATAAGAGGTTAATTTTTCGGGTAGATACTCTCGAACATTTCTCGACGTCGCTTTCATGGCAATCTGATATATTTCGATTCGAGGGACCTTCAATGACCCTCGGCATTCTTGAAAATATTCAGAAACACCTCGGCAGACAACTCTCATTTGTTTTTATTAAAATAAACAAAATATAGAACTATATTTTATCCCTTTAGAGAGCAAATGGTCTTACAGGGATATTTGAGGTAAGGTTGGAATTTGAATGCAATAACCCTTTGGTATGTGGACCAACTGACAAAATTGTATTACCATGTGCCTCCGACCATATTCGACCCTATATCAATTAATTATTTGTACATTTTGCCTAATAAGAATAATAAAATTGTACTACGCGAGTCCTTGTTTTTGTAACTTTCCAAATAGATGTACTTATTTATAGAAAAATCCACAGACGATGCAGTATTCGGTGTTATGAAACGAGATAGGGTACCACATCGAGAAAAATTGGTGAGTGGTTCTCCGAAATATTTACCTCTCTGGGAAAAAATATTGTTAACACTTTTTCACATCACAGCCAAGTCTCGTTTTTGAATAGCGGATATGTTTTGTGGGTTAATTAGAGTCCTCTGCCTAGGGTCGTTGGGAGGCCTCTCGGATAGAAATCTATCCGATCACCACGAAGGCCTACATCGAGAAATGTTCGAGAGTGTCACTCCTAACAATTTAGCTTTAGTGCCAATCTGGAAAAAAACTGTGCTGTTTTAGGTATAGGGATGCTCAGTGGATCACTCTTTCCGGAGTTAAAGTCTCGGGGAATACTATCTACAATGTTCCCTAATATAAGTATTATGGACAAGCCAGTTGCAAGATGATGTTTCCTAAGGAATTATCCTATCCATAAAACAGGCAGAAATAGAGCAAGCTTTACCAAAACTTTGCAATGGGATTATAATTTTATTCTGATTTCCAATATGCATTCAACAAATGGATAGCTCAAATATTTTAATGACAATGCCCAAATCAAGCAAAAATATCCCGTCCGTACTCCTTACGGACTGACCTGAGTCAGGTACTATTCCCTAAACATCTCTAACATTGGTTCACAGCCAACTGCTGAAGCGGTGGGAGATAATGTTCATTCCATTCATCCTTATTATCATATCGTCCTGACATCCCAACACCAGCTGGTATATATATGTGGGACCCTTTTTTTTTTTCTATGTGATTGAGGGAGGCAAAAGGCATAACTGCCTATAGCGAGTGCCTCCCCCATAGTTGAAAGAGTGACAGGGCCAAAATCAAGGGACGTTCGAGCCAAAATGCCTGGACACACGGAGTTTGAAGCAATTTAAGTCATAGGAAGAGGGAAAGACTGATTCTGGGAGAGAGTTCCAGAGCTCAGCTGTTGAGTATCTTACTTGAATCTTACTTGAAGTCGTCTAGAGGTCCCGTCCTCACAGTCGTGGTCCGCCACCGCTGCGTCCGTCCCGTGCGTCCCTTCGAAGGAGGTCCGTCTGGTCCGGTATAGAGTTTGAGGCTGCCCGGCAGTTAGCAGTGTATCCAGACACTGGTGGTTCATCTGGGAGGGTCTTTAGAAACTTGTCTAATAACCCTTTGAACCTGTCTACCGGGCAACCTACTATGTCTCGCACTTCCTTGGGCAGCGAGTTGAAATTTTTTGGTCCATTGTGGCCTAGGCTGGACGCGAGGAGGGATCTCACTCGTTCTGGTGCCTGTGTTGGGAGGGATCTCCTCTCACACTTCCTTCCAGTCCGACCATTTTGTTTTTCCTGGAGTTCATTACCAGTTGGATCTGGAACCAGCTTCTCCAGGATTTTCCACACATAAATTGCGCAGTACCTGTCTCGCCTTCTCTGCTGAGAGTACAGCCTTAGCTTCTTGAGCCGGTCCCAGTAGCTAAGGTCCTTCATCTCCCGAATGTTTCTAGTGAAGGACCTCTGGACGGACTCAAGATCTCGTATGTACCCCTTTTTGTGTGGCGACCATAGTTGACTACAGTAGTCAAGGAAGGGTTGTACCATAGACCTCCAGAGAATTAGCATTGTTTCCTGTTCCCTGGAGTTGAACGTCCGTAGGATCCATCCGGCCATTCCCTTGGCTTTCTTGACAGCTGCAGAAATGTGGTGTTGAAATGTGGCATCGTCGGACAATTGCACACCTAGGCATCTCACATGTGGCTTGGGGGTGATGTCGTGGCCGCCTGCAGTGAGTAGTTTGGTGGTGTCCTTGAGGGTTTGTTTCGGGCCACATCGTAACGCTTCAAACTTTTCTTCGTTGAAGGTCATGTTGTTTTCGTCTGCCCATTTGTAGATTTTGTCGAGGTCATCCTGGAGATTATGAATATCCTCTTCATTTCTGAAGAGTAGAAGAAATTTTGAGAGTAACGTTTCACTCTTGGGTTGGAGAGTTGCACAGAGTAGGGGTGGGATTGAGTTGCAAGACGGGTACCACGTGCCCTACGTAAAGGAGGTGGTATGCACTGGGATAGCTCTGAGGAACACTGATTATTATAGTAGCGATAGAATAGCGAGAGAGATGCAACATTGCGGCGGAGAGAGAGAGATTGCAGAGAGTTGGTGAGTGGACGGGAGTTAATGATACGAAAGGCCTTCCTTTCAAATTTAATTCATAGCCCAAATAGTTAGCTTTTTAACACATTCTTTGAAGAAGAGACATCTATTTTCCACAGTGTCTCTTTCTAACCCTTTTGCGAAATGTATATCATTCGATGATTCCACATGATACTGACCAACTTCATTATGTTCAATGGGGCCACCAATCCCAAACTGAGTAACGAGTGTAACTAGTTTAGGTGAACGACCCTCACTCGGGGAATGATGTCTCCGGGAGACTTTCTATCATCGCGTACGGCTCTGGATAGATTACGTCTCTCTCTCTGAACACATCAGCATAGGGGTATAGAGCTGCTAAATCATAGGCAAGCCCGAATTAATCACACCGAATAGCGTTCACTCCAAAAACAATAACCGAGGCAGGTGAATTTCACAGATCATCGCACGCCAACCCCTCAAGATTGAGGAGCGGCCAATTGTCCATCTACAATATCGCTCCGCCTGGACTAGAATACACAACATATACACAACACTGCTCCCCCACCCCAACCCAGTCTCTCAAACAACTTCTAACCCGTGCTCCGCTCATACAGGGCTGCCCACACATTCAGTGAGGGAGGGAGGGAGAAGACACGTCGAAATATGTCGCTCTGACTGTGTAACTTTGGGTTCTTCTTCCTGCCCGCTCCTGCGGAAGAATTCTGGGTCTGCCATATGGTTTAGCCAGTTGACAAAAATATAGCCGGTTAGGAAATAAAAACAACTAGGCTATTACATAATCTTTGTTGTATTGAAAATCATTAATTGTTTACACATTTTTGTACTTTTCCACCTGGAAGCCTCTCTGTAATGTCAGCGACGACGTACTCGAATCTGGGAAGAGTTTCTGGGCTACATTGGACTCTTTATATTGAAATATCATCTTCGACGATGCTGGTCATTGTTCCTCTCAGAGCAACGAACGCAGACCTCGCAGGTAGACCAATCTTTCGGTAACTTGAGTGAGAGGAAACAATGACCAGCGTCGTTGTCATGCGACAGACATCGATAAATCTTGGAGAAATGTGCGATGGCGTACCTCACCGAAAATCTTTTCTCTCTCCAAAAATATATTGTTCAAATTGTTCACACCTCGCAGGTAGACCAATCCATAGAGTACATATGACCTGGAGGCGAAAGCGTGAATTAATGGGACCAAGGATAGTCAATATAATGTCTTTGTGGGGACCCTCCCCTCCCATTGTCCTTTGTGATTGTGCTGCCATCTCTCGAATGCGCGGATCCCTATTTACAGATTTGTGGCGTCTTCTTTCGCCTCTAGGTCATATGTACTCTATGGACCAATCTCTGGGCAGAGATACTCTACGACGTACTATACGAAGCATGACCTAGGTGTAAACGACACACTATATGAATCATTGGGGGAGGTTAAATTTGCCTGTTAGACGCCCTCGAACATTTCCTCAGCCGTTATCGAAAAATGATGGAGAGTCGCACTTCGAAAAATGTATCTTTCACGAAAAAACATATGTTCGTGTATTTTCACACAAACATTTAGGCGATCTTCTGCTGTCCAACGTGAGTTGGTGGGCTTTGGGAGCGATCCGAAATACTTCGATTCGAGAGCTCCGACAACCCCAGGCAGACGACTCACCAACAATAAAATCTGCTATTCGACTTGAGTTGGCGGTGAACCTTTTTTTGGGCGGGGGAGGGTCTAAATTTTTGTGTGTGAAACCTTTTGTGGACAAATTACGAACAATCTTTTTTTCCGAGAAAGCTAAATTGTTCGAAGAGTGACTCTCCATCATTTCTCGATGACGGCTGAGGCAATGTTCAAAGGCGTTTCACAGGAAAATGTACCTCCCCCAATTCTTCGTTTAGTGTGTCGGTCACCTAATCAATGCTTCGTATATTACGTCGTATACACCTAGGTCAAGCTTTGTATGTGAAAAAGTTTCCACAAATACTCTTGCAAATGGCCTGTCCGTAATACTAATTGCTGCAGTATGGCGGAACCCTTACTTGGGGTACCAGAGGTTAGAGACTTCTTAGGGAACGTCATCCTGCAACTGGCCTGTCCGTAATGTGAATTATTATGTTCCTTCCAACAACCAGAGAGACTTAACCTCTGAAGTGCGCATGGGGGTAATTGGAAACGTCCCCCTGTGCTGACGTATTTGAGGTGTTTCCGTCACTAAAATATTCATTGTGCCATTAATAGCATTAATACTTATCCATATGCGCCTATTATAGGTTGATTATAAAGGTATTAACCTGAAACAACAATAAAACGAGTGAAAACAGCGTTTGGATGGTCAAAATCGGAGATATAGCCCGCGAGTTGTATAATGTATGGGTGAGGCAATCTGCTTTCCCGCCAATTTCCCCCAAGGCCACTGAGACACAGTCGATCGATACTCTCTCTCTCTCTCTTGCACTCGCTTGCTATCAGTGATGACCACACCCTCCAATCGGATTTCTAATGTTAGCACGAAAATATACCTCAGAATAAGGGAATAACAGGGAAAATAGGTGATAACTGAAGGAGAGGAGGAAAGTGGGGAAGGAGGGGAGGTAGAGGACTGAGATTTTGCATGGCCCAGGGGCCAAAAAATAAAAAAAAATAAAAAAACAAAAATTTTTTTTTTTTTTTTTCGATGTCAAAAGTTGATTTTTTTTTTTCTCTGACTCTTAAGAGTCTCCCCGCAGTGCGCCGGGGGAACTCTTAAGAGTCTCCCCGCAGCTCCCGGGTTAATAGAGACTTAAATTATTGGCTCTCCATGTGCGGAAAATTCTGTATATAATTTTTTTCGAGAATGGCAGGGTACCGTCTAGTGCGTCTTCCATTAGGGCACGGTGCCGTCTATTGTTTCGTTCACCTGGCAGGGTATCATCTAGTTTTTCGTTCATCTGGACAGGGTACCGTCGAGTGCTTCGTTCATCTGGACAGGGTACCGTCTAGGTGCTTCGCCCATCTGGACTGGGTACCGTCTAGTGCTTCGTTCATCTGTACAGGGTACCGGCTAGTGCTTTGAGCCAATGCGAGACATTCTTAGGTAACAGTGCTTGACCCCAGGTCAGTCAGTAATTAGCCTTCGGACAGGAGGCCCGTACCTAGCAACGAGGACACATCTTCGAGGTGTTCCACTCATCCACCGTGGTGACATTTCCGCCGCCGGCTCTCTCTCTCTCTCTCGCGATTACGGCCGCCGAACAGAGTTTTGTTGTAAGTATATAGTGTATATTCGCATTTGGTCGTACTATGCTTTATCTTGCACATAGAAGTGTATAGATCTTGTATCATGTCGTGCTTGAACCTGCTCATAGGAGTGCATAAAACCTGAACCCTATATTTCAAAATATGAAATATAACTTACATTTCTAAAAAGTGAAAAATGTTGCGCAAATATATTTAAACTATTGTCTAAATAGTGGATAGTTAATCCATCACACCTTCTTGTTTTCATTCGTTACCGAGTTCTGTAATATTTCATACGATTACCTAATATAGGTAACACTTATAGGTTGTGTTAGTTTGCTTAGGTGAGGTTAGGGGAGTTGCAGAACTTCTAGATTATTAACCGGCGACTACAACGGCCCCTGAACAACCAAGCCATGATTCCGCTGGCACAAACTTTAACCCGGCGACTACAACGCCCCTCCAAGTAGTAATCCAAACTCCACTCTACACCCCCAAACGAATCTGACATTTCAAAACACATACAAACACATCTCCACCACTCTCATTATGTTAGGTAAGGGGAGTTGCAGAACTTGTAGACTACAAGTAGGGTATTGTAACATTGACCATACATTGTTCACATTATTAATTACCTCAACTACCGTAATTTCATTCTCTACACACAATCACTGGGTGAATACAATGTCTTGTGGGAAATTGTACTTATAAGGTTAATACTAGGTCTATTTATAATGTTTGACCGACAAAAGTTAACTACCCGTATACTGTATAGTATACTTTCACGTGAGAAGTATTACAGGGAATGGTCCGATTCGCGGCGAGAACCTTTAAGACGGTGAAAATTTTGTCGGACAGGGCCAATCGGCCGGGACTGGTTTGGAGTCACTGGGAGTCTAACAGGAATCACTAGGATATCGCTAGAATCACTAGGAGTCATCGATTTTCACCGCGAATAAGCCCAAGAATCGGAATTTTCAGCTACTCCTAGTGATTCTAGCTCGCATTCCTGACTGTGTGAAGTACCCTTAACTCGAAAAGTACTCGAAGGATTTTTATGATTTTTGCACAGTGGTACATTAACACTTTGGCGTGCCTGGCCTACCCTCTCCCGCCTACATAGGAAGTGAGCCGCGCTCTCCACCTCCCACCTACCCTGTAAAAACCGCACAGTATAGTCAAAACGCTCGCCCGCCCTACTAAGCTAGTACTCCAGCTTGGGCCAAAAAGCTTCTAGCCGCAGCCAACATAATAATGTTATCGCTCCTTTTCACCCACAAATATCACCCCAACTGCATTGAAATACACTTCACAAGATAGAGTGAAGTCTATACAACAATATTTATCATGTCGTGCTTGAACCTGCTCATAGGAGTGTATAAAACCTGAATCCTATATTTCAAAATATGAAATATATATAACTTACATTTCTAATCTAAAAAGTGAAAAATGGTGTGTAACTCGAAACATAATCGATGGATTTTTATGATTTTTGCACAGTGGTACATTAACACTTTGGCGTGCCTGGCCTACCCTCTCCCGCCTACATAGGAAGTGAGTCGCGCTCTCCACCTCCCACCTACCCTGTAAAAAACGCGCAGTATAGTAAAACGCTCGCCCACCCTACTAGGCTAGTACTCCAGCTTGGGCCAAAAAGCTTCTAGCCGCGGCCAACATAATAATGTTATCGCTCCTTTTTACCTACACATATCACCCCAACTGCATTGAAATACACTTCACAAGATAGAGGGAATCTATACAACAATATTTTTTCTATCAACCCAAAAATAGTGTATCTACTGTATAATGGTTATATCGTATACAATTAGTATTCGTAAATATTTCTGCTGCAAATTGTGGTATGTTTCTTGTGACGCCTGCCAGCGTTGGCAGAATCGCCTCCCGTTAGCCATTTGCACTCGCCAGGGCAGTGAATTTGGCTAGAGTCTATCTACAATGTTGTACTTTCTTTCTTGTGAATCGTCATGTTGCAGGCAGTATAGAAGTGGTATTTATTTTCGTCTGTGACCATGCATTATATTTTATATTATCAGTTATAAGTTTATTGTATAAGACTGAATGATACAGCTAGAGAGTGTGAGTGAGTAAGTGCAGGAGGCAGAGGGTTATGCGCGTAGTGTTACGCGTTGTCTCGGTGACGTCATGCCACGGCCGGGCCCTCTGAGTGGCTGGCCGCTTTGCCGCCCTTCTGCCGCAGCAGGAGGTATTACCCCCGCACTCCCTGCTGCCTTTGTGCCTTCCTTGCTCAGAGCTTGCCTGACCAGCATAACCTTCACACCTCCCTTGCCATCTGTCCCCGACTTCCACCTATAGAACACTTTCTCTCTCTCTCAACTTCTTACCTCTTATTCTTCTAATCTATTTAACATCATAACTCCCCTTTGGTTCTGCACGATTTCATATATCGGCCATCGTAATATATGCTGAAGCTCTCAGATATTTCATGTTTAGTTAGACATTTTGGAGGGGTTAACATTTTGTCTGTAGAGGTTCGACACACTCGCGGTGTCTCCCTACCTATTTCTTGGTTGTCTGCTGGGCTATTTAATGCTAGACTGGGGTGAGGCTATTGGTGTTGTGATTTCCGATGTGTATCAGGTTTTGTTGAACTTGTACAATCGCAACGGATACGTGGGAAGCCTAGGTTGTCTTTCTGACTGTGTACCTTGTGAGTTTAGCACTGTGTTGCGAGTGAGGGCTTTTGCCTCTGCCACCCAACACTGTGCTAACTCGGTTTGCTTTGACTTGAAGAGGGTCGCCAGGAGAGAACCAGATACTAGCGATCTGGATCTCTCCAGAGAGCACTCCGTCATTTAACGTAATTTGGCCGCACAGTCTTAAGGACCTCACTAGGCTACGAGCCTATGTTATGTATGCAGCATTTTTATTCACGTTGATTGTAAGCCTTGGTTGTTGCTGAGGTGCACAACCTGAGCAGGCTTTTGTGTTGCCTGAGGAAGTACTTCTTTTGTTGTTGGATATAATACTATTGCGCATTTATCGTTATTCCCGTGCCAGTTAACACTGTATGTCCCTACAATTGTCATATCTTGTTCCTGCTTTATATAACAGTTCAAAATCCGATTCGATCATCTTAAGCAGCATCAGACTTTCTTCAGAAGATTCCTGTTCGATGCTTTAGGACTTTCATTCACTTTCTTTAATATAGGAGTGACAGTTTATTATTGTTTAGAGTAACTTTAATTATACATTCTTCTTGTTTGCATTAAATCATTCCAGTGATTTAATTAAGCTCTCTATCTTTTTCCTTGTATACATTATTAACGTAATCGTATGTTGTTGTGATCAGGCTGTATCAGAGATCATCAGCCTGTAGTAGTAGTGCATTTATACCGAGTTAGAGGATACCCCGCTATCGCAGATTTAACTCTGGAGGGTATAGGTGTATTTGTGCGCCCGCATTATAAGTTCGAGGGTTGGATCTAGTGTTACCGTTGTGGCTGTGTGCCTTTCTAGTCCAATGATTAAGAGCCCTTGTTTTATACGAGTCCCGGTCGTAATATTCTATATCAACAACAAAATAGTGAATCTATAATGGTTGTCGTATACAATTAGTATTCGTAAATATTTCTGCTGCGAATTGTGGTATGTGTCACTTTTCTTCACAATATTTCCGAAACCGGCTATATAACATATTTGTATTATCATACATACTAAACCATAGCTATATTTCCCGCTGAACATGATGGCGATGTTAAGAATATTTTCTCATCAATATTAGATTTTATAGAAGTAATGTATAACGATAGTTTTAGCTTTTATATCAGTGATGAAACGGGAGAAAAGACCAGCTCCAAGATTAATCATAGACGACAACTGAACACTGAGATCGAACGTGTCCGCAATATTAAGACTTTACGGACTGTTGATCATTTCTATGACCAACAAATACAAACGAAAAAAGCTGAACTAGATGAACTGAAGAAAGAGAAAGGCCGAGAAAAGAATACTATACTCCTGCAGTGGCAGTGTGCAAGAAAGCTTCTAAATGAAAACAAAGGCCCAAATCGTAAATAGTCCAAAGCGATCAGCAAGACAACAAATAGACCTGGCAGACCATGCCCAGTCGCCGGTTGCTACAGGGAATCAGCCAACCTACGGAAGCACAGGGCCGATTGCCACTCGTACCTAACTATCGACGATAGAGAGAATGTTTTGGCTGCAGCGAGTAGGTTCTCTAAGAAAAGGCCCCTGCCACCAACAAATGCAAAGAAAACAAACCTATATGATTGTCCCTTTAGAGATGCCCTCTTTGGGTCACGCGGAACAGAGGAGGAAATTGCGAGAAATACTTTTTGGGGAGGGGGGCTTAAGATAATTCAACTCACCCGAGAAGCTGTCATGACCGGAGGACCCATAACCCCTTCTGTATCGGCGACGGCTTTTTAAGTTTTTCTAGCTATATTTATACGAATTTGTGTAGTTTAAGAAGGTTCTGTGGTATTAAAAAGGGTTTAGTGATAGTTCCAAGCCTGTCAATTGCTGGAGGCACTTTTTAAACTGAAGAAAATCGTCTAATGGTGGGGTCACACATTCACGTATATTGCTCCCGTCAGCTCCCGTCCGGTGTATCGCAAAGACGCGAGTAGTTTCTGCCGTTGAACGCCCGTTCTTCCACGTCTATTGCACTTCCCGACAGACGTAGCGTAACGGGGCCAGTGTTACGTCAGACGTAATGGAGGCGTATTGAACTACGTACGTGTTTGCGACGTGCGTAGGCATAGCCCCGTTCGACCTCATGGGCTGCCCGATTTGCGGGAACACAGGCCACGCCCATGCCACACCCCCACAAGACCGGCGTAGCTGAGGCCGCACGTCTTGGGATTTGTTAGGTCGTACCTGGACCGGTTCCGGCCATTCGTAGGCACACCCCGTCTGACCAAACACAGACAAAGACAGTCTTTGTCAACCACGTCTGTCGGGGTTGCTATCTGGGAAGTACAAAAGGGCATGAATGGCCACACCTTTCCCATTCCCACTCATTCCTCTGCACCATGTACAACATCACGGAATTCATCCTGGAGGAGTTCAAATATGTGAACTCCTTAATCAAACCGGAGATTAGGCATAACACGCGGCTCATACAATGCATCATTGCCTACATAGATGTCTTAAAACTACTTGCAATAGCAAACTCCATCCATCAAGAGGAACAAGAGAAGAAGAAGGAAAGGACCAAGAGGACAGTGTGGGTGTGGCCATATCTACAACGGAGGCCTGAACATGGCCATTATGAGAACCTCATGCAAGAGTTGGCCAGAGAATGTCCACTACTGTACAAGAACTTCACCCGGGTAGACAAACAACTATTTGATGAGATTGTGGAATGTGTCACGCCCATCATTCAGAGGAAACCTACGTTCTGGCGAAAACCCATTCCTCCTGGGCTGCGGGTGGCCATCACCCTACGTTTCCTCGCTACGGGTGATTCGTATAAGAGCCTGCAATACAACTTTCGTGTTGCCCACAACACCATCAGCCAAATTGTTCCAGACACATGCCAGGCCATCATCTCTGTCTACGGAGATCAGGAGCTCAAAACGCCACAAACGCCTGATGAATGGAAGGAGGTTGCCAGCGGCTTTGAGGAACGATGGAACCTGCCGCATTGTGTGGGAGCCATTGATGGCAAACACATACGGATCCGCAACCCCTCCTTTGGTGGCACATATTACTTCAACTACAAGAAGTTTTTTTCCATTGTCCTGTTGGCAATTGTTGACTCCAACTACAAATTCATCTACGTCGACGTTGGGGCCATAGGATCAGAGTCTGATGGTGGTGGCTTTGCACAAACCCCTCTGTGTAAGTTGCTTGAAACACAGACTGCCAAACTGCCCCCTCCCCGATGTCATCTCTACCGATCACAATGGACCACCCACGGACTACTTCTTAGTAGGGGATGATGCATTCCCTCTGCGCCCCTACATGATGAAGCCCTACCCCCAACGATTCCTCTCGAAACCTGAACGGATCTACAACTACAGACTCAGCAGGGGCCGCCGGGTGATAGAGAACGCCTTTGGCATTCTTGCTAACCGCTTCCGGGTTTTGCACACTCCAATATCTATGAAACCTGAGCGTGCAGAGGTTGTTGTGTTGGCCTCATGCATTCTGCACAACATCCTACGAGGACGAAACCCACCCCGAGCAGAGGTAGATCAAGAGGACCCAAACACCCACGAACTCATACCTGGCCTCTGGAGGACTGACCCACCTGTAGGAAGAAACATGCCCCCTGGGTCCCGCAACACTGCAACCAGGCTTACCAAGGAGCAACGGGACTACCTCAAGACATACTTCTCTTCCCCTCAAGGATCTGTGGGTTGGCAGGATGACCGTATTTAGGTGAGTGAGGTTTTCCCCTGTTTATTTTTTATTTTTCTGTATATTTCAGTTTCATCTTAAAGTTTTGTTATAGAGTTTTTGCCAGTTTGGTAAGTATTGTAGTTTTATAAGTTACTTTTGATGTTTTGTAAAGTTTGTAGGTTTTTCCATATATTTTGTATTGTATATTTTCAATTTTCCTTTAAGTACTTTAATAGTTCCCTGCTTACTTTATCTTTATCTTTTAGTGTTATATTTCAATCACGTTGTTAATTGTTTCAATGTTTCATTTGTTTTGTACTGTTTATTTTATTTTATTTTCCATGATTTTTCATATTTATTATTAACCATATTATCAGTAATTTTTGTTCAATTAGTCTTTTCTTTTTTATTACCTTCAGGATATATTTCATTTGTCATCTTATTCATAAATACTTTAGCTAGAAAATTGGAATTATAAACACACACGTCATCACTATTTTTATTTTTTATTTTTAATACATCTTTCATTATAAAATATATCATAAAATTATAACATTTTTGGGGTCTCCAGGCTGGGTTGTTTCTTGGGGGTCTCCAGGGTCTGTTGGGGATCAATATTTGGTGCCGGCGTAGCTGGGTTCGAAGGTGCAGGTGAGGATGCAGACAGATAGTTCTCCAAGTTGAAGCTTGTGTTCCCAAGCCCAAACTGGGAGCTCAACTGCGAGAGGTCTAAGTGCGTTGGTGTGGAGGCAGTAGGTGGGTGGAATGTGGCAGGGGGTGTTGCCGACTGGGGCGGCCGCATCAGCAACGATTGCAGTGCTGCAACCTGGTGTGCAGGTAGCACGTACGTAGGAGCAGGCTTTGGCAACACTGATTGAGGCAGTGTGATTGTCGGAGTCCCCTGGTACATTACAGTAGCGGTTGTTTGAGGTTGAGGTGGTTGAGGTTGAGGTTGTGGCGCCGGAATGCCATAATTTCTTATGGCATGCAGCATGAGGTCCGGACCAACACTGGTGACTCCCTCCTCAAAGGCAGTCTTGAACCTGTGGAGGGCTGCCATGAGCTCACTCTTGAATGGATTTTTAATTTTGCCGGCAACCCCACACAGTCCTTTGCCAAGACATCCATGGAGGCGCGCCAATACTGGAGTTCGGGGTCCTCCACCAAATCAGCAACCCCAGCCAGGTTCTGCCGCACCTGCTCCGCAGTGGCAAGGACCTGGTAAGGGAACAAGGAACAAGAGAACATTAAACACACGAAACATAACATATTTCAATAAATAACCAATTATGAAAGTTAACAAATAAAATTATGTGGTATTCTGGGAAGCCTAAAATCTTCAAAGTTATTGTTTCCATTATGGAAAAAGAGAAGACTTACACGTTACACAACACACGAAACATAACATATGTCAATAATGACCCAATTATGAATGTTAACAAATACAATTATGTGGTATTCTGGGAAGCCTAAATTCTTCAAAGTTATTGTTTCCATTATGGAAAAAGAGAAGACTTACACGTTACACAACACAAGAAACATTATTACACAAAATTATGTGGTATTCTGGGAAGCCAATATGTTGAAAGTTATTGTTGCTATTATGAAACTAATATTTCCTCTACTCACTTGCTCCAGGGTTCCGGATCCGTGGGCTGCAGGAACAGCACCAGGAGGCTTCCCCTGCTTCGCCCTCCGCGGAAGCATGGAGATGGCTGGGGTGGTGTTCTCCTGACTGCCGGCTGCTTGGTCTTCCTCATCGGCGTCTGCTGGGGCGGGGTCATCAGGCAGAGGTCCACACACAGGAGAAGGTTCGGCAACTTGGGCAGCAGACTGTTGAGACATGAATGTATAATTAGTAACATGTTAATTATTTATGAACTGTTAAATACCAATCAACATAACCATTCATCTTTGTAACCTTTAAATAAAATTAATAAACTTCTTTGTGTTATTATGTGTTTCATTAACAAAAATGTAAGGTAATTCTAGAATGAAGTGAACAAGATAATTTTACAAAAAGAAAGGCACCATTATAAGCAAAATATTTCAGAAAAAAATAAATCGTGTCCTGAGGACGCAAAAACTCTTGGCTTGCTATCGCTCGCCAGGAAAGTATTGATGTTGTTGACGAATTAATAGTGAAAGTGTTGGGAAACAAGCAAATATAAACGTACCTGAGGCATACCCAGATTCCGGGGCTTCTTCTGTCGCACGATGTGGGGCTTGAGGAAGTGGAACATGGTCAGTATCCACTTCTCCCTCTCAGTCAACCTCTTGGCCCCCTCACCACTCTTGTCCTTGGTGAGCCTGCCAAACTTGGAGCGGAGAGAGGTGAACCAGGTTAACAATTCCGAGGCGGTGATGGGGGGGTCCAGACTGGCTGCCTTCTCCGCCCAACCATGGTCGATGTGCTCCTTCTCTTTGTGGCGGTTATCACCCTTATCATACAGATAAGGCACATCCTGCTCCAGCCAGTCTCCCAACATACGCTCCTGCGCCTCCATCAGGATAATGTTGGTGCTCTTCCGGCGCCGTTTTATTGGTTGTGTTGGCTGATCCTGTCCCTGTTCCTGGTCAACTTCGTCGGGGTTTTCCTCACTTTCATCAAGGTCCAACACCTCTCCATCATCGTCGGGTATATTCATTAACACTTCACCGACACAGGTGTTAATCGGCGAGGTTCCAGACGACGAGGGGACAGGCGGTGAGGTTGCAGAGGTCGAGGGGACAGGCGGTGAGGTTGCAGAGGTCGAGGGGACAGGCGAGGTTGCAGGCGTCAAGGGGACAGGCGAGGTTGCAGGCTTGGGGCCAGGTGGTGAGATTGAAGACGTCTCCTTCATACTTCTCTTGGTAGCCTTGGTAGCCATGGTGACAGGGCAGGACAGGGCAGCGTGCAGAGGGTGGCAGCAGAGGGTGGCAGGGTGGCAGGCAGGGCGGCAGGCAGGGTGGCAGGGTGGCAGGCAGGGTGGCAGAGTAGCAGGGATGGTGTTGGTCGTCGTGGTGTGGTGTGAGGTATGACGGCAGTCAATCCCGCTGTCCCTATATACCCCCCCCGTACGACATTGCCGCGTCTTCCCGGCAACACGCAGTGCGGCGGCGTTGCCAAACGAACGCATACTTCCACGTTCGACGAGAACTTTCTACGATGGACGAGAGCAGCTCTCGTCTGACGTGGTAGCTGCTACGTCTGACGAGGCTGCTCTGGTCAGACGGCCGTGGTGGCCAGGTCGGTCGTAAGTTTTCCCGTCTTTTGACATACGTGAGGGCGAGCCACGTTCCTGATTCAACTCGAATCAACAACCGCGCGGCCTTGGCCGCACCCACAACATTCCCGACCCACGTGGGCTACTCGTTTCTACTCGCGCCATGCGAGAGTACCCCCCCGACTGGCCGTAATTTCATTTACGTTTTGCGTATTATGCCATTACGTTTTACGTAATCGGTTGCCAACTACCAATATACCTTCGTTTACAACAGACGGGAGCTGACGGGAGCAATATACGTGAATGTGTGACCCCACCATAATAGTAGCCAAAATAAAGTTAAAAGGACGTCGCCAGTACAGAACGGGTTAATGGCACGCTCTGAAACCCTCTCCGCGAGCACACTCAGAATGATGACCGACTCCTGTACGCATGCTCTCAAATTTCTCAAAGAAATAGAGAATCGACAATTCCAAGTAACAGAAAATCTCCTAGGCCCGGTCAGGCGAGCTGTCGCCAAAGCAAAAAGTAAGTATAATGCTATCGATTAATTATTTGAATGTTTCATATTTTCGTGTTTATATTTGTAAAAGTGATGATTCCACGTGTTGTACAACTAATTATTATGTTCTCTGATCAACATTATTACTTTTGTACTTTTGTAGATGTTTAGGTGACAATCACCACGGTCGATCTGGGGATCCGCCGCTAATGAGCTCGTCCTGGAATCTGTACGACTCTGAATCTTACGATTCTTTACAGGACTGACCATGCCATTTTTATCGGCACTAGCTCAGAGAAGAGTGTTGAGAGGGGAGAAGGGGTGTTGGAGAGAGAGGAAGGTGTTGGAGTGGCTTTGTTATGTGTGTTTAGTCTGTATACGTCGTCAGGATGTCCCCTGTATGGGTGCAAGCATGTGAAACATGCTAGGACGTACTACCGCACCCACTAAATGTCCGCCGTGGCAGGGATTCGATCCCGGGTCTTTCAGATTCACACGCAAGCGTGCTCACCACTTGACCACCACGGCCTTGCATGGGGTTCTGTCATATATTCTTCCACAGAATACTTTGGCATGAAAGAGGTGGGACAGAGAGAACACCGTAAACAGCAAAATGAGGCTGAGCTGTTAGCCATGGAAGATGTGCATATCCTGGAAACTAATGACACTATTGAAATTCCCATAAACAATGCTGCATCATTAATCCACGATGGCCGTGCACCAGCAAAGCAACGTATACTGTTACGATCCAGGTTCTCAAAGACACAGGGCTCTTCAACATTGGACTAGATAATGGCAAAATGCAACAACGGTAACACTAGATCCAACCCCTGTCTTAAACACTGGAAAACAAAACACCATTACCGCCCTGAGTCGTGCCTGGACAACGAGGTATCCTATGACTCGGTTATTGGTGCACACACACTAGGCTGACGCTCGATGAAACAGCCTATTCTCAAACAGTAAAAGATTACTCGATTAGGTTACACAAAGAAAAGATAGTTAACGTGATTAATTAACGTTAAGGTAGATACTCAAATAACTGGCACTCCTGTATTAAAGAAAGTGCAATGCTAGTCCTGCAACATCAACTGGAAACTTCTGAAATAAGTCTGATGCTGGGAAGATGTTCGTAAAGAATCTTGAACAATTATAATGCAGAATACGGGTCACAATAAATACTAGGACATATAGTAATAATAGGCAGGCGAATAATAAAGACTGCGCAAAGGTAGTAATGCTCGACAACTAAAGAAATGCTTCGTGACACAACGCAACAGCCTACTAGGGTTGTGCAACTCAACAACAACCTCGGCTCAAAAGTGCAGTGAATAATAATGTTGCATACATATAATAATGGGGGCTTATCTCTAACCAGTGTCTGCTCAGTTAATGAAGTCTAGCTGGGGTATCAAGGCAGGGCAACAATGGGTGAGCATGCGGCTCGTAGCCTAACGTTGTCCGAAGGTGGTATAATGAAGATTACGTTATATGACGGGGATGCTCTCTTGATAAATCTAGGTCTCTAGTACCTAGTTCTATCCTGGCGATCCCTCAGAAGTCAACACAAAGAGGCAGCACTATGTTGTGAGGGATAGGCTATGGCCCTCTCACACCACAGCGCTGTGCTCGCAAAGTAAACCCACCCGAAGACAACTTAGGCTCCCACAGTACCTGTCGATGTCGTGCAGGGCTTAGCTAACACTGCACACATCGGAGACAACGACACAGTAACCTTACCCCTAGTCTAGCTTTAACCCTTAATTAGCGGCGAGCAACATAAGTCGAGTTAAATAAAGCTGGACTATGTGGCGGCGCTCGACATAGGTCGAGTGGCAATTTCAGCACGTAATGTGGCTGAGAGAGAGAGACAAGTGGTGGCAGGAGACTAGCGAGCGTATGACTGCTCCAGACCACCGCGGCGAACCTACTGACACAAATCTCAGCTCCCTCCTCCCTCTCTCACTCGCTACATACTCAATTATGTACCGAAAGTACCGAATTACCTGCTTTTTGCACTCGCGTTGCACGGTTATTGCAAGAAAACTATCCATCATACAAGGATCGTTATGGTGTCATTCGAAAGCTCTGTTTATGCCCTTTCAGGGATAGGTACTTATTTAGGCATGAAAATGATCACGTAAACAGCCCTATTTTGGCTAAAAACACCCCGCTGTGCGGTACATATAAATAAACCGCATAGGCCGCTCGTAAGGTGTTAAATAACCAGGCAGAATCACTCAACACCTTGCCAGGGAGACATATACCGGTCTACAATCTTCCCTAGAGAGGACACACACACGGAAAAGTCCGTCTCTCCAAACCTCATTAAAGCCTAATACATGGAAATATCTGAGAGCTTCGCGTACAATACGACTGGCCGACGGTGAACGTCTATGCTGAAACCAGAAGGGATGTTGAGTTTAATAAAGATTAGAGAATGAGAAAGGAGAAGTCGAGAGAGAGAAATAGTATGCAAAGTGGCGAGTATGGGGGGACAGAATTGCAAAGGATGTAGACGATACGCGTGTCAGGCCAGCTCTGAGCTGGTAAAAAACACAAGGCCGCGAGGGGCAGGGACTAGTTGACCACCCGGCCGCCAACGCCGTCAGTGCCCAAGCGGGCCGCGTGATAGCTCACCCCGCTGCCAGGTGTACCCCGTCACCCTCTCTCGCTCGCCTCTCACACAAGCAACATTTATATTATAGCGAATATAAAATGCAAGGCGCGGTCACCGACCAAAACAAAGACCATTTCTAGACTGTCTGTGGCAACACGACACTAATAACATAAAGCAGATCATTCTAGGACAACTGTAGCCCATCCCCCCATCCTGGCGAGCGCTAGCGAGCTGCAATGCCCCACGCAACCATTCTGCTAGCGCCGGGAGGCGTCACAATACAGAAAGACTATGTCGAAACGGGAGAAAAGACCAGCTCCAAGATTAATTGTAAGTATCATTTATTACATTTTCTCATGAAAATATGATCTCAATGACAACTTTGCTCAATAGTATTTGAACGAATGAATTTTTTTTCACATTTTCAGGCACGAAGAAGAGTAAGAAGATGAAGCAGCGATGCATAGTGGTATAAATGAGACGGAACACATCCAACCACGCTGGGAAAAAAGACAAATAAATCCGACACCCCGTTGTCTCATGGTCTCGAGGAAGAGGCACTGCAGATGACGTGCTACTTGAAACAACTGGTGAGCTGGTATCTTTATTTTTTCTTAAATTTCCCCTTGTGTTATACTTGCGATGTGTTATATGTTTATGTTACTAATAATTGTATTGTAATCAAGCATTTCAAAGAATTTTCTTTCTTTCACAGAACTAACAGAAGAGAGGGTTGATGACTTAAAAAGGCTTATACTTCAAAGTCTACATAACCGAATATATGCGACGAAGCACCTCTCTAAACATCATAGACGACAACTGAACAATGAGATCGAACGTGTCCGCAATATTAAGACTTTACGGACTGTTGATAATTTCTATGACCAACAAATAAAAAATAAAAAAGCTGAACTTGATGAACTGAAGAAAGAGAAAGGCCGAGAAAAGAATATTATACTCCTGCAGTGGCAGTGTGCAAGAAAGCTTCTAAATGGAAACAAAGGCCCAAATCGTAAATAGCCCAAAGCGATCAGCAAGACAACAAAGAGACCTGGCAGACCATGCCCAGTCGCCGGTTGCTACAGGGAATCAGCCAACCTACGGAAGCACATGGCTGTTTGCCACTCGTACCTAACTAACGACGATAGAGAGAATGTTTTGGCTGCAGCGAGTAGGTTCTCTAAGAAAAGGCCCCTGCCACCAACAAATGCAAAGAAAACAAACCTATATGATTGTTCCTTCTGCCCAAAATCAGTTAAACGGATCGATATGCACTTAAGAAAAACAAAGACTCTATGGAATACCAGGAACTCCTCAGACACGTACGTAAGGTTTGTTTTCCATAATTAAATTATTTTCTTAATAATAGGTCAAACATTAAAGAAATAAAAACAATTAACTTTAAAGTAAAGAAACATTGTAATGCATTTGTAATTAATTATATGCAAACTAAAACAGTACAACTTTTATTGTAAATATTTTGAATCATTAATTAAACATATCTCACATGAATATTGAATTATTTTCCAGAAAAGAAAAGAAACGTCACCTGCCAAAGTTGAGGATGTGTACCCATAGTAGCTGGCACCATGCCCGATGTTGCCACTAGAAATTTGTCCTAAACATTTTTTTCTGTTCTTTCACAGCAGTCGCCATGGCCCGGCAAGGACTCTCCCAGGATGACATCTCTTCGATGTTGGACGACTTTGAGGACGCCTCTAGTGATTCTGACAACAATTGCGACAACGAAGCTGAACATGACGACATCGAGGACGAGCTTATAGGTATAGAGCCCACCCACATTGTCGCTCCGTCGCCACCCACGGCAACCCTGGTGCCAGCACCAGACACGGATGCCCCCACACCTCCTCGTGCTAGCACTTCGTCATCACCACGTACCACCAGGAGTACTTTGGTGTCATTACGACGTGACTTCTCTTTTAGGGGCAGGGAGGAGCGACAGGAAAGGCAGGCAGTCACGGCTGCCATACAAACCTTCACCCTCCCAAAGAAGGCAGGACTACCACGGCAACATAGAAGGCCTCCCTCCAATTACGACAGTACCGACGATGAAGAGAGTGTGGATGACCTGCCACCCTCCACACCTGCGCGTATCAGTGGACCGCACGCACCTGCCACACCTGTCACACCTTCCGCACCTGCCACACCTGCCGCAACTCCCAGGGGCACTACCCGATCACCTGACGAAGCTGCAAGAAGTCTGTGTGTGGTCACCACCAGCTCAAGACCTGCATGGTATGCAACTCTTGAAGGTAAGAAACTACATCTTTTTTATTCATTTTTATTGGGTTTCTAAGTATCAAAGTAAATATATAATATTACAAAATAAGGGTCATAATTGTCAACAAAATCTCATTGAAAAGTCGGCCCTCTCAATGTAACGTCAAATAATACTCATTTTGGTATTTTTCGTTTGCCCTTTTTGTATTATTTTCATGTGTTTTTGGATGGTTATTTATATGCTGATTTGGTTCATAGGGTGCATATGTATGTTCATAGTGAGTTTTAGGCATATTCATTGAGAAGTACTTGATTTATGATTTTTTCCCCAGGATTTTTGCCCCCAAAAAGTCGGCCCTCTCAAAGTTCAATCAACATAACTTTATAGTATCGCTATCTATTAGTTCCTATTCCAATTTGTGAGCGTTACATGTCTTTTAGTATTTTTTTATAATTGTAATATGTAAAAGTGATTCCACATGTTGTACAACTATTTATTGTGTTCTGTCATATTTTCTTCCACAGAATACTTTGGCATGGATGAGGTGGGACAGAGAGAACACCGTAAACAGCAAAATGAGGCCGAGATGTTGCCAATGGAGGATGTGCATATCCTGGAAACTAATGATGCTATTGAAATTCCCATATACAATGCTGCATCATTAATCCACGATGGCCGTGCACCAGCAAACCAACATATGAAGAAAGAATAGGTCAACCTGAGAGATGCACTGATTGTGAGACTGTCCGTTCGATGCCTACGAAGAAATCAGGAGTTTATTGAATTTACAATCAGTGCATACGAGGGAAGAACAACAGGCGTCGAAGATGATAGAGTAGCACGACACAAAACGGGGTCCAAAGACCCCTGCATCTTCTACTTAGGCAATACAGAGGCAGCTGCTCTTGAGGCGTACATGAAATATTATCGCCCAGTAGTTGCCACATGTGTAAGGCCAAAATGTAAGATGTTTGTGAATCGGGAGGGCAACAACACCGATGGCCAATGTTGCTCTCACCTCTCAGTAGAAAATGTAGGGAAAATCATTGACAAGATGGGACTGAGGGCAGGCATTGTTGGGGAGTGGGCAGCCGGAAGCTACGACATGAACAGATCACAGCTGCCCTCAGAGATGAGGATACACCTGCCAACAGACAAGCCCTTGCAACCTTGGCCTGCCACAGCATGATAACATCCAGAAAAAAAATACGACTTCACCAATCACAGGACTACTGGAGAACGAGTTGTAAACATTCTAAAGGATCTACGTTGTGATGCAGCATCAGGGTAGGTGTTAATGAGGCATACAAGAAAGTTACAATTTTATTATTTTTATTTGGCAAAATGTACAAATCTATATATCTATTGCCTGACGCCGCAATCGCCGAAGGGGTGGCCACGAACGAACCACCCCCACGCACCTCTATCCCCAGTCAGTCGACGCCCCTCCCCCCAACCAGCACCGCCTTCGTTCATATACTTCCTCACTCCATCCTTCCACCTCTCTTTCGGTCTACCTCTCCCTCTCTGTCCCACCACCTAGCTCTCGTACACCCTCTTAGTCATTCTCTCGCTTTCCGACAACAATTGTGACAACGAAGCTGAACATGACGACATCGAGGACGAGCTTATAGGTATAGAGCCCACCCACATTGTCGATCCGTCGCAACCCACGCCAACCCTGTGGTGCCGGCGCCAGACACGGATGCCCCCACACCTCCTCGTGCTAGCACTTCGTCATCACCACATACCACCAGGAGTACTTTGGCATCATTACGACGTGACTTCTCTTTTAGGGGCAGGGAGGAGCGACAGGAAAGGCAGGCAGTCACGGCTGCCATACAACCCTTCACCCACCCAAAGAAGGCAGGACTACCACGGCAACGTAGAAGGCCTCCCTCCAATTACGACAGTACTGACAATGAAGGAGTGTGGATGACCTGCCACCCTCCACACCTGCGCGTATCGGTGGACCGCACGCACCTGCCACACCTATCACACCTTCCGCACCTGCCACACCTGCCGCAACTCCCAGGGGCACTACCCGATCACCTGACGAAGCTGCAAGAAGTCTGTGTGTGGTCACCACCAGCTCAAGACCTGCATGGTATACAACTCTTGAAGGTAAGAAACTACATCTTTTTTATTCATTTTTATTGGGTTTCTAAGTATCAAAGTAAATAATATTACAAAATAAGGGTCATAATTGTCAACAAAATCTCATTGAAAAGTCGGCCCTCTAACTCCCATTCATTATCACTCATCGGAACTGTATCATCCGCAAACAGCAGTATAGGTAGCTTCCACTCAATTCCCTCCCTTTTCAGCGATACACCAACATCCACTGCTCTTGATATTATTCCTTTCATGACTCCATCCATATATACAGTAAACAACCACAGGGACATCACACACCCCTGTTTCAAACCAACATTCAGGTCAAAGAACTCGCTCTGCTCACTCTCCACACGTATTGCTGCCTTTGCACCCTCATACATGCTCTTCACTGCCCTCAGCCACTTGCCATCTACTCCGTGTATGCTAAGTACTTTCCACAAACCTTCTCTATCCACTCTGTCATAGGCCTTCTCCAAGTCCATAAGGGCAACATACACCTTTTGTTTCTTCCCCAGATATTTCTCCACAACACAATTCAGTGTAAAAATCTGATCTACACATCCTCTTCCCTTCCGAAAACCTCCCTGCTCGTCGCTTATCCATTTTTCCATTCTCACTCTCATTCTCTCAATCACTACCCTACTGTATACCTTCCCTACTACGCTTAGAAGACATATTCCTCGGCGGTTACCACACACTCCTCTTTCCCCTTTGCTCTTATATAGAGGGACTATTATGCCAGTCTTCCAGTCATAGGGTGCACTCCCCTTCTCCCATGCTAGTTTGCACATTGTCCATACCCCTTCGATCACTATCTCAACACCATAACTCAACATTTCCCCATACACTCCATCTGTTCCTGGTGCTTTCCCCAACTTCACTCTTGGCATGGCTTCCCACACTTCTGACCTCCTGATCCCCACCATCCCCTCCCCTACTTATCTTCTTTTCCCTCCCACACCATATCCAACTATGTTTGCTGGCTCTTCATTCCTTACATTTAGCAACTCATTGAAGTACTCCCTCCATCTTTCGACTCTCTCTTGCTTCTCGGCTAGCATTCTCCCATTCTTATCTTTCACACCCTTACTGTTTCCCCCTGCTACCTTCCCTAACTTTCTTGACTTCTTTCCTGAACAGTTTCTTACTCTCCCTCCATTTTACACTCCGATTCCTTCCAAATTCCTTATCTACTCTCCTCTTACTTTCCTTCACTACTCTCTTCACCACCCTCTTACTCTCCACGTATCTGGCTCATTTCTGTCTCTCGAAATCTTCATTCCCTCTACTACCCAACCACTCTCTATATGCTTGCTTCTTTTCTTCCACAGCTATCTTTACTTTTTCTGTCCACCATGCTGTATCTTTCACTCCCCTCCCTCTTCTCCTCACTCCACACCCCTCCTCACATGCTGCACAGATCTCATACCTAAGCACCTTGCTCATCTCCTCCACTTCCTCCATAACTTCCAGGTCGAACCCACCTAGTCGTCTTTCTACTGCTCTCCTGTACTCTTCCCTGATTTCCTCCTCCTGTAACCTCTCCACCCTCCTCACCATTCCACCTACCTCTCGCCTCCCTCCAGCTATCCTCACCCACTTATTTTGTATCTTAACCTTAGCTACTACTACATAATGATCCGACAGACCCCCTCCAATACCCCTATACGGTCTAGCATCCATCACAGATTTCTTCATTCGTTCATCGACACATTCATAATCAATCAATGACTTTCGTTCCACCACGGTCTTATCCTTCATGATCACCCGTTTCCACGTGTGCCTGTGGATCATTCTGTGTCGAAAGAAGGTGTTGGCTATCTACAGCCTCCTCCCCACACATTCGTACAAATACTTCATTAAAATGGGGTCCGAGAGGTGAGAGACACACGGTAATAAAATTTTGCCAGTTGGTAAACATGCCAGAGGGTTATTGCATTCAAATTCCAACCTTACGTTAAATATCACTGTAAGGCCATTTGTCCCCTAAATTACTACTACATAATGATCCGACAGACCCCCTCCAATACCCCTATATGGCCTAGCATCCATCACAGATTTCTTCATTCGTTCATCGACACATTCATAATCAATCAATGACTTTCGTTCTACCACGGTCTTATCCTTCATGATCACCCGTTTCCACGTGTACCTGTGGATCATTCTGTGTCGAAAGAAGGTGTTGGCTATCTACAGCCTCCTCCCCACACATTCGTACAAATACTTCATTAAAATAGGGTCCGAGAGGTGAGAGACACACGGTAATATAATTTTGCCAGTTGGTAAACATGCCAGAGGGTTATTGCATTCAAATTCCAACCTTACGTCAAATATCCCTGTAAGGCCATTTGTCCCCTAAAGGATTAAATTTGTTTCAGAGAAAGTATAGTGAGAATATTAAAAGTCGGCATATCTATCATCTTTCAGGAAAAAGCATGGCTTGCCATTAATGGAGCTGGGAGAGGATGCCAGAAAGTCACACCCTTCAAAGCCTTCACATGATGTAAGTGCTGCCTGTCCTCTTCCCGGTCATTCAGGATACGTTTCGCCCAGGTAATTACACAAAATTTGAATTTGAAAATAAATTAAAAAAATTGTTTGTGTATTTAGGGAATTATTGTATACTAATAAATCATGCTACAATTAACTTTATATATGCATTGTTACGCTGGCCAGCTTGCCAGAATGTGCTCGTACTCGCTAGCGCTCGCCAGGGCAGTGAAATGGGCTATAATAATCGTAGAACGATGTTCTTTCTTTCCTAGTATTCATGTAGTCACAGCCAGATCAGTGGTGGTCTTTGTTCTTGTCTGTGACACATGGAAGTATTTTATATCAGTAATAGAGTATAAGATATGCAGTGTTAAGTTAAGGAGAAAGAGCGAGGTAGGCAGCGAGGTTGTATTATGTGCGTGTGTATGTACGTGTGCCTCCCTCGCTCGCGCGGGCTTTCCCACGCTCTTGATTGGCTGGCGGGCCTGGCGCGTCCTAGGACGCTTGCTTTTCATGACGTAGTGGTCTGTGATTGGGTGCCGCTGTCCTAGTGTTGGTGCTGGGGGGGTCCCCGCCGCGTATCTCCTTAGAGCTTGGCAAGGTGTGCTTGGTCCTAGACGTCCCTTGCAATCTGTCCCCCAATCTAACCCCCTGTACTGCTGTTTGTCTCTCTGAACTTCTTCTTTTCCATTACTTCACATCTTTATTCAATTACTAATCCCTTCTGGTTCTGCATACGACTTCCATAGTCGGCCAGTCGTATTACCAGCACCAGTTCTCACATATATGTTTTGCACTAGCTTTAGGGATTATTAGTCATAGTCACATGAGTCATATTATCATTGGGTGCTTCTAATTATTGAGTTGTTCTTTGTTACTATTTAATGCTAGACAGTGGAGGGTATCTTTAGTCGTTGTCTGAGTTATGTACATGGCAAGTCAGAGCCTGTACGACTTCGACGGAGCTAGGTGCCAGTAACCCTTGTGCATATTTTCCTGTGCGAGTGTAGCAGTATACAAGCGAAGGGCTTTTGCCTACACTTACTTGTATACTTGCTGCCTCATTTTGTTGACCTTTGTGGAGCGCCAGGGTAAGACCAGATACTTGAGATCTGGACTTACCAAGAGAGCCTCCTAGTCACTTAACGTAACATAAGGGAAATCTGTTCAAGGGGAGACAGTAGGCTACGAGCATGTTTGCGCTCTGCCTATCCTCCTGGTACCTTTTATGCCGCTCCTAGACTTTATTAGTAATAAAGACAGCATTGTGTTTATTAACTTTAACTGTGTATGCTTTAGGAATTATTCACATATTTGTTTTGCCTAGGTTGATGCTTGGTGCACAACCCCGTATGGCTGTTACTTTGGCTAAGGAAGTACTGTTTTGAGTGGCTATTATTAGTGCTGTCACAGAGTTGTTGCACTCCCTTGTTATATATATGTATCCTACTTATTGGTGTATTTAAGATACACGGTTTGGTGTCCTGCCCCTGCATTATTCTGTTCTATATTAACGAGCATCTTAGAGCATCAGACGTTTTCAGAAGATTCCATATCTGTTTGCTGTAGGACTAGACTTTCAGTGTTTTCATAGAGCATTGAAGAGTTTAGTGTTGAGTACAGACTCACACTAAAGTTAACGTAAGCATATACTCCTTTATTAAATCTTGTTATAGTTTATTCAAGCATTGTTATTACTTAAGAGCATTTTATTAACGTAAAGTACTCCTTTTGTGAGTAGGCTTTGCCGTCACCGGAAAGCCTTTGTAGAAGTGCACTAAAACCCAGTTAATTGATACCCTGTTATCCAGTAGATTAACTCTGGAGGGTTTTAAGTGTTTTGTTCACTGGCGTAATAGTTCGAAGGTTTGGAATTAGCGTACCGTTGTTGCAGATATAGCCTATCATCTAGTCCATTATTAAGTGCCCTTGTTTATTTCGTAGTGCCGGTCGTAACAAATGGCGACCTTAGACCAGTATATAGTGAACTGAATATTGCAGTTTTTCTTTTTGGAGAAATCTTATTGCCATTTGGAGTTTAATTTATTTCTCGCATTGTTGGCAGTGGACATTGTTTTGAGGATATATAGAACTTGTTGGAGTTTATTGGTGACCTAGTATTGCACTCAAGAACATCTTCGAATATGTTTTGTGAATAAAGCTACGCGAGAGTTTGGCTACTTTTGTCTTGACTTGAGAATTTTGTTGTTGACTTCATCATGTCACTGGACGGGTCTGAACATAGTGAGGGCACAGTGCGAGAGACAGGCGAGGAGGTGGAGAAGGTGGAGTTGTCTAACGGCGTTCGGGTGGTGAACAACGAGGAGGATGCTCTGATTTTTTTGGAGGAGTCTGTGTCGGCGGACCGGGTGTCGGGGCTAGACCGGTACGGACTGCAGTGTGTAGCCACGGTCTTAGGGTTGCCCGGTACTAGTGGTTTGTCGAGAGGTGAGCTGGTTACCTGGGTGCTCGGTGGGGTGCATGGGGCTTTGGGTGGAGCGGGAGCTGGGGCACCTTCGGCCCAGCCCCCATTCCACTCGACTCCTATCATGGCGCCCCCTCGGGCTCCGGAGCCGGATACGTTCCCGCAGGCCGATGCCCGCTGGCGGTTGGGTATGCCTCTAGGTGATTCAAGGGGTGGGTCCCCAATAGTAGCACCCCCTCCTCAGGGTTTGTCTTCCGAGATGTTGTTTCAGCTCGAGCTCGCTAAACTTAAGCAGCAGTCTGAGCTCGAGCAGCGGAAGCATGAATCTGAGCTCGAGCAGAGGAAGCATGAGGCTGAGCTCGAGCAGAGGAAGCATGAGTCTGAGCTCGAGCAGCGGAAGCATAAGTCTGAGCTCGAGCAGCGGAAGCATGAGTCTGAGCTCGAGCAGCGGAAGCATGAGGCTGAGCTCGAGCAGCGGAAGCATGAGACTGAGCTCGAGCAGCGGAAGCATGAGACTGAGCTCGAGCAACGAAAGAATGAGGCTGAGCTCAAGTATAAGTATCAGGCTGAGTCTGCAAGGTATTGTGCCGATATTGATCTAGAGAAAACTCGTGTAGAAGTGACAAGGAACCGGGTCGCCCAGGGGGGTCGACCCCATGACCAGTCCCTGTCGCATCTACTAAAGTTGGTTCCAGTGTTTGATGAGGTAGGAGTTACCGAATTTTTTCTCCGGTTCGAGAAAAAGTGCCAGGAGCACCAATGGCCCGAGGAGAAGTGGGTAGCCCTTGTTTCGTCACGTTTGACGGGGAAAGCACTCAAGGCGTTTTTTTTTTTTTTTTTTTTTTTTTAAGAGACAATGAACGGAGGAAGGAAAAACACAGATAAAACAAAAAGGTCCATGTGCCTAAAGGCATCCTCCATTCATAAAATGTTTGTAACAACTGGATTTAAACTTTTGTAGATTGTAAGTTTGTGGAAAGCAACTCGAGGGAAGTGAATTCCAAAGAGTAGTAATTCTAGGGATAAATTAATTTTGATAAGCAGAAGTTCTGCATTGTGGAGGAGAAAGTGTAAATTCATGGGCGCTCTCAGGTGCCCTAGTTCTACGGGGAAAGATGTGGAGAGGCAGCACAATTGAAGCAAGTTCCTCGGAACAATTGCTGTGAAAATATCTGTAAAATAATGCAAGGGATGCAACATATCTTCGTATGGATAATGTAGGAAGGTCCTGTGTGATTGCAGGGTTATTGATTAATCTAATAGCTTTATTTTGAATTTTGTCCAACTGCCTCAATGCAACCACTCCACTTCCACTCCACAGAGGTGAACAGTAATCCATCTGAGAACGCACATGACTTTTATATATTACGGCCAACTGCTCGTCAGTGAAGAATTCTCGAACTCTGTACAGGAGTCCCAGTTTTTTAGAGGCATTCTTAGCAATGCTTCTAACATAATGTGTCCAGCTCAAGTTAGTAGTTAATGTTACACCGAGAATGTCAATACTAGGGGAAGTGGGAATATTTACATCATTAAAAAATATATGGGAGTCAGTGAGATTCTGTCGGTTAGAAAATTGAATGTACTTGGTTTTCTGTGCATTAAAGGAAACTAGATTCTTTTGTCCCCATTCATTAATTCTAGAAAGGTCCTGGTTCAGAGAAATTGCAGTGTTTATTTTTGAATTTATAAGATCGGGTTGGGTGAAAGAAGTGGTAAATGTGAAGGAACTGTGGAGCGTTGAGTCATCTGCGTAGGAATGTATTGGATTATGAGTGGTAGATATGAGATCATTGATATGAATGAGGAACAGAGTTGGGGCCAAAACTGATCCCTGGGGAACACCAGCATTTATTGAGTGAAATTGAGAATAAAGGCCATCAACCATTACACATATTTTTCTGTTATGAAGATAAGAAGAAATTAGTGGAACTAATGATGCAAGGCCGTAGTGTGATATCTTCGACAATAAGGATTGATGCCAGACTCTATCAAATGCCTTTGATATATCCAGTGCTATTGTATGTGTTTCACTATGTTGGTATGTAGCTTGGTTGATTTGATGCGTAAGAAGGCAAAGAATGTCTGCAGTTGATCGACATCGTCTAAAACCATATTGCCTATCACTGATTAATTTATTATTCTCAAGATGCTTAATTATGTGATTATTTAATATAATTTCAAAGACTTTACCAAGAGTGGAAGTTATAGCTATTGGTCTGTAGTTTGATGGATCTGAAGAGGCACCTTTTTTAGGAACTGGATGGATGTTTGCTTCTTTCCAGGGTACTGGGAAGCATGAGGTATGAGTACACAGACGGAAAAATTTTGCCAATACAGGAGCGAGCACCAAGGAGCAATTCCTAAGTACTATTGGGATAGTAGTAGTAGATAGGTGGGCGGGTGCCCAACCCCGAAAGGGCGGGTGCCCAACCCCGAAAGGAGTTGAAATAGGGGAGCTATCCCCCCGCCAAAGGCGGCTTTCTAAGGCCTTTCCTAGCTGATGCTGAGAGGATTGGGTTCTAGTCATGTGGTGCTGGGCTGGTCTATCCGAGTGAGAACTGAGCGATCTCTGCCATACCCATAGCTTACTCTGACTGTTCCTTTTACTTATATATCTTCTAGATCTCAAGTGGCGGCGTCTTTTCCGTGGATTGACCTCCCTACTGCCAACCTAGAAGTTGGCAGATTGGGAGCCAAAGCGTCACATTTTTCCCGTACCCCTCAAATTTCCCTTCATAATTGCTGAGGGGCACAGGGCCTTGGGTGGGCTTTGGTTTCCCGGGCGTTTCCGCACCTTCCTCAGCTCCCTGCCTTGGAGTGGCTTCGGTCACCCGGGCTTTGTTAGTGGTAAGCAGGGAGGATTTTGTGGGGGCGCTCATTTATGGCCTTGGCCTTGCTTGAGACCTTGGGGCTGTTCGGCCAGACAGCCTGGGGAACAAGAACAACAACAACTATTGGAGGAATTTCATCTGGACCAGGAGCCTTATCTACTGAGAAATTCTGCAAAATAATTTTGACATGTCTGGTGTGGATCTTAAGTGAGGGAATTTCAGGCGAGTCAAAATTAAGTACAGGGACATCTTGATTTATTTCATCTAAGGTTGAGTTGGTGGAGAAAATATCCGCAAGAAGGTTAGCTTTACCTCGTGGGTTACTTACAAGATTGCCAGTCAGAGATTTTAATGGTGGAATGGATGAAGCAGTAGTGAAGTTGGATTTGAATGAGTTAAGAGTAGACCAAAATATTTTGTTATCATTTGGATTATTTAGAAGTTTATTTGCCTGCTTGTGGAGAAAGTTTGGTTTAGTTAGGTTTAATACAGTTTTGGCATGATTTCTGATGTTTCTAAAGTAATTAAAGGCTTCATGTATTTTTGATCTTGTGTATGCATTGTAGGCTATTGCTTTTTGTTCAGTTACTCTAGCACAATTATGGTCAAACCATTTAGGTGAATTAGATATTTTACTGTACTTTTGATGAGGAATAAAAGTTTCCATTCCAATTTTTACAAAATCTTGTATGTGGCTCAAGGTGGAGTGTGCATCATTAGAAAAGAAAGAGGTCCAGGGAATATCAATAAAGAAACCTTGAAGACCCTCCCAGTCTGCCCTATCGTAATGCCATTTATTCATCAAAACAGGTTCAGAGTGGGAAGGTGTGGTAGGTGATAGACAGGTGGCCTGTGTCAGACAGTGATCAGAAGATCCAAGCAGGGACCTCACTGTAACATCATAATTTTCTGAATTGGTTGTTAAAAATAAGTCCAGTAGGTGGGAATTATGATTAGGATTATCTGGTACACGGGTGGGTTGGTTGACTAGTTGAGTGAGATTAAATGAGTCTGCAAATAGCTCACATTCAAAACCAGCATCATCAGTCCTGGCTGAATGAGTGAGCCATTCAACATTATGGACATTAAAATCACCCAACACAGTGATTTCAGAAGAAGCATTTAAGTTGAGGACACTGAGTTGTGAGGACAGAGAATCAAAAAGACTTTGCTCTGGAGGAGTATTTGGGGAACGGTAGATGCAACATATGTATTTAAATTTACCAGCAGAAATTAATTTGTATATAGAATAATCAAAATAGGGACAATTGAAACTAGTAACCTCCTAGTATGATGCTTTGCCCCTAGATTCCTGCGTGAATTATGAGGCGTTGAAAGAGGCTGTCCTGAGGGTGTATGAGTTGCAGCCAGAGACCTATAGGCTGAAATTTAGGGCTGTTCCCAAGAGAAAGGAGGATACTTTCCAGGAACATGCTAGTGAGCTGTCAGATGCATTTGAGAATTGGTTAAGATCGGAGAAGGCAACTACTTTTGAAGCAGTGAAGCAATTAGTGTTGTTAGAGCAATTTTTAAAATGTACTGGCAGTGACTTGACTCTTAACCCGGGAACTGCGGGAATACTCTTAAGAGTTCCCCCGGCGGACTGCGGGAAGACTCTTAAGAGTCAGAGAAAAAAAAAATCAACTTTAACCCTCCTCTAGCGGGTGCTCTGTGGCCGTTTTGGGCCTTTCTGGGCCGTTCTGACTGCTATATCAACCATCAGTATGAAAGGAACTGTATTGCGCCGAAAACTAGGTGGAAATCGCTACACAATGACGCCACATACAGCTACGTAGCACTCGTGGAGCACTGACACTGTTACCTCGAAGATGGATGTTTAGCTGATTTTGCTACCTTGCTCACTTTTAGCGAACTATTGGTTACACTGTCATCCTCTCGCGCGGTGGGGGAACTGGAGTTAGTGTGGGCCGGGAGGCCACAGATGTCGGACGTATGGATCATTACTATCCCACCCATTTTCACTCGATTTCCACCCTTTTTTCACCCGTTTTTTGCCAGTTTTTTTACTCGACTTATGTGGTGAGCCATTTTTTAAGGGTTAAACATCGAAAAAAAAAAAAAAAAAAAAAATTGCCCCTGGGCCATGCAAAATATCACTCCTCTACCTCCCCTCCTTCCCCACTTTCCTCCCCTCCTTCAGTTATCACCTATTTTCCCTGTTATTCCCTTATTCTGAGGTATATTTTCGTGCTAACATTAGCGAGTTGCAAGCAGGGCATTGTCATCCCAGTGCATACCACCTCCTTTACGTAGGGCCCGTGGTACCCGTCTTGCAACTCAATCCCACCCCTACGCTGTGCAACTCTCCAACCCAAGAGTGAAACGTTACTCTCAAACTTTCTTCTACTCAACATCTGAGCTCTGGAACTCTCTCCCAGAATCAGTCTTTCCCTCTTCCTATGACTTAAATTGTTTCAAACTCCGTGTGTCCAGGCATTTTGGCTCGAACGTCCCTTGATTTTGGCCCTGTCACTCTTTCAACTATGGGGGAGGCACTCGCTATAGGCAGTTATGCCTTTTGCCTCCCTCAATCACATAGAAAAACAAAAAAAAAATAAAAAAAATGTTAGCAAGCGAGTGCAAGAGAGAGAGAGAGAGTATCGATCGACTGTGTCTCAGTGGCCTTGCGGGAAATTGGCGGGAAAGCAGGTTGCCTCACCCATACATTATGCAACTCGCGGCCTGTATCTCCGATTTTGACCATCCAAACGCTGTTTTCACTCGTTTTATTGTTGTAACAGGTTAATACCTTTATAATCAACCCATAATAGGCGCGTATGGATAAATATTAATTATATTTATGGTAAAATGAATATTTTAGTGATGGAAACAGCTCAAATACGTCAGCACAGGCAGAGGTGTCTAATTACCCCCATGCGCACTTCTTAGGTTAACCTGAAGCAACCTAAAACTCTGCAGGAGGCGGCTAAGATGGTTGACCTCAGGATGTCATTGATTCGTGGGTGCGGGTCTGCACAGAGAGCTGAGGCAGGTAACCAGGGGCGTACCACTCCACCCCCCCCCCTGCCCCCCCCCCACCCCCGAATTAATGACACAAATAATTATCCATTTAAGAGTACTGTTACCAATTATGATCCCAAGTCGAAACCCTTCCCGTTCAAGAAAGACCAGGGCCCTTCCTCACCTCAGAGGAAGTCCAAGAGCGAAGTGGAGTGTTTCAAGTGTCATGAGAAGGGGCATATTGTGCGCTCATGTCCGAGCACACCGCCTACAGCAGTGATGTCACTAGTGAGCAACATTTCCGTGTCTTTGAGGTCTTCCGCGTTTGCCCGGGGTAAACAGTCGGTTGCGAAGTTACCGCCGGTGCAGAAGCAGCAGGAGGGCTCATCACCTGTCCGAGATGTTTTTTGTGGTCATAGGGGGTACGGCACTGTGAGGTGGGCTGGTGTGGAGCATAGGCTTGAGTTGTTGCGTGATACGGGCGCTTCCCAGACACTTGTTAAGAATTTCACTGGCAAGCCTATTAACGCGGCTCGGGTTGTGGTGGTTCAAGGTATCAATGCTACGCGGTCTTACCCGCTGGTCAGAGTAGAGCTTGAGGTGGACGGTGTGACACGAGAGTTGGATGTGGGGGTTGTGGAGAAGTTGCCAGTTGAGGGGGTCGACCTCCTTCTCGGTAACGACTTTGCGGTGCTCACTTCCGAGGTTCCACCCTTAGTCGTTGCCGAGAGGGCGGCCGACACGAGTAGGGAGGGGCAAGCGGGGCTCGAGAGATCTCAGTCCGCTCAGGTGTCACAGCCTAGTACCCAGGTATCAGACCAGCGGAGGAAGGGTCGGAAGGAGAAAGTCAAGGCTGGTCGGGTTGAGAGTTTGGACCCAGCGGCACTCCTTGGTGACTCGGTACTTGACCCAAAGGTGAGCTCCGGAGTGGCCCCAGAACCTGTCCCCCCTAGTGACATGGTTGGGCGTGATGGCACTCCGCGACAGAGTAGTTCTCAGGTGCAACGAGAAGATCCTAGTCTTGAGAGTTGTGGGAACGGGGCTATTGAACTCGGCGAGGACGGGGAAGCATGTCATGTGAACCTGTTAACCTAAGACGTGCGCATGGGGGGTATGAGACATCACATTCCTGTGCGCACGTATTTGAGCTGTTCCCCTCACTAACATCGTTATTTTACCATAAATAGCATTAATACTTATCCATATGCGCCTATTATAGGTTGATTATAAAGGTATTAACCTGTTACAACAATAAAACAAGTGGAAACAGTGTTTGGATGGTCAAAATCGGCGATACAGGCCGGGAGTTACATAATGTATGGCTGAGGCAACCTCCCTGCCCTCCTCCCCTCCCCTTGTCTGGAGAGACACTGTTACGCAATAGTCTCTCTCTCGCTCTTTCCCACGCTTGGTAACAGTGATGACAACTCTCTGCTACCAACTCGCTAATGTTAGCACGAAAATAGACCACAGAATAAGGGAATAACAGGGAAAATAGGTGATAACTGAAGGAGGGGAGGAAAGTGGGGAAAGAGGGGAGGTGGAGGAGTGATATTTGGCATGGCCCAGGGGCAAAAAAAAAATTAAAAAAAAAAAAAAATAAAAAAAAAAAAAAAACAAATTTGGGGTGTTTTAAATGGATTTTTTTTCCCCCAGACTCTTAACTCGTCGAGCCCCGGCTGATTATTAATAAATGTACACCCAGAACCCGGCCGGTTTTGAAAAATGGTTTTTATTCCAGAAACAATAGCGAATGGGTTAGGAATGAAGGAAAAACCACGAAAAAACGATCAAAAAGCTCAAAAAATGGTCCTACAGAGCCCCCGAAAACGGATTTTACAAGAGTAAAAAATATAAGGCAATTTCCCCCGTGTGCGTGCGCGCTCACGCGCACGCACGTGGACTTTGAAAGTTTTCAACCATCGGCACGGTTGCGTGGGATACGTACACAGTTCCCATACAAATCTGAGCCCTCTCGAGTGGCTACACCTGAGGTTACGGTCGGAGCAATTAGGGTGACTCGTCAGACGCGTTGCTGGGGCTGTGCGTTACATACATCGCCGACGCGCCAGACGCGTCGCTGGTGCTGGACGGGTTAAGAGTCTTCCCGCAGTCGCCCGGGGAAACTCTTAAGAGTCTTCCAGCAGTTGCTGGGTTAAAGGAGTTTGTGAGGCAACCACCTGAGCAGCTTACTTTCCCTGTGTTGGTCTGCAACGGCCAAGGTACAAAGGAGTACAAAGGAAATCAAGCAACAACAGATATAGTGACCCTTCTAGGCTGCTTGTCCTCCAAAACACTGAGGATCAAGTGTCCAAACAGTGGTTTAGAGTGGGTAAGGGAACATTGGAAAGGGAACTACTGCCCTGCCACTAACGTGGCAGGACTAGGAAGAGAAGGAGAAGGAGGTGGAGAAGGAGAGGGGGACAGTGAGGTACAGGTGGTGCAAAGTTGGGATTGTAATGTCTCGGCGGAGCAGTGGGCGGGGGACACGAGTCAGGTGGCTGTGGAAGCGCTTGAGCACCTGCCTGAGCAGCAGTGTGCAGCGCTCCAGCACCTGCTCGGTTCATACCCCACTGTTTGTGCCGAGCACCCAGGCCTCACAACTCATGCGGTGCACGATGTTCTGCTGACAGGTCACTTGAGTGTGAGTAAACCGTTGGCCTCGTTGTTTCAGTGGTTCAAGGTGGGCGACGAGGCTTTGTCAGGTCAGGGTCGACCCATGGCTGCTAACAGTGGTGGTCAGAATCAGGACATTGAGCAGATTGGTGAGCTTGGCTGTGGAGTGGAGGCGCCCGGTCGTCGCATAGCCTCCCAATGCTGCCCTAGTAATATGCAACAGCCCTACCATAGACCGACTGTATCTGGCCATGTCGCTGAAGGCGGTGATGCTGCGCAGGCAGATGTAGTCGCAAGGAATGCGGGGGTGCGCATGTACGGTATCGGCGGGGGAGCATTAGCAATTATGAACTGTGGGAGTGACTGCACAGGTGGTACAGATTGTCCCTCTCGTGACCTGGCTGTTCTAGGGACAAAGGTGGAGAAGGAGGGAGACTATAGTGTAGAAACTGCAGTCTCGGCTGGGTTGTGGGAGGGCTATGAGCATGTTGTTCTTCGAGATAAGTTGCAACCTCTTGTTCCTAAGCATCAAGAGAAGTTGTTTACTAGGCTGTGGCAGTATGTCCGCATGGTTGTTGATTCTCCAGGCCTTATGTATGGGGTAGAATCCGACATGGAGGCTGGAGACAGTGCAAGGCTCAAATTGGCTCCCTACAGTATAAATCCTGCTCGACAGCCTGTTGTGAAAGCAGAGCTGGACTACATGTTGAAGAATGGTCTGAGGGATAAGGGATATCGTGAGTGGTCGTTGCCAGTAACTTTGCAACCTGAGTTAAGTGGCAAGATCCGTGTGTATGTTGATTGCAAGAGTGTTGGTGCATCATCCCTGACAGACGCCTATACCTTATCCAGAGTTGACGACCCCATAGACCGCATCGGGGCTGCATCGGGCCCATAGCCTAGTACACACAGCCCGTAGCCTAGTAGGTAGAGCTCTCGTCTCACACACGAGGGGTCGGGGGTTCAATCCCCGGCCGGGCGGAGACAAATTGGGCTTGTCTCCTTTCATGTGTTAGCCTCAGTTCACCTAGCTGTAAATAGGTACCTGGAATAAGTGGACGACGTTGTGACGTCCCTTCTGGGGTTGGCAAAAATGGTACAAGGCGAGATGGGTATCATATGGTTCACCTAAGCTGATGGCTACCTAAGCCTTCGGGCGAGACGGTACCGTCTATAGTGAGAATGGTACCATACAGATCCACCCTAAGCCTTCGTTTCCAATGTCGCCAATTGGCTAAATACAGACTACACACACATGCACAGCCATTCCAACAGTACATAAAACACAACATGCATTTCACGCAATACATTCCCAGTTAAGGAGGCGCGATAATAATGAGCTTAGCTCGCATTGCGTGGATTCCCCTTGACGAACAAGTAACTGAGTAACTGAGTAGCTTATCACTAAGGTAGAAATAGAGACAGGTTATTGGCAGGTCCCGTTGCCGGAAAGAGCGAAGAGAAGTGCCAGTCTTGTGATGGACTGGGCAGTTTATCAGTGCCAGGTGTGGTTTTGCTGCCGAAACACAAGTTGGATGTGTGGCATGTTAAGGGCACTGATAATGTTATGGCTGATTGTTTGTCACGGGAGGTTATGTCTTAAGGAGAACCCTCGCCGTTCAGTCAGTGTTTGTTTGAGAGTGGAGAAAAATTAGGCTTGCCCCTGTAGTACAAAGCCACCAAAAACACTATTAAAAATAGTACAAAAACCTCACATAAAAACTCTTTCTTTTGATAGTATATAAGTGCAGTATGTTACAGCAAGAATCTAAGACATTCTGAGTGTTGTCTTAGTAGGCTAGGCTTGTTGAAGCTTGCTCGTTGAGCGTAATATGCTAAGTGATACTATTCTTTTGGGGAAGTGTTGTGTAGATTTTTTTTATATATAATGAAGTGTTTTATGTTGTGATTGTGCCTTGTTTTCACAACTTGGGGGAGTAGCTGGGTGAGGCGGGGTTTATGAGCATTCTGTCTGGTCAGATGTGGCGTTTACCTGAGGTTAAAACGTCCCACATCTTGGGCGGGGTGTTACGCTGGCCAGCTTGCCAGAATGTGCTCGTACTCGCTAGCGCTCGCCAGGCCAGTGGAATGGGCTATAATAATCGTAGAACGATGTTCTTTCTTTCCTAGTATTCATGTAGTCACAGCAAGATCAGTGGTGGTCTTTGTTCTTGTCTGTGACACATGGAAGTATTTTATATCAGTAATAGAGTATAAGATATGCAGTGTGAAGTTAAGGAGAAAGAGTGAGGTAGGCAGCGAGGTTGTATTATGTGCGTGTGTATGTACGTGTGCCTCCCTCGCTCGCGCGAGCTTTCCCACGCTCTTGATAGGCTGGCGGGCCTGGCGCGTCCTAGGACGCTTGCTTTTCATGACGTAGTGGTCTGTGATTGGCTGCCGCTGTCCTAGTGTTGGTGCTGGGGGGGTCCCCGCCGCGTATCTCCTTAGAGCTTGGGAAGGTGTGCTTGGTCCTAGACATCCCTTGCAATCTGTCCCCCAATCTAACCCCCTGTACTGCTGTTTCTCTCTCTGAACTTTTTCTTTTCCATTACTTCTCATCTTTATTCAATTACTTATCCCTTCTGGTTCTGCATACGACTTCCATAGTCGGCCAGTCGTATTACCAGCGCCAGTTCTCACATATATGTTTTGCACTAGCTTTAGGGATTATTAGTCATAGTCACATGAGTCATATTATCATTGGGTGCTTCTAATTATTGAGTTGTTCTTTGTTACTATTTAATGCTAGACAGTGGAGGGTATCTTTAGTCATTGTCTGAGTTATGTACATGGCAAGTCAGAGCCTGTACGACTTCGACGGAGCTAGGTGCCTGTAACCCTTGTGCATATTTTCCTGTGCGAGTGTAGCAGTATACAAGCGAAGGGCTTTTGCCTACACTTACTTGTATACTTGCTGCCTCATTTTGTTGACCTTTGTGGAGCGCCAGGGTAAGACCAGATACTTGAGATCTGGACTTACCAAGAGAGCCTCCTAGTCACTTAACGTAACATAAGGGAAATCTGTTCAAGGGGAGACAGTAGGCTACGAACATGCTTGCGCTCTGCCTAGCCTCCTGGTACCTTTTATGCCACTGCTAGACTTTATTAGTAATAAAGACAGCATTGTGTTTATTAACTTTAACTGTGTATGCTTTAGGAATTATTCACGTATTATTTTAGCCTAGATTGATGCTTGGTGCACAACCCAGTATGGCTGTTACTTTGGCTAAGAAAGTACTGTTTTGAGTGGCTATTATTAGTGCTGTCACAGAGTTGTTGCACTCCCTTGTTATATATATGTATCCTACTTATTGGTGTATTTAAGATACACGCTTTGGTGTCCTGCCCCTGCATTATTTCTGTTCTATATTAACGAGCATCATAGAGCATCAGACGTTTTCAGAAGATTCCTTATTTGTTTGCTGTAGGACTAGACTACCAGTGTTTTCATAGAGCATTGAAGAGTTTAGTGTTGAGTACAGACTCACACTAAAGTTAACGTAAGCATATATTTCTTTATTAAATCTTGTTATAGTTTATTCAAGCATTGTTATTACTTAAGAGCATTTTATTAACGTAAAGTACTGTAAAGTGATGTATGGGGCTGAGACATGGGCTCTGAAGAAAAAGGAGAAAAGAGGGCTGGATGTGATGGAGATGAGCTGCTTGAGGAGTATGTGTGGAGTTACTCGTAGAGACAGATTGAGGAATGAAGAGATACGTAGGAGAGTGGGGCAGCAGGAACATTTGTCAGCCAGAGTGGACAGAAGGGTGCTGAGCTGGTATGGTCATGTTGAACGAATGGGAGATGAAAGGCTTACAAAGAGAATATGTGAGTCAGGTACAAGGGGAGATAGAAGGGCAGGAAGACCCCAATTGAGATGGAGAGACTGTGTAAGAAAGGCTTTGGATGATAGAGGAATGACTATAGATCAGGCAGGGGAAGTGGTGGTGGACAGGAGTGAATGGAGAATGCTTGTGAATAGTTGAGTGAACACGTGGTCATTTGGAGTAAGGGGTCGGGCGCAAGTTGGACTAGATAATAGTCCATCAGGCGCCTGGCCCGGGGAGACGATTAATATGAAGGGTGTGCCTGGAAGTGTGGTGGGAGGGCTTGTGGCTTTGGCTCCGCTGCATGTCTGCCTGCCGAGATCGGAACCTCTCCGGGTGGTCAGGGGCCGGGGGAGTGCTGGAGCGACCTAGGTAACCCTGGTCTCTGGGTCTTCTCCTGGGTGACCTGGATGTGTGAGAGTTTGTGTTTTTTATCTGTGTTTATTTTTTGTTTTATGTTGTTTTTGTGTTTTCCCTGTTCTTGCTCTGTCTTGAGTCGGGTACCCCCAAAATGGGGATTGGGCCTGAGCATATAGATAGATAGATAGACTCCTTTTGTGAGTAGGCTTTGCCGTCACCGGAAAGCCTTTGTAGAAGTGCACTAAAACCCAGTTAATTGATACCCCGTTATCCAGTAGATTAACTCTGGAGGGTTTTAAGTGTTTTGTTCACCGGCGGAATAGTTCGAGGTTTGGAATTAGCGTACCGTTGTTGCAGATATAGCCTATCATCTAGTCCATTATTAAGTGCCCTTGTTTATTTCGTAGTGCCGGTCGTAACAGCATTAAAAAAAAACTTATGTATATTTTTTTGCCCACACTTTTCAGGTGACAGTCAACTAATGTACCCTTGGATGATGGGACTCGGTCAGTTCCAGGACTGTGGATCTCGGTCATGGATGAGCAAGGGCCTTCTTCGCCAGTTACACCAACCATCATAAAAGTGCAGGATCACAATCGGATATTGAGGTGAACCAAGCAGCCCTGGATCAGTGAAGCATCGACAAGTTCCATCGTCAAGAAGTTAAAAATTGATAGATCATGAATCTGTCAACATTTTAAAAATGCAATCTATCTACCTATCTTTAGCCTGACGCCGCGATCCCCGAAGGGGTGGCCACGAACGAACCGCCCCCATGCGCCTCTGTCCCCAGTCAGGCGACGCCCCTCCCCCCAACCAGCACCGCCTTCGTTCATATACTTCCTCACTCCATCCTTCCACCTCTCTTTCGGTTTACCTCTCCCTCTCTGTCCCTCCACCTCGCTCTCGTACACCCTCTTAGTCATTCTCTCATTTTCCATACGTTCCATATGGCCGAACCATCTCAAGTTGTTCCTTTTCACACTTTCCAGCACATCTACCTCCACACCACACCTTCTTCTTACGTCCTCATTCGTCTGTCTATCCCTCCATGTAACCCCGCACGCACTTCTTAAGTAATGCATTTCCACTGCTCTCACTCTTGGTCTGAGTCTCTCAACCAACGTCCATGCTTCGCTTCTGTAAGTCAGTGTCGGGATTACCACACTGTCATGCAAGGACTTCTTCACTTCCATACTGACCACCCTATTTCTTGTTACTGCTTTCAGCGTTCCTACAACCCTCTTCCCCTGTTGTACCCTCTTCGGCACTTCTTCATCCATAGTCCCATCTTTACTCAACACACTGCCCAGATACTTAAAAGAGTTGACGATCTCCATAGCCTGACCGTTCAGCTTCACCTCACACTCTGTGACTTCACCCCTTTCGAAGACCATAACCTTGCTCTTCCCCGCATTTACCTTCAAATTCCATTTTTCGCACACTGTTCCAAACTCATTTACCGGACCCTGCAACTCCCATTCATTATCACTCATCAGAACTGTATCATCCGCAATCAGCAGTATAGGTAGCTTCCACTCAATTCCCTCCCTTTTCAGCGATACACCAACATCCACTGCTCTTGATATTATTTCTTTCATGACTCCATCCATATATACAGTGAATAACCATGGGGACATCACACACCCCTGTTTCAAACCAACATTCAGGTCAAAGAACTCGCTCTGCTCACTCTCCACATGTACTGCCGCCTCTGCACCCTCATACATGCTCTTCACTGCTTTCAGCAACTTGCCATCTACTCCGTATAATCTAAGTACTTTCCACAAACCTTCTCTATCCACTCTGTCATAGGCCTTCTCCAAGTCCATAAAGGCAACATACACCTTTTGTTTCTTCTCCAGATATTTCTCCACAACACAATTCAGGGTAAAAATCTGATCTACACATCCTCTGCCCTTCCTGAAACCTCCCTGCTCGTCGCCTATCTATTTCTCCGTTCTCACTCTCACTCTCTCAATCACTACCCTACTGTATACCTTCCCTACTACGCATAGAAGACATATTCCTCGGTGGTTACCACACACTCCTCTTTCCCCTTTGCCCTTATATAGGGGGACTATTATGCCAGTCTTCCAGTCATCGGGTGCACTCCCCTTCTCCCATGCTAGTTTGCACATTTTCCATACCCCTTCGATCACTATCTCACCAACATAACTCAACATTTCCCCACACACTCCATCTGTTCCTGGTGCTTTCCCCAACTTCACTCTTGGCATGGCTTCCCACACTTCTGACCTCCTGATCACCACCTCCTCCTCTCCTACTTATCTTCTTCTCCCTCCCATACCATATCCAACTATGTTTGCTGGCTCTTCATTCCTTACATTTAGCAACTCATTGAAGTACTCCCTCCATCTTTCGACTCTCTCTTGCTTCTCGGCTAGCGTTCTCCCATTCTTATCTTTCACACCCTTACTGTTTCCCTTGCTACCTTCCCTAACTTTCTTGACTTCTGGTGATGGGCTGGTCTATCAGAGTGAGAGTTGAGCGTTCTCTGCCATACCCATAGCTTACTCTGACTGTTCCTTTTACTTAGATATTTTCTAGATCTCAAGTGACGGCGTCCCTTCCATGGATTGACCTCCCAATCTACCAAGATTGGAAGCCAAAGCGTCACATTTTTCTCTTGCCCCTCAACTTTCTCTTCATAATTGCTGAGGGGCACAGGCCCCTGGGTGGGGCTTTGATTTCCCGGGCGTTTCCGCGCCCTCCTCAGCTCCCAGCCCTTAACTCCTTGCGACATATATGACGGGATCGCGTCATATGGAACTTATAACGAAAAACTCATATGACACGATCGCGTCATATGGACTTATCTCCATGCCTCTCCAATAAGTTTATGACGCGATTTTGCGTCATATGAGCTCAGTAAGTCCGATAAGTTAGCTTACGATAAAACCTTTGGTGGCAACCTCAGCCTCCTCCGATAATTCTCACGGCCGCAGTGTTGTTGTGAGTGTAGTGCGAGGCAGTGGCAATGATCCCGGGGCTCCCGCCTCTTCGGACTTATTGGAACATAATATGTCTGAAGGAGTTAAACACCTTGCTCATCTCCTCCACTTCCTCCATAACTTCCAGGTCGAACCCACCTAGTCGTCTTTCTACTGCTCGCCTGTACTCTTCCCTGATTTCCTCCTCCTGTAACCTCTCCACCGTCCTCACCATTCCACCTTCCTCTCGCCTCCCTACAGCTCTCCTCACCCACTTCTTTTGTATCCTAACCTTAGCTACTACTACATAATGATCAGACAGACCCCCTCCAATACCCCTATACACCCTAGCAATCATTGCCGATTAAAAAAATTCCCACTATACAGTATATGATGATGCGAGGCATTTATCGGGTTTCTTCCCCCGAAAAGGTACAGGGGGACGGGTTATTGATCGGAATGTAATGAAACTCTACCTAACAAGAAAGAAATCGGTTTATGGTAAATTCACAATGGCTGAAATACAACGACAGTACCAATCAAGTCGGGAGGAGAACAAAAATAAACAAAACAATTAAATTTGGTGTTGGAACCCAGCAAACCAAACACAAATATTAGTTTTAATGGGGTAGCGGGCAAATTGTTTGAGGTAAGGTTGGAATTTGAATGCAATAACACTTTTCACCTCTCCGACCCTATTTCAATTAATTATTTGTACATTTTGCCAAACAAGAATAATAAAAATAATAATAAAATTGTACTACACGATTTTTTGTTTATAGGAAACCACATCCTATCCAGTATTTCACTTACCGGAGTTGAAGTCTCTATTCACAATGTTCCTTAATGAAATCAACAAATACATGTGGCAGTCCAGGGATTCGAACCTAGGATGCTCACACCGAAATTCAGTGCATCTATCCCTTTAGCTACGAAGACAGTTAAAGAATGGTGGACAAGCCTACGATTTATTATGCAGTTTCGAATCCTGCATATCAATCTAAGCATGTACACCCATTCCAACTGCGCTATCATAGGCTATGGATAGATGAAAGGAAGGAGTAATTAATGGGGCCTTAACCCTAAGGAAGGCCTCTCTATAAATTACCCCTGAACCTGAATGAATTATTATGTTCCCTCGAAGTTTCGAATCCTGCATATCAATCTAAGCATGTACAGTTGTGGACAGATGAAACAGATACAGCTTTGGTCTGTCCAAGACCTCAATAGAGGGCAGCACAATTAGTGTCCATAAATTATCTGGTAACAGTGATGGTGTGGGGGTAGTAGGTGAAGGTATGGGGTGGAAGGAGGGAGGCGAGGGAGGGGGAAGGAGGGTACAGGAGTGAGAGGGGGAACTAGCGGCGAGGTGGTAGCAGGTGGGGGTGGAGGAAAGTGGTTGGCCAAATACTTTACTGTGAAAGAATAATACATTTTGTGTTTTGATCATTATGTGGAATCATGAATGCGTCGTAATATTGGAGTCGTGAGGTGTGTGTAACATAATAAACGCGCTACAGGCTGCTAACCTGCTATTGCTCTCTCTCTCTCTCTCTCTCTCTCTCTCTCTCTCTCTCTCTCTCTCTCTCTCTCCATATACAATATATATGTGACATATAGGCATTCAAATATATGATATCTTATATCTCTAATGTAGTACTACTTTATTTGTGTTCTCTGCTTAGAGCACCTACTGAGTTGTGATATCGGGAATTTGGTATTGTTCAAACATGGGAGCGTCAGAAACAACTGAACTACCTGTTGGTTACCTAACAAGGGGAAATATAGTAATTGTTAATATTTGTCAGTTGGTGAGTCAGTCAAACTTCAAATATTATAGTTGGTGTTTCAGCATAATGGTGAGTGTATAGGTCATAGTAGTAACGAAAGTATGTAATGCATATATGGTGTATATAATACGGTATTAATAACACGCCAATTAAAGTGTTTTCCAAGTGTACTGGAGGTGTTATCAGTGTTGGCATTGCCACGGGTATATAATCGCTTTTCATTATACACGTCCATAAAAATGTATACAATATTTCTTAATATATTTAGTTACAAACCGACTTTACAATAGCATTATTGGTAACTCTAGATTTTATACATCCTTATTAACCAATAAAGAGGGTAATCTTATTCTTGCTAAATAATTGACTCACACAAAACCTGTAGAGCGAGACTGATATAAAAGCATGGTCATTTTATAGTTAGTAGATAATTTTGCTATGTGAGTTAGTGAGACAAAAGGCAGAACTGCCTGTGACGAGTGCCTTCCCATAGTTGAAAGAGTGACGGAGCCAAAATCAAGGAATGATCGAGCCAAAATGCCTGGACACACAGAGTTTAAAGTAATTACAGTCATAGGATGAGGGGAAAATGGATTCAGGGTAGAGTGTTCCAGAGCTCAGCTGTTGAATAGGGGAAAGATTGGGAATATAGTTTCACTCTTGGGTTGGAGAGTTGCAAAGAGTAGGGTGGGATTGTGTTGGAAGACGGGTTCTACGTACTCTTCGTAGAGGAGGTGGTATACATTGAAAGACGGTTAGGAATGATTATTGTAATATCGGTAGAATAGCGAGATAGATGCAACTTTGCGACGAAGAGACAGAGATCGCAGAGAGTCAGGGAGTGGACACGAGTTAATGAGACGAAAGGTTTTCTTTTCTACTTTGTCAAGAAATGCTGTGTGAGAGGATCTTCCCCACACATGTGAACAACACTCAATACATGGACGCACTGTGCCTCTGTACAGAGCAAGAAACTGTGCCGGGGTAAAGAACCCCAAGAGACGATTGAGCATACCCAGCTTCTGGAAAGCTGTTTTAGCAAGGGTGGTAATATGATCCTTCCAAGTGAGATCAGGAGAAAAGGAGACACCGAGAATACTGAGAGAAGATAATCGTTTTCTGAAATCGTTAAATGTGGATAATATGAAGAATTTATTTTAATTTACTGATGAAACTATCTTAAATGAACTGACCTCGTAGTCGGCGCTTTAAGAGAGAGAGAGAGAGAGTGAATAATATCCTCTAATCACAAACTGCTAGGTAGATAATTGTATCTCCGTAACTATTTGGTTTATCGTAATTCTGAAGTAACCATTGAAATCCTCATAAAATTCCGCTTCCATATATGTATGCAAATAAAAATATTTGTGGTCAAAATTTTTAGCTAGCGTGATTTGGACATAAGGTATTTCGATTGTTATGTTGTTGTTGTTGTTGTTGTTCCCCAAGCTGCCTGGCCGAACAGCCCCAAGGCCCCGAGCAAAGCCAAGGCCATAACCGAGCACCCCCACAGAACCCTCCCCACCGACCACAATAAAGCCTGGGTGACCGAAGCCACTCCATGGCGGGGAGCTGAGGAGGGTGCGGAAATGCCCGGGAAACCAAAGCCCCACCCAGGGCCCTGTGTCCCTCAGCAATTATGAAGAGAAAGTTGAGGGGCAAGGGAAAAATGTGACGCTTTGGCTTCCAATCTTGGTAGATTGGGAGGTCAATCCACGTTAGAGACGCCGTCACTTGAGATCTAGAAAATATATAAGTAAAAGGAACAGTCAGAGTAAGCTATGGGTATGGCAGAGATTGCTCAGTTCTCACTCTGATAGACCAGCCCATCACCACATGACTAGAACCCAATCCTCTCAGCATCAGCTAGGAAAGGCCCTAGAAAGCCGCCTTTGGCGGAGGGATAGCTCCCCTATTTCAACCCTTTTCGGGGTTGGGCACCCGCCCGCGATTGTTATGTTATAATACTTGTTATGGAGTGCCCCAATGTGTTTGTTTTGTAATTATTCTATGATTTTATTTGCTTATCTTCAAGTTCAATCAATACCAAAGCCGATGGTACCTCATTTATCGAAATACAAGGATGTGTTGGTGGATAAAAACGTCAAAGAATCAAATTATTGCCAGGCGCGAAACTGGCTTATTAAGTTTTAAGTTTAAAAAGGGCCTACAGTCATTAATAAAACGATCACGTAAACAGCCCTATTTTGGCTAAAAAGACCCCGCTGGGCTGGGCGGTACATATAAATAGACCGCCTAGCCCGCCAATAAGGTGTTAATAGGCTTGCAACACTGCTCTCTCTCTCTCTCTCTCTCTCTCTCTGAGGTCTTTCCTAATTTGAAAAAATTAGACACAAACAGACACAGTGTGTGTGTGTGTGTGAGAGAGAGAGAGAGAGAGAGAGGCAGACTCACCTTCTCTGGTGTCAATTAAAAATTTGCAAAGATTGCATAACAATCTTTGCTTGCAGGGTCTCTCTCTCTCTCTCTCTCTATCTCTCTCTCTCTCACACACACTGTGTCTGTCTGTCTCTCTCTTTCTCTCTCTCTCTCTGAAAGATGTCGTGGAAAAATTACAAGCAATTTTTTTTCTCGAGAAAGCTTCTTAAAATAATATGAGGGCGGTGTACAAATAAAAACTGTGTAGAATTTATATTTTATTATATCCTTTTTGGGGGTTATATATTGGTTGTTTGCCATGTAGTCACCTATATCCTCCACTTTCTTAACTTTAGGATCGAGTGACCTAAATCTTACTAAAAAATTCAGGTTAGTAAGAAACGTAAGGCACTATATGAATAGCCTATTCTCTTATTAAGAAATTCAGGTTAGTAAGGCACTATATGGATAGCCTATTCTCTTACTAAGAACGAAGTGGCTACGGGACACCTCCGCCCTTCTGCCTCGTGTGTCCTGCCCAGATACGAGTCACAGCCATCGCCGCGCTATACGACCACGGGACACCACAGTGAGGCTGGGCTATGGAACACCACTGGTCATAGGACCACCCTGCACCGTCTAGAGCTCCGCTTCTCCTGTGTGCTCCACCCTTCTCCCTCGTGTGTCCTGCCCAGATACGAGTCACAGCCATCGCCGCGTTATACGACGCATTATACGAAGCATGACAGAGAGAGTTAGAGTGTGTAACTCTCTCTCTCTCTCTCTCTCTCACACACACACACACACACACACTGTGTCTGTCTCTCTCTCTCTCTCTCTCTCTCTCGGAGTCAAAACAAATTTAGCTTAACGTCTTGCCCATAATTAGCAGCAATGAGCGCGCTCACGCTGTCCTGTTAAAGAAATCGAGTTGTCAATTATTTTTCCACGACATCTTTCACCCACAAAAATTTAGGAGAAGAGAACTACTTGGCCGGGCTGCTCCACCCAGAGAGAGACTACCTGGTCGGGCTGCTCCACCCAGAGAGAAACTACCTGGCCGGGTTGCTCTACCCATAAGAGAGACTACCTGGCCGGGCTGCTCCACCTAGAGAGAGACTACCTGGCCGGGCTGCTGCGGCGTCGCCGCTGTACAGGTCCCTGTCGTGATTTTAACACACTAATCTTTAGGCGATCTTCTGCTGTCCAACGTGAGTTGGTGGACTTTGAGTTGGTGGTGAACCTTTTTTCAGGAGGGTCTAAATTTTTGTGGGTGAAAGATGTCGTGGACAAATTACAAGCAATCTTTTTTCGAGAAAGCTACTTAAAATAATATGAGGGCGGTGTACAAATAAAAACTGTTTAGAATTTATATTTTATTATATCCTTTTTGTGGGTTATATATTGGTTGTTTGCTATGTAGTCACCTATATCCTCCACTTTCTTAACTTTAGGATCGAGTGACCTAAATCTTACTAAAAAATTCAGGTTAGTAAAGCACGTAAGGCACTATATGAACTACCTCTTACTAAGAAATTCAGGTTAGTAAGGCACTATATGGATAGCCTATTCTCTTACTAAGAACGAAGTGGCTACGGGACACCTCCACCCTTCTGCCTCGTGTGTCCTGCCCAGATACGAGTCACAGCCATCGCCGCGCTATACGACGCATTATACGAAGCATGACCTAGGCTATACGACGCATTATACGAAGCATGACAGAGAGAGAGAGAGTGTGTAACTCTCTCTCTCTCTCTCTCTCACACACACACACACACACTGTGTCTGTCTCTCTCTCTCTCTGAGTCAAAGATTTTTTAGCTAACGTCTTGCCCATAATCAGCAGCAATGAGCGCGCTCACGCTGTCCTGTTAAAGAAATCGAGTTATCAATTATTTTTCCACGACATCTTTCACCCACAAAAAGTTAGGAGAGAAGAACTACCTGGCCAGGCTGCTCCACCCAGAGAGAGACTACCTGGTCGGGCTGCTCCACCCAGAGAGAGCGACTACCTGGCCGGGTTGGTCTACCCAGAGAGAAACTATACCTGGTCGGGCTGCTCCACCCAGAGAGAGCGACTACCTGGCAGGGTTGCTCTACCCAGAGAGAGACTACCTTGTTGGGCTGCTCCACCTAGAGAGAGCGACTACCTGGCCATGTTGCTCTACCCAGAGAGAGACTACCTGGTCGGGCTGCTCCACCTAGAGAGAGCAACTACCTGGCCGGGTTGCTCTACCCAGAGAGAGATTACCTGGTCGGGCTGCTCCACCTAGAGAGAGCGACTACCTGGCCGGGCTACTCCACCTAGAGAGAGACTACCTGGCCGGGTTGCTGCGGCGTCGCCGCTGTCGTGATTTTCAAACACAAATCTTTAGGCGATCTGCTGTCCAACGTGAGTTGGTGGAATTTGAGTTGGTGGTGAAACTTTTTTCAGGAGGGTCTAAATTTTTGTGGGTGAAAGATGTCGTGGAAAAATTACAAGCAATCTTATTTCGAGAAAGCTACTTAAAATAATATGAGGGCGGTGTACAAATAAAAACTTTAGAATTTATATTTTATTATATCCTTTTTGGGGGTTATATATTGGTTGTTTGCCATGTAGTCACCTATATCCTCCACTTTCTTAACTTTAGGATCGAGTGACCTAAATCTTACTAAAAAATTCAGGTTAGTAAGGCACGTAAGGCACTATATGAATAGCCTATTCTCTTACTAAGAAATTCAGGTTAGTAAGGCACTATACGGATAGCCTATTCTCTTACTAAGAACGAAGTGGCTATGGGACACCTCCGCCCTTCTGCCTCGTGTGTCCTGCCCAGATACGAGTCACAGCCATCGCCGCGCTATACGACGCATTATACGAAGCATGACCTAGGCTATACGACGCATTATACGAAGCATGACAGAGAGAGAGGGTGTGTAACTCTCTCACCCTCTCTCTCACACACTGTGTCTGTCTCGCTCTCTCTCTCTCTCTCTCTCTGAGTCGAAGGTTGTTTAGCTAATGTCTTGCCCATAATCAGCAGCAATGAGTGCTCTCACGCTGTCCTGTTAAAGAAATCGAGCTGTCAATTATTTTTCCACGACATCTTTCACCCACAAAAATTTAGGAGAGAACTACCTGGCCGGGCTGCTCCACCCAGAGAGACTACCTGGTCGGGCTGCTCCAGCCAGAGAGAGCGACTACCTGGCCGGGTTGCTCTACCCAGAGAGAGACTACCTGGTAGGGCTGCTCCACCCAGAGAGAGCGACTACCTGGCCGGGTTGCTCTACCCAGAGAGAGACTACCTGGTCGGGCTGCTCCACCCAGAGAGAGCGACTACCTGGCCGGGTTGCTGTACCCAGAGAGAGACTACCTGGTCGGGCTGCTCCACCTAGAGAGAGCGACTACCTGGCCAGGTTGCTCTACCCAGAGAGAGACTACCTGGTCGGGCTGCTCCACCTAGAGAGAGCGACTACCTGGCCGGGCTGCTCCACCCAGAGAGAGACTACCTGGTCGGGCTGCTCCACCCAGAGAGAGACTACCTGGCCGGGTTGCTCTACCCAGAGAGAGACTACCTGGCCGGGCTGCTCCACCTAGAGAGAGACTACCTGGCCGGGCTGCTCCACCTAGAGAGAGACTACCTGGCTGGGCTGGTGCGGCGTCGCCGCTGTACGGGTCCCTGTCGTGATTTTAACACACAAATCTTTAGGCGATCTTCTGCTGTCCAACGTGAGTTGGTGGAATTTGAGTTGGTGGTGAACCTTTTTTCAGGAGGGTCTAAATTTTTGTGGGTGACAGATGTCTTTGACAAATTACAAGCAAGCTTTTTTCGAGAAAGCTACTTAAAATAATATGAGGGCGGTGTACAAATAAAAACTGTTTAGAATTTATATTTTACTATATCCTTTTTGTGGGGTTATATATTGGTTGTTTGCTATGTAGTCACCTATATCCTCCACTTTCTTAACTTTAGGATCGAGTGACCTAATTCTTACTAAACAATTCAGGTTAGTAAGGCACGTAAGGCACTATATGAATAGCCTATTCTCTTACTAAGAAATTCAGGTTAGTAAGGCACTATATGGATAGCCTATTCACTTACTAAGAACGAAGTGGCTACGGGACACCTCCGCCCTTCTGCCTCGTGTGTCCTGCCCAGATACGAGTCACAGCCATCGCCGCGCTATACGACGCATTATACGAAGCATGACCTAGGCTATACGACGCATTATACGAAGCATGACCTAGGCTATTCGAAGCATGACAGAGAGAGTTTGTAACTCTCTCTCTCTCTCACACACACACACACACACTGTGTCTGTCTCTCTCTCTCTCTCTGAGTCAAAGATTTTTTAGCTGCTTTGCCCATAATCAGCAGCAATGAGCGCGCTTGCGCTGTCCCGTTAAAGAAATGGAGTTGTCAATTATTTTTCCGCGACATCTTTCACCCACAAACATTTAGGAGAGAACTACCTGGCCGGGCTGCTCCACCCAGAGAGAGACTACCTGGCCGGGCTGCTCCACCCAGAGAGAGACTACCTGGCCGTGTTGCTCTACCCAGAGAGAGACTACCTGACCGGGCTGCTCCACCTAGAGAGAGACTACCTGGCCGGACTGATGCGGCGTCGCCGCTGTACAGGTCCCTGTCGTGATTTTAACACACAAATCTTTAGGCGATCTTCTGCTGTGAGTTGGTGGAATTTGAGTTGGTGGTGAACCTTTTTTAAGGAGGGTCTAATTTTTTGTGGGTGAAAGATGTCGTGGAAAAAATAACAAGCAATTTTTTTTCGAGAAAGCTAAATTTGTCGATACAATTGTAAAAACTAGGACAAATAAAAGAAAAACCTGAAAAATTCCATTTTATTTTCCGATTTACAATATACGAAGCATGACCTAGCTATACGACGAATTATAAGTACAAAGCACCACAGTACCAGTTACTCCCATTAATTTTAGGTCACTTGATCCTAAAGTTAAGAAAGTGGAGGATATACCCGTAGGTGACTACATAGCAAATAATCAATATATAACCCCAAAAAAGGATATATAATAATAAAATATAAATTCTAAACAGTTTTATTTGTACAAACACAAGGCAGAAGGGCGGAGCACACAGACGAAGCGGAGCTCTAGACGGTGCAGGGTGCTACCTGGCCGGGCTGCTCCACCCAGAGAGAGACTACCTGGCCGGGCTGCTCCACACCCCCCAGGCAAACGACTCACCAAAAATAAATTCTGCTATTCAACTTGAGTTGGTGGTGAACCTTTTTTCGACTTTATCATCCCTGTCAGAGACGCATTGAGGCAAGGAATTGTTCCCATGGAGGAGGCAGTGAAGTGGGGATATGTCCCTGAGGATGCGGAATGGCATGGAAGTGACCCTCTGGATGGGGCAGCCGGGCAAGGATCTGGTTCAACTGTGTACAAATAAAAACTGTTTAGCATTTATATTTCATTATATCCTTTTTGGGGCCATGGTCGATAACGATGATCTGATGGGAGGGGATTGAGAGGTGCTTAGTCGGCTGTTGTCAAAGATAGAGTGAGGCTAATACAAAACAAACTCACACTATCTAGTTGAAGTCTGTATTCACAACTATTATGGACAAGCCAGTTGCAAGATGATATTTCCTAAGGAATTATCCTATTCATAAAACAGGCAGAAATAGAGCAAGCTTTACCAAAATTATAGTTTAATTAAATAATAAGCATGCAAGGTTTTGGTTATGCTAGCCCTATTTCTGCCTTATTTGCCTTGAGAGCCAACATCAAATTGTATTCCAAAAAAGGTTATTTTAATGTATCTGGGACACAAATACACCATTTGGTAGCTTTAGTGTCAATCTGGAAAAACCTGGCCTGCTTTAGGTCTATAGGAAACCTTTCTTGACTCAGGTCAGTCCGTACCTGGCATTCGGACAGGACAGTTTCCTAGGGAACATTATCTTGCAACTTGCCTGTCCGAAATACTAATATTAGGGATCATTGTGAATAGAGACTTCTTAGGGAACGTTATCTTGCAACAGGCCTGTCCGAGATACTAATATTAGGGAACATTGTGATGACTAGTACATATTTCAGTTATCTGAAGAAATAGCAGCTTGAGATTGTAAGTAGTTTCTACAAAGGGCATTTTGCAATGGTTAACCTAAAAATATGTTTGGAATAATCATTAGAAAGTGGGGTTCTTGGTGGGGTGGGGTTAGGTTAGGTTCAAACACGGCACAGGAAGATAATTTTTGTTTGGCTGTGTCAGTGTTCACCAACATAATTATACTTAGGTTAACTAAATTGAAAAGGTTACTAATAAATGATATCACACAAATATTCTCACAAAAGTATTGGCCAAAAATAAAAACTAGCCAAACATTTTAGTTCAGTATGAGAAAATACCCTTGTATACCCAAAATAGTTATATTTAACAGAAAAAATACAGTTGTGAAGGGGTCAAAACATGATTTCCCAAGTAAACCTATCCTGTCCGACATTTGGTCATTGTTCCCTAACAACCTGCCAAAGGTGTCCAATTTGAGCTTCCGAACAGGCCAGTTCCCTAAGAATTTTAAAATATTCCATTAGATGTCCATTTCCAGACATAGTGCTTTTACGACTATGCAGTTGAAAAGAACTCTGAAAGTAGCTTATACCATGTTATTTTCGTTAATCTAAGAGTATAAACAGTACCGGAAAAAAGCCAGCAAAAAATCACCCATGACAAAATTAATGTGCTGTCCCGATTCCAGAGTGTATAGGTCTATTATAACTGGATACAAGCTACGGACAGAACCCCGCTCATTGTTGCCTATGGCGGTCTGAAAAAAAGTGAGCGGGCATGATTTCATGGAAGCTTTTGATACATTATAGAATTTTATTACAGGAATGAATTTTGCAGCTCATAGTACCAGATTTGTAGATTCGAACACTATCAGATAATTAAGTTATATGGGATTGTTCATTTTCTTCCCTATGCAGTGGTGACTTTCAGTGGCCGCTCAGTTTGTGTTGAATCACTATTTTTACCAAAAAAAACATTTATAATGAAACTGCCTCAAGGACACTTGGGGGAAATGTAGTATATGGGTCGACACACAACATATCCTATAATCAAGTTAAAAAGACCAATTTGAAGATGTTTTATGACCTCCCCAATATTTGGTGACTTGAGGCAAAATCTGGGGAGGCAGACGGTCTTGTTGACCTAGTATACCCTTCACACATCCCGAGCTCCCCGGGTCCCTGTTTACGACGCTAGAGATGATTGCTAGCGCAGCTGATAGAGCCAGGGTGTCCACATATTCACCCCTGTTTTTGGTGTCCTACGACATCGGGAAGTGGGTTAAAAAATGGACGCAAGTTGGGATCAGTAAGCAATCTGGCACTACCATCTTCGCTAACAAATTTCAGACCCCCATATTATGACCCCCTAGGAGGTTTCTAAACAGGGAATGGAGTTGTTCGGACCACCTGAGTATGCAAAGATCTATACCCATGCAAAAGCTGAACAAGCCAGTTCAATTATTTGCCTAAGATGAATTGGCAGGTCTTGTAGAAGGGTGACAGCTCTCAACCCTCCAATTATCGTCCAATTGCTCTCATTTCTTGCATTTCTGAAGTTTTTAAAACTATTCTTACTTAATAATGTCTTAATAATTTCTTTCTCATAATCTACTCTCAGATCGCCAGTATGGCTTCATTAAGGGTTGCTTTACTGGTGATCTTTCATATTAAGATATCAGCCCTTGTTATAGATGAGGAGGAGTTAGGGCTGCATACACTATACTGAATGTATGTGGGTCTTTAATTGCTAAGGGAAAGGTATCAGAGTGAGTAGTCGAATCAGGTTTCACGCATTTATTATACTTAGAATGAGTAGAGTCATAGGACGTGACAGTCCCAACATGGCATGAAATAGTATGGGATATTTTATATAAACTGGGCCAACCTTTAAGAGGTTACCCGAATTAACAAAGTACAATAATATTGGCAAGCAATCAGGTATTCTATTTACCTGCACACGAACAAGGAAACAATAAATAGGACTAGTAATATATATATATATATATATATATATATATACAGTATACAACGTACACAGAATTAGACAAGGATGATATTTTCAATAATAGTGAATGATGCTCGTGAGTGTGGTTGGAATGTAAGGGGGGTAATCTACCTGCATTCTACCATGATGTAATGTAAGGTAGAGTTAGCTATCTATGAGTACTGAGTAGGCAGCATTTAAACGACCGTGTGGTCAGACTAACGTGTAACAATCTACTCATAAGATAACTATTAACCCCCTCCGACTCATATGACGCGATCGCGTCATATGGCGGTGCCGCCCAACTGCTCATATGACGCGATCGCGTCATATGAGCCTAGTGAAATAGCTCTACAATAAGTTATATGACGCTTCTGCATCACTTTGAGCTCAGTAAGTTAGGTAAGTTAGATCAGAATCTGTCGATTGGTGGCAACCCCAAATTCCTCCGACTTCTAACGGTCCCTCAGTGTGATTTTGACTGTTGTGGGGAAAATACCGGGCGGTCTGCCTCCTCGTCAATAAGTTAACTATTCCTGTCTGAGGGGGTTAATTACTGATAGTGTGTTGAGGGTTTGACTTTAATGATGACTGATCGAGTGAAAGTTACGTTAAGAAGGGGGCCTGATAGACAGACCACGGATAACTTCTGCAGTAAGGCTGACAGAGAATACAGAGATATTAACCCTTCCCGCCTGGGCAGCATTATAAAATGACGCACCTTGCGAAGGGATGGAGCCCGGGCGTCCTTTAAAATCCCTATGCTTGAAAGCGTGCTTTGAAAGCCGCGCGATGAAAAGTTTGTTTACTAGGTCGATCGGAGCGCCACCAAGCCTCAACTACATCGCTTATCAGTCCGTACATGCCCGTCATAGCGAGATATAGCGAAAATATGTCTTCCGACTCGTCCGAATCTGAGCAATCTTCTGCGCGCTCACCGCTACCCCTCTAGCTACGTCGACGCCTACTGCGAGTGAGAAAATGCCTGACCGTAAGAAAGCGAAGGTTTTGTTGAGTGACCGTGCTACTGAAAGAGAACTTTTGGCCATAGAAAATAAAAGTTCTTTTGAAGAAGGCAATGATGAAACCGACATTGACCCTCTAAAAGACGTAAGTGAAGTTGAATTTGAGGGCTTTGAGGGCGATGATGCAGTGGATTTGTTTGGTTTAGAAGACAGTAGTGAAGACCCTGATGTTGAAGTGTTCAAGGAAGGTGAAACTGAACTTCCAAGTGTACTAGAGCCTAGGCCTACCCCGTCGCCATCGCAGCTTGCTCAGCCTAGGCCTACCCCGGGACCTTCTCCCTTGCCTGCTCGTACACCCTTGAAAGTGGGCAACTACTTTTATAAAAAGACTTAGTGAGAAGTGCGGCCAAAAAAGCAAGCAAGGCGGCAGAAGCAATAAGGGGAAGCAATATAAGTGGTAGTGACAATAACAATGACCCTGCTCTAGTCACCACCCGCATTCCTTTGTCTCGATGCCATGACCTGGGACGCCGCGCGGGTCACCCACAGCCCTCAACTTTATCTCTCCCTCAGGAAGAGCAAAGGGCCTCTACAAGTGGTACTAGTGGTGCGGCATTGTCCTCCCACAGTGTACCACAGCCCTCATCACATCGGCGAGCTTTATTTGGAGGGGAGAAGCCCTCAGCTCGCCACAAAAGGAGTCCAACTCCTGCGGCTGAGCATGCCATTATTCCACCCCACCGCAGCTTCCGGCCCCCCACGCCGCCGACGCCCGGTCACTTCCTTGCCGGAACTAACCCCCAAAGACGAGGTGGACGACCCTGACATTGCCCCAGATGACCTGGCATCACCTGAGGAGCAGGAAGTGGAAGAAGAGGAGATACCGACACGGCGAGCTCGAGGGCGAGGCCGTGGCGGTCGTGGGCGTGCGGCTCAAGCCTGCCGACGCCGCTGCCCGTGGCCGTCGGCGTGGGCAAGGGCGAGGGCGAGGGCTTGGGCGTCAGCAAAGGCCTTCATCAGAGTTGTTTGTCTGGACTGATGGGGCATATTTTGAGCCAGATGTGCCTGATTTTGACGAGGGGCAGGTTGGCTCAGAGGTGATGGCAGCATATCCCTGTGGCCCAAATGCAACCCCTAGTGAACTTTGTTGTGGGTTTTATGACAACGAGATCATGGAGTACCTGGTCGAGGAAACCTACAACCATCACAGCATCTGTGAAAACTTTCTTGGCATGAAAACAAGTGCCAAGATGGTGGCATGGCGACCTGTCACTGTGCCAGAACTGTATGTTTTTTTCTGGCACTTACTATGCTGATGACACACATCAGAACAAATGTACTGGCAGATTATTGGATAATTGCCGACCTCATCTCAACCCCAGTCTTCACGAAATATATGTCCAAGGACATATTTTGATATTCTGTCCTATCTTCACCTGACCAACTACATCTTCCCGATCGGCTTTGGAAGATCAGGAATTTGTACAACCTGATACGCCATCGGTTTACCACCTACTTCATTCCATACCAAGAGATGTGCCTCAACGAGTCTCTGGTCCTGTTCTGGGAGAGGCTGCATTTCTGCCAATATATCCCGTCGAAGAGACACCGTTTCGGCATAAAGCTCTTTGTCCTCTGCGACTGCAAGACGGGATATGTTCTGAACTTTGTTGTCTACAGCAGCAGTGGTGGCGAGATAGTCACTAACCCCGACATAGGATTTGGCGGTGCTGTCGTGCAGAAGATGATGGAGAAACACTTCGACAAGAACCACATCCTCTACCCAGAAAATTATTACACGTCGCCCATCCTCACCAAGTACCTCCATGACCGCAAGACCGGAACTGCCGGCACAGTCAAGGCCAAGAGGTAGGGCATGCCATTGTACCCGACAAAGACCAAGAAGACAGAGGTGTTCCACAAGAAGAGTGGCCCCATCATCTCTATTCACTGGCATGACCAGCGGAAAGTGAACCTCCTCACCACATGCCACAAAGCTGAGAGGGTCGAAGCTGGGAAAGTTGAGCGAAAGACGAAAAATCCCATCCTCAAACCAGCTGCTGTCCTGGATTACAACCTCAATATGCGTCTTATTGATAAGTCCGATATACATATGGGCTTCATCGACTACCTGCGAACATCCTGCAGGTGGTATAATAAGTTTGTTCTGCACACGGTCGACATTTCAGCTCTCAACATCTACCGACTGAGGACTCCCGGACCAAAGCAATACAAGTCACTGCGAAAGTTCTACAAGCAGGTGATACTAGAGCTCTTGGCCAAGCATGCTGTACCCGGGAGACCAGGAGCAGGACCAGGCCGGCTGGACCGCACATCGTGTGCAGACTATTTTAGAAAGCACCAGCTCACCCCCCTTCCTCCCAAACAACCAGGTAGTGCTGCCAGGAAACAGAGGAGGTGCCATGTCTGTGCCCACACATCCTGCAGACCCCAAAAAGTGACCAAAACCACATGGGTATGCCTAGAGTGTGAAGTGGCACTGTGTGCTGGACAGTGCTTCAATGAATTTCACACTCTACAAAACTTTTGAAGCGCCCGTGGCAATGACAGTGAAAGTGACACTCTAAAATGTAGGCTATAATAATATAAAACAATGAGTACAAGTGAAAGAGACACAAATAACAGTAATGTAATAATAAGTGCCTTCATAACAATATAAACAAGTGAAAGTGACACTAAAATATAGGCTATATAATATAACACAATGAGTAAAAGTGAAAGACACAAATAACAGTAATAATAAGTGCCTTCATAACAATATGAACAAGTGAAAGTGAAACTAAAATCTATATTATAGCTTACCTAACAATAAATACAAGTGAAAATGACACTATCAATTATCATAGTCCAGTGAAAGTGACACTAAAAATATGTAACAATAATAAAAGTATAAGTGACACAAAAATATCTTTATAAGTAACTTTATTGCGATAAATATATGAGAAAGATACAGTAAAACCTTTATATATAATAAATAATTACATATCAGTAAGTGAAAGTGACATAAAATGTATACATATAAATAAAACTCAATAACATCATGAAAATACCCAATAATATGTAATAATATGAGTTACCTAATAACAACTTTGAGTGAAAATGACATAATAATGATCATAATGGCAAAATAAACCAATAAAACCACTCTAATCGCTTCCCGGAATAATTGCGGGTGGTGCGATAAGTGCAGTAGTGCGTCGTAGCCGGGGCAGCAGTTGAGCGTTCGGACGCGTCTAGGTAAATACGCGGCAAAAGTTATATCCACGGAAATCGTCATCACACCTGATCCAGTTGACCTAGAGAGCTCTACTCAACGCCAGTCTACAGATACAAGTAAGGGATACATTTTGTGAGAACTGTTTGAATTATCTAGCTATTATAATAACAGAGATAGGCCTATGTTTACTAACGTCGTTTTTTAGCCAGATCGCCCGGATAGGAATATCAACCTTTGTAAATGACTCCCGGGCAAGAAGGGTTAAATACTCTTTGCGTCCAAAAACAAATGGCTTCTGCAGTGAGGCTGACAGAGGGACCAAGAGATATTGAATACTCCTTCTTTTTCCTACCACACACACTTTGGGGCATTGGAGCACCTACGGAGGTATTTGAACACTCAGCTCAGGAAGGAAGGCGAGATACTTTCCTTAACCTGGTATGAGTTCCTATTCACTCCTTAGGTCTTCCTATGCCCTGATTGACTGCACAGAAAAAGAACGACTTTGGCCTTTCCTAACGTTGACATTGGCCCTTGTTGCTCCGGCGATGGGGGGAAGGGAGATAGCAAAGGTAGGACCCGCAATATTTGCTTCCGTATCCCCTCCCAGGTCCACTCTACAAGAGGGTGTGTGGGGGAGGGTGTTGCGTTGTCCTGGTTGGCTGAGTTGACATGGTCGCTGGCCAACCCTGTGTTAGCTTGTGGGTGTGACGTCACATCTGGTGGCGTGGAACCATAGTACTGCTCTCTTGTATTCAAAGTAGTTCTCTGTGGCTTGTTTGATTTGTGTTCGTGGGGGGTTGGTACACCTGTCCTCGGGAGGACTTTCCTATACCGAGCCCGTTTCATTTGAGAGAGAACGGTTGAAGGGCAGGCTTCAGTATTGTAAGGCCCCAATAGTCGGCGATGTCCCTGGTTGTTGTGGTGCTGGTGCTGCCTTTGGTGCGCCCGGCTGTAGGGTTGTGATTGGTTCTGTTTGTTGGTGTGGTGGTCGGCTTGGGGCGCCCTGGTATGTTCCGGGGGGTTGCAGGTGACTGGTTGTTGTGGGTGGCTTGCCTTTCCTTCGGTATAACACATATCTTACTAACTCTTGGTCATCCTCCTTTCGGGACTTCGGTGAGACCTATTCTATTGCATTAGACACATTAAACGCTTTTGATAGAATCTGGCACAAATCTCTAAACTACCCTCCTTCAGTTCCTATCCCTCCATCTGTGCCTCTATCTCTAATTTCCGTTCTGGTCATTCCATAGCTAGCGTTGTGGATGGCCATCATTCACTTCCTAATACTATCAACCCCGGTGCACCTCAGGGTTCTGTCCTATCTGTGGCAATAGCCCCACCATTGGCAGAGCTGGTATATCCCAAGTAGCAATACTTTTTCACCTGCTCTAGTGACTTGCTGCCAAGCCTCACATTTTCAGGCCAATCATTCAACACTTCCCCCTCTTGCTTCCTACACATACAACATTCTCAATTTCGGACTTCTACCTTGGAAGATGTCCATTTATCTTAGCACAACACTCTTCCTCATGTTCCACCCATCCACAACAGTTTCTATACTATATATATATTCTATACAGTTTCTCAAATTTGTTTTTCTATGTACAGAGTGACAAGGCAGAATTCAAAGGATGTTGGGGTCAAAATGGCTGGACACAAAGTTTATAGCAGTTTAAGTCATAGAATGAAAGAAAGATTGGTTGAGGCAGAGAGTTCCAGATTTCACTTGTTGAGTAGGAGAAAAACTGATGTAATTTACCAATTCTTGGGTTGGAGAGCTGGGCACAATAGGAGTGGGGATCTTTTGAAAGGCGGGTGCCTCGCAAACGCCGCAATGGAGGTGGTATGCACTGAGAGAGCTCTGAAGAACATTGATTGTTGTAATAGCAATAGTAGAGTGAAAGAGATGCAGTGGCGTGTAGAATTTGTTTAGGGAACTAGTAAGAGGAAATGAGTTGAAGAGACAACATGCTTTGGACTACTTTTTCGAGAAGTGCTGTATGGGTGGAGCCTCCACACACATGCGAACAATACTCAATACAGAGGCGCACTGTGCCCCGATACAGAGCAAAAATCTGTGATGGGTAAAGAACCCACAGAGACGATTGAGCACACCTAACTTTTGTGAAGCTGTTTTAGAAAGAGTGGTAATATGATCTTTCCAAGAAAGGTCGGATGAAAAATATACACCTAGAATATTGAGAGAAGATGAAGGGTTGATTTGTGTATTGTTAAAGAATACTGTAATTGATAGTTGTGCGCGGAAGATTGCGATGGAGAGAGAGAGGGAGAAATTGGGTGTTGGAGGGGTTGAAAGTAACAAGATTTTCTCTGCCCCAATCAGAAATAATTGATAGATCGGACGACAGGCGCTCTATGGCCCTTTTACGTGAGTTTTGAAGTGATTGCTTCCTGGGTTGATATGAAAATGAGTTGGATAGTGTAAGGTAGAGTTATCAGCATATGAGTGGATAGGACTAGAGGTACAGTTGAGATCATAAATATATATTAGAAAGAGAATTGGAGACAAGACAGATCCCTGGGGAACACCAGAGTTGATAGGTTGAGGAAGTGAGCGATGGCCATCCACAACTGCAGCTATGGAGCGGTCTGACAGGAAATTAGAGACGGGCACAGATAGAGGGATAGAAACCGAAGGAGGTAAGTTTGGAAGTCAGAGATTTGTGCCAGACTCTATCGAAGGATTTCGATTTGTCTAGTGCAATAGAAAAAGTCTCACCGAAGTGCCAAAAGGAGGATGACCAAGAGTTATTAAAATATGAAAGTAGATCCCCAGTAGAGCTGCCATAAAGGAAACCGTACTGGCGATATGAAAGTAAATTATGGGAAAATAAATGTTCAAGAAATGTTAAGTTACAAATAGTTTTAAAAACGTTAGAGATGCAACTGGACGATAGGAGGGTTGAGAGCAGTCACCATTCTTTGGGACAGGTTGAATAAGAGCAAGCTTCCTGCAAGAAGACAAAATGTTATAGGAAAGACAGAGACGAAAGAGATTGTTTAGGCAGGGAGTCAGCACAGAAGAACAGCTTTCGAGTACAACCACCAAAACCAGACTCACCCCAGCTAGCCACAGACTCACTTACACTAATTATAAAAGAGCTAACTGGGAAGATTTCACAAATGAGACAGAACAACACTTTGAAACCCTAAACAGCGCACCCATCACTAACATCAACAATGCTGTCCACACATTCAACACAACTATCCAAAACGCTGACAAGAAACACATTCCAAGAGGTTACAGAAAAAGACACAACCCCAACTTCTCACCAGTAATTCAAAACCTCATCAGACAACGCGACAAACTGAAACACTCCCCAGCAACTCCCCAGCAACACAAGACATCACACAACCAATCCAAGCACTCAACACCCAGATCAACAACAAAATACAAGAATAACAAACACTAAACTGGAATAACTTCCTACAAACACTTGATCAAAAAGCAAACCCCAAAAAACTCTACAAAACACTAAACAGCATCACACTTTCCAACAGCAACACAACACAATCACATGCTGCAATCGCAACAACAAACTCTACTCCTTCATGTAAACAACAAGCAAACACTCATTAATCACTTCTCTGATATCAGCCACCTAAAACCCCATAAAGACCACCGACGTGTCATCCGACGTAAGAGACAATTCCCCACAGACCCTGACTATGCACCCTTCACTAACTACCAGACAAAGCACATCATCAACAATCTCAAGCCCGCCTGTGGCCTAGACAACATAAGCAACATACCCCTCAGACACCTGGGACCACACGGCATACAAGCACTCACTAACATATCAAACTACAGTTATTCACACAACACAATACCAGACATCTGGAAGCATGGTATCATCATCACTTTCGCCAAACCCAACAAAGACCCCACGCTACCCTCCTCACATCGCCCTATCACACTCCTCTGCACCCCCTCCAAAGTCATAGAACGCCTTGTACTACAACTAATTACACACGCCTTACCCCTAGCTCCAACACAACATGGCTTCAGGCCACTGTACTCTACAAACACTCTTCTTACAGGCCTTACACAAAGAGATTTTGATGGCATCAACTCAGCCAGACCACAAAGATCACTACTTGCCACACTCGACATTAGTAAAGCCTTCGATGCCATCCCCCGCCACAACCTAACAAACAAAACTTACAACACAAACATGCACAACAACACAAAAAGGTGGCTGGCCAACTTCCTAGCAGGCAGATATGCACACTTCTTTTGCCAGTCAGACATCTAGCATCAGAAATTTCCCAAACGGAGTCCTGCAAGGATCCGTCCTGTCGCCCGCACTCTTTAACACCTTACGAGCGGCCTATGCGGTTTATTTATGTGTACCGCACAGCGGGGTGTTTTTAGCCAAAATAGGGCTGTTTACGTGATCATTTTCATGCCTAAATAAGACCCAGAACGTAAAACAAGTACCTATCCCTGAAAGGGCATAAACAGAGCTTTCGAATGACACCATAACGATCCTTGTATGATGGATAGTTTTCTTGCAATAACCGTGCAACGCGAGTGCAAAAAGCAGGTAATTCGGTACTTTCAGTACATAATTGAATATGTAGCGAGTGAGAGAGGGAGGAGGGAGCTGAGATTTGTGTCAGTAGGTTCGCCGCGGTGGTCTGGAGCAGTCATACGCTCGCTAGTCTCCTGCCACCACTTGTCTCTCTCTCTCAGCCACATTACGTGCTGAAATTGCCACTCGAGTTATGTCGAGCGCCGCCACATAGTCCAGCTTTATTTAACTCGACTTATGTTGCTCGCCGCTAAATAAGGGTTAATCTGTACATGCATGATATAAATACACCCAATACACCCCAAATAAACATAGCCTCCTATGCAGATGACATAACACTCACATGCACGCACCAAGACCCAGGCACAGCAACAGATCTCCTTCAACCCTATCTCAACACATTACATGACTGGTGCACTACAAACAGACTTAATTTAGCCCCAGCCAAATCCACTGCAACCCTCCTCACAAGCTGGACAGTAGATCACGCATACTCCCCGCAACTCACCATAAACAACATACCCTTAACACACACACACTCTCCCAAAATCCTAGGAGTAACATATGATACTCAAATGACATTCAAACAGCACACCACAAACATTAAAAAGAAACTGACACCCAGACTTAATGCACTCAGGTCACTTGACCACACAAAATTTGGACACAACAAAGAAACCACCACCACAGTTTACAAACAATACATAAGATCAGTGATGGAATACGCCAGCCCGGCCTGGGCTTCTAACCTAGCTGAAACACATCATAAGACCTTACCAACTATTCAAATTAAGCCCTAAAAATCATCACAGGCTGCACAGCTACTTCACCTACAGATCACCTACATCAAGAAACCAAAGTCCTCAAAGTGAAAGACCATCTGGACATGAGAGGCACTCAATTCCTGGCAGCAGCCTCCACGAATCAACACCACCCACTACACTACACGGCAAAACATCCACAGACACCAAGAAATGTTAAAACAACACCCAGCACACGCTATCACACACAAATACTATCTTCTTTCCCTCCCTGCCCACCCCAAACCAGCTTCCAGAAGCACATCCATACTCATATCTCTCACCGTTCCATCCACTCACTCATAAACAACACACAGCTGCAGGCACGACCTCCCGAAATCCATCCTTCTGAATCCTCCCTTCCTCGTGAGGACAGAGTCCACCTGGCCAGGCTGAGATGCAGACACCATCCAGCCCTTCTGAGCTATCAGAAGAGACTGGATGACTCCGTCGTCGACTCCTGCCCAGGTTGTAACACAGCACCCCATACTATTAAACACATCACAGAAGACTGCATTTCACAACCACTTACGCCAACAACACAATCTACACTCCTTGAGAGCTCTGTGGGAAAGCCCGACCGTGGCCATGGCCTTCCTTAGGGACTTGGGGAGTGCTGTTCGGCCTGGCAGCTAAGGGAACAACAACAACAACAGGAGGAACAACAACCAGTTCGTATGCCTTCTTAGTAGTGGACCTAGAGAGGGCAAAAACGGTTATGATACATACATACAATTACATACATAACATTTTAAGACTTAGTGCTCCACACATACGTGCAGTTTCAGTCTTGTTCTAATGGTAGCATTCCAGGTAACCCTGTTAAGGGCTGCTTCACTTGTCAAGTGTTTGTATTCGAGATCAGCACGTATAGTTCGATACCAGACCTTCCTCGGTCCACCCCTTGGTGCATCTCTGTGCACGCTGTGGCATCTGTTCACACAATTTTGTTCATCCATTCTCTCCACATGCCCATACCATCCCATTCTACTTGTACGCATATCCTCACTAATACTCTTTATCCCTAAGTGTCTTCTCAGCTCATCATTTGTTATTCTATCCTGCAGTTTGGCCCCACACATCCATCTCACCATTCTCATCTCATTACGTTTCATTCTGTTGACATCCTCTACTTTAATGGCCCATGTTTCTGAGGCATACGTCATTGCACTTCTAACACATGAGGCATACACCTTTCCCTTCAGGAGGAGAGGCATTCTTTTCATGGTCAGCAGTTCTCTGAACTTCCCCCAGCCACATCTAATTCTAGTGACAGGGGCAGGCTCGGCTCCACCACCGGCAGAGATGGTATCTCCTAGGTAACAAAACTTGTCCACCAGCTCCAATGACTCCTTTCCAAAATTTACAGCCACAGGATCATTTAATACAAGCTCGCCCTTGCACACTACGCATTCAAATTTTTCGATTTCTGATTTATCCTTCGGCAGGGGCCTTTTTATTTTACCACAGCGCTTACTTCCATGGTGCACCCAAAATCGACCGACGCTACACCGAATCGAGTTAGCGCCCACACCGCTCTTTTCCACATTGCCTCGTCTCAATCTACAATGCATAACCTTGGTTTTGTTAATATCGATGCTTAAACCCTTGCTCCTTAGGCATAAGTAAGTGAGAGGGGGGTAGTGAGGGAGGAATAGCACTGGAATCAGCCAAGGTGGAGGCTTTAGCGAATATTTGACGGAAGAGTTCAGCTTTTTCAGAGGAAGAAGTGACAGTAGTGCTGTCAGAGTGGAAAGGAGGAGGGAAAGACGAGGAAGTAAAATTGTTGAACAGGTTCTTGGCGTAGGGATGTGGCAACCCCACCATCCATCACCTTGTGGCACAGTCAGCTCCTGAAGGTTGGGACTGGGAATCCCACCTCCAGGATTGTTAGGAGGAGGCTGTAGGCACCAGCCAAAAGGGGCGGTACTCCTGGGGAGTGCTAGGTGGTTGATAAGGACAGCTGAAACTCCTGATTCACCACCTGGCCTCCCTAGCTGATCCTTTCTGTGCCTCATCAACACTGAGGGCAACCCCAGCCTGCCCTCCGAAACACCCTCAGTTTCGAGCCAAAGGTGGATGTTGAGTCTATGTACGCAACATTCTTGCTATTCCCAACTTAGATTCTTCTGAAATTCTCAACTCTTTGGCTAAAGCTTTCTTGTCACTCTCAAACTAAATTATTTCTGTGCTGTTTATCTCTCCCCTAATTCTACTGACTATCCAAAATTCTTCGACTATCTATTCTAAAGTGGAACACATTCTATCCATCTATCCTTTCGCAGAAATCTCCATCTTAGGAGATTTCAACGTTCACCACCGCCATATGGCTCTCCTCTGTTTCCACTGACCAACCTGGTGAACAAGCCTTCATCTTTTCTATCCTAAACGACCTAGAGCAGTTAGTCCAGCAACCCACCCATATCCCGGACCGCTTCGGAGATCGGCTCAACATTCTTTACTTGTCTCTAACCTCCAACCCTTCCGCTTATACTATAAATTTTTTCTCTCTTTTGTGCTCCTCCGACCATAAACTAATATCTGTCACCTGTCCTATCTCTCAAGGTAATCCTCTCGGGCATGGAAGCATGCATTTTATTTTCCTTCTCTCAGTCTAATGCAAAAAAATCTTGGTTTACTCGCTTGTTCTACTGCTGTCCACAACAAGGAGGAAGCATTCAAACGGTACAGACGCCTTAAAACTCAAGAATCTCATTCTTCCTATGTTTCTGCCCGGAATCAAGCCAAAGCTGTTCTTAGACTTGCCAAGCACTCTTTCATCAATAATAAATGCACTGAACTATCCAACTCTAGCTCTTCCAAAGCTTTCTGGCATCTAGCCAAAAACCTCTCTAACAATGTTTCTTCCTCGTTTTTCCCTCCCCTATTAAACTCTGATGGCACAACCATCACTTCTTCCTCTGACAAAGCTAAACTTTTGCTAGAAACTCCACCTTGGATGATTCCGGTGCTATTCCTTCCTCTCCACCCCCTTCTCTCCTACTTATGCCTATTATCCTAATCTCTTCTAAAGATGTAATTTTTACCCTCTCTGGGCTTAATTCTAAGAAGGCGTACAGTCCAGACGGTATTCCTCCTGTTGTACTTAAAAACTGTGCTTCCGTGATGACTCCCTGCTAGTCGTCTCTGTCTCTCCTCTAACGTCTTCCCTTCTTGCTGGAAGTTTGCTCTCATTCAACCTGTCCCAAAGAAGGGTGACCGCTCTCAGCCCTCCAAATATCGTCCAATTGCTCTCATCTCTTGTATCTCTAAAGTTTTAGAAACTATTCTTGCTTCAAAATTTCTTAAGCATTTCTCTTTTCATAATCTACTCTCAGATCGCCAGTATGGTTTCATTAAGAGTCGCTCTACTGGTGATCTTCTTTCATATCTTACTAACTCTTGGTCATCCTCCTTTTGGGACTTCAGTGAGACCTTTTATATTACACTAGACATATTTAAGGCCTTCGATAGTCTGGCACAAATCTTTAATTTCTAAACAACCCTCTTTCAGTTTCTATCCCTCCATCTGTGTCTTTGTCTCTAATTTCCTTTCCGGCCATTCCATAGCTGAGGTTGGGACGGCCATCACTCACTTATTTATCCTATCAACTCCGGTTTTCCTCGGGGCTCTGTCCTATCTCTCATTCTCTTTCTAATTTTCACAAATGATCTTCTCAACTGTATCTCCAGTCCCATCAATTTATACGCAGACTACTCTACCGTACACTACTCAATTAGTTTCCCAGAACGCCCCAGCCAGCAATCCCTCAAAAACAAACGTAATGAAGCCATAGAACACCTATCCGCTGATCTAACTACTATTTCAAATTGGGGCAGAGAAAATCTTGTTGCCTTTAATGCTTCTAAAACCGAATTTCTCCATTTTACTACCCGTCCGGAACTCCCAGGACTTTCCCTTATACTTCAACAATACAAAAATCAATCCTTCATTTTCTCTCAATATTCTTGGTGTCTCTTTTTCTTCTGCTCTCACTTGGAAGGACCATATTACCAGTCTTGCTAAGGCAGCTTTCCAGAAGATGGGTGTGCTCAATTGCCTCAAGCGGTTCTTTACCCCTGCACAGCTTCTTGCTCTGTACAGGTGCACGGTGTGTCCTTGTATTGAGTATTGTTCACATGTGTGGGGGGGATCCTCTCACACCGCACTCCTAGACAAGGTAGAAAGTAAGGCCTTTTGTATCATTAACCCCCGTCCACTCACCAACTCTCTGCAATCTCTCTCTCTCCGCCGCAATGTTGCATCTGTCTCGCTATTCTATTGCTACTATAATAATCATTGTTCCTCAGAGCTCTCTCAGTGTATGCCACCTCCTCTACGTAGGGTACGTGGTACCCGTCTTGAAACACAATACCACCCCTACTCTGTGCATCCTCCAACCCAACTCTTTCTTCTATTCAACAGCTGAGTTCTGTAACTCTCCTAGAATCAGTCTCTCTCTCTTCCTGTGACCTATCCACGGCGAGACTCCGATTCGTTAACCATCGTGAGGGGCGAAGCTATTGCATTAATTTCTGATGAAAATCGTCATTATCCAATGAATATAGTTACTACTTATTCATATGCGCCTTTTTTATGTTTAATATGAAGATAGTTACATGTTATAACAATAAAACAAGTGGGAATAGTATTTGGGGGTGACAAACACGAAATATTGCCGAGCGGTTCATTCATGGAGTTGAAAGAGCGAAACTGCACCCTCTCTTCACGAGTTCTCGAGCGAGACTGGAGGTAGTGCGGGCTAGTCTCTCTCTCTCTCTTCCTTCCACACCCCTCCCTTTCAACCTTGAAACCGGGTAGGGAGCTTTGGCGCCATAAATAAACCGATAATCACAGGACTATGAGAAAAATAGGTGATAATCGAGGGGGAAGGGGGGAATTTGGACACATGTGGAGTAGTGATAGGATGTATGGAGAGAAATTATCTCACATATTTACACATTCCTTTGTTTTGAGTGACAGTGGGATGTTTGGAAAGGCTTTTTTTAGGCCATGGCTCATATGAGGACGCTCACCCTCCTAGGGTTCAGACTCATATGAGGACGCTTGCCGTTTATGGGTTAAATTGCTTCAAACTCCGTGTTTCCAGGCATTTTGGCTCCAACGTCCTTGATTTTGGCCCTGTCACTTGTTTAACTCTGGGGGAGGCACTCGCTGCCAGAAAGCTTAGGAAGAGCTAGAGTTGAAAAGTTAAGAGCATATTTTTATCGAGGCAAGAGTTTTTGGCTAGAATAGATTTGGCTTGATTCTGGGCAGAAACATAAAAAGCATGAGACTCTTGAGTTTGAAGGCAACGGTACCGTTTGAATGCTTCCTCCTTATTGCGGATAGCAGTAGAAGAAGCGTGAGTAAACCAAGATTTGTGTATATTAGACTGAGAAAAATTAAATTAAATGTATGCCTCCATGCCCTAGAGGGTTACCTCAGTTATACACTTGGCACACTCCGAGGGTACCCAGCCACGGAAGCAAAAATAATTCCATGGGAAATCAAAGAAGTACTGCTGAAGAGCCTCCCACTCGGTAGTGCCCAAGTGCCACAAGTGCCGCCGGCTGGGAGGATCATGTGGCCGTACTGGGGAAAGAGGACAGGTAACAGAGATATTGTGATCGGAGGAGCCCAACGGAGAGAAAAGGTTTACAGCGTAAGTAGAAGGATTAGAAACTTGAAATAAGTCAAGAATGTTGGACCGATCACCAAGGCAGTCAGGAATTCGAGTAGGGTGCTGGTATAACTACTCTAGGTCATTTAGGATAGAAAAGATATAGGCTTTTTCATCAGGTTGGTCAGTGAAATGGAAGGAAGGTCATTGGTGGTGGTGAACATTGATATCTAAGATGGAGATTTCTACGAAAGGAGAGATGGGTAGAATGTGTTCCACTTATTAGGAGAGAGATAGTGAGAGATTCAACGCGGAAATATTTAGTTTGAGAGCGACAAGAAACTTTAGCTATAGAGTTGAGAATTCAGACAAATCAAAGTTGGGAACACAAGAGAAAGCAAGATTGTTGTGCACATATACGCAACATCCACTTTTGGCATATTACAGAGGAGAGAGATAGTAGGAGGACATTGAGAAGGGTTTGAGGTAAGTAGCCCCATTCAACTGGGTTCGGTGAGAAAGAGAAGATCAAGGTAGGCAGAGAAGAGGTGGTGTTCCACAGAATGAAAGTTAGAGGAAAGCCCACGAATGTTGCGGACATTTATAGCGAGAGTGGGAGGTCATGGTCCTGTGCATTTCGATGAGACAGAATCAGGGGGCCAAGTCACTGGGGGAATTTCTGGTTCCCCCCCCCCCCCCCGGGTCCCGTGGGGACTCCGAGATGGGTCGTACGCTGGTCTTTTTTTTTTTTTTTTTTTTAAGGTAGTGTACTACGTGATGTGTTTGTGGTATAATGGATTGATACAAAGAGAAGGGGTTTTGAAGGGGAAACTGGGGTTGATTTCAATATTGGTGAGGCATGGAATGGATCAGCAAGTGAGGCCAGGTACTGAAACAGGAGTTCCAGCTGTCCTTATGAGCCACTTAGCACTCCCCAGGAGTACCACCCTGTTCGCCTGGTGCAAACTGCACATGGGTATGCACCACTATATTGTATTTAAAATACCTATTCTACTGTACAAGGCATATGTTTCAAATATATTACTTCATCATTGACTTGCAATGGACTATCTCTCTAGCTCTTTACATTGATACATACTGCTCATTATCGCCAATAAGATTTTTTGATAACTCATTCAAAATCATCACAGAGAGGTATGCTTAACACAGAGCCCTGTTGGACTCCATCACAGAACTCTTCATTAAGTACACTCTCACTGCCGTTCGTGTGTCTTCATATCTTCATTATCACACATACCTACACTAAGTGTTCTCATATCCCTTGTCACCCTATAAAAGGTCTTTTCCAGGTCGACAAACAAACTACTGATCCCAATCTTATATACACACTATTCTTGCAACTGCTTGACAGCTTTGATTATAAATTTTGCTGACATGAAACACTGCGTGTCTTCAATAACAATGGTTTCCGTAATCATTTCAAAGAATCTCACATAATTTTATGACGGTATTAAACATTTCCATGCCCTTATAATTGCCCTTATCTAAATAATGCCATATATCTGTAAATATTTCATCCCTATTAATGTAGTTAATAAACAAACTAGTTTTACTCACCTGAAGCTTTTTACATTTCAACGACAATACAAGAGCTTCCTGCAGTTTTTCTGTCCATTTAATGAATTGCGCTATTCACAACAGGTGGGACTATCACTGTTTTATGGGGAGTGGTGGTGGAGTAATCAAGCACTGGCTTATCATTGCTGAGTTACTCTGTTCGGCACAAACTCCTTGTCAAGTAGTTGTGATTTTCCATGCTACACTTTCGGTAAATCACCTTATCCTAAAGTATATATTTATTAGTGGCCCCTCCATCATTGACGATTATGCCTATTACATAAGGCTACCTCTTCAAACGCTCATAAGCGTAGTTTGAATCTACCGCCGCAGAGCTCCGAGGACCTTCATCATAAGCACACGCAAATTCACTCAGGTTCGTCTTTATGATTGGGTTCTCACTACGAAAAAACTTTATAACAAAATAAAAAATATAAATAAAATAAGAATAACTATTCATAAGCTTTCCATATGCCGTGGATGTACTTCTGTGGATTCTTGGACCAGACGCTGACTAGCGCATCGTTCCGCCTTCCTTGCTCTGCGCTCACCCCACCCGGACGTGTCCCCCACAGTGCTCTCCCTAGTGAGTTTTTTCTCATTTGTTTACTCTGGGATGTCTTGAGTAAGGTTAGGATTAGCTTAGCAGGGGTGTCATGGGTGGTTTTCTCGCAGAACAAGTGTATTTTGGGTCGTTTTTGTTGGGGCGTCTATTTCGGTCGGACCCTCGTGGCCGAGTTGAGGACGCTCTGAAAATGTTTGTTTTTTTGTTCGTGTTTAGCCATCTTTAGTCCTAGCTTGTTAGGAGGCTTTAACTACGCGATGTTGGGCTTCTAGCTATCTTTCAGATGGAGTAGCCTATTTTGTTTTGTACTGACGTTCCTGGTGTATTTTTCTTCACGTAGTGGAGTTCTTTCTGGGTCCCGAGTCAGTGTTACCCTTACCCGGGTTTTTTCTACGATGTTGATGTGGCAGCTGTTCCAGTTTTGGTGGGATGGAGTGCTTTTCGATTGTGTTTCGACGTCATTAAGTGTTTATTCCGTTTTCACCAGGCCTAGCCAGCCACTCGTAGTTTTTTCACATATGCAAGTGTTTTCATTGTTTATTATGATAAAAAATGTATTCATGTGTCATGTGTGTCCTGGATTAGTTGTGATTGGCTGATCCAGGAGCTTCGGACTGTGTGTCTGATTATGTTTATCAGATTGCGTTCTGATTGGTGTGGGTTGCCTTTCCGGCGGTTTTTCTCGATTGCTCCGAGAAAGCCGTTTTGTTTACCGGGTTTTAGTCAAGTTGGTTAAAATCGGTAGTTACCCCGGCGAGCTTGGTAGCTTGAGTGCTCATCCGAAACTGCGTTCTCTGTGGTCGAGCCTGTGATCAGGTTTCCTGTGTTTTTCCCGGCGAGGTGGGCTCCACACATTTATCTAGGTGATCATGCTGACACCTGTTGGATATGGTTTTCTCGGCTTTTCAAAGCCATTGAAACAATGCTGTTTGTTTGTTTGGTCTTTCCCTCCCGGCGACCTTTTTACAAAGAGGTCTGGGGCAGGTACAATTGGTTTGACATTTAATATAAAACCCGGCGGTTGTACCTTCGGGTGGTTATATTAACGGATTTGCAATTCGCTATGGTTTGCCAAATAATTGATTGATACAATAGAGTATCACGGCCTTCAAGACGGCGATCTATGAGGGCTTCTGGGAGAAGTTGGATTAGAGATTAAGATAGGCTTAGATTTTTTATGGGATAAAAAGATGCCTGAATCTTACTAGTGTTTCAAGTGTAAAGGGATACTTGAAAGACTTCATCATTAATAAAGATATGCTTCATCTTTATGAAGATTAAGAAGATATGCTTAAATCTTTTGGACAGGTAAAGATATGCTGAAATCTTTAATATGAAACTAAAGGAAAACGAAAAGTAGTGGTTGAGGGCTACAGTTCGTTGACCAGCGGTTTTGTGACACATGTTTTTGAAATATTTTGGGGTAACCTTATGGGCATTAATTCCTGGAAATTTTCTCTTTCCAGGGCGGAGTACCGGCGTGGCGCTAAATGACCAGGTAGATCCCGGGGGTGGGGTAGATTTCCACCAGTCTCTGTCATGTCGGCACTAGAACCTCTCATTGCTTTATGTTCAACGCCGTTATGCTCAGGTATCCCTATTTTTGCACACAAGCTTTGCATTAAATGTGTTAAATGCCTCGATCGGTCACGGGGGATATGGGTGATAAAGAATTGCACTATTTGTAACCTCTTAAGTGTTAAAGTTTTAATTCAAAAGGATAATACTGCGGCGGTGGCTTTGCAAGAAGTGAAACAACTTCTCGCTACTTATTCAACGAATGTAGCACATAAAGCATTGCAATGTGATAACCTTGAGCTTTGGGAGCTTTTAATTATCAAACATGCCCCCCCTAAGTGTAAGATACGTGCACGTAAGACCTCAGAGACTGGGCGGGGACAGGTTACCACACCCTCCCCCGGCAAAACTAAGAGGCCTCGCTCACCGTCACCCTCGGCAACGGCGACAAGGCCCACATCAAGGTCACCCCTGAGGAAGCAGGTGAAAGCTTTGGGCCACTCTGCTTCACCTTCAAAGAAGAGGAAAAAGGATGAGAGTAGGGGACCTAAAGACAATACTAGAACTAAGCATAAGTCAAGTAGGAGTCATAAATCATCCAAAAGGGATCCTCCGGCGCGAAAGGACTCACGGCTGTCGCCGGAGCCTTGTACCCCGCTTTCTGCCTCTACCCCCACCAAGCCTAACGTCCAATCTGACAGGTCGGGGGTGGAGTCAGAGAATGTGGTGGAGGATGCCCCGGCGGACATTTCATCACCTGATATTCATGCTTTTTCTACCAGGTCACGTGTGTCAGCCTCAGATTTAGAAGTATCAAACAGAAACTATAAACCTCTAGGGTGCTCGGGTGAGGGCTCCCAATTGGAGAGTATACCAAGCTCGCAAGCGAGTAACAGCCACAGCCAAGGTGTATGGCGATACTCACAGCCCTGGCAGGACAGAACACATCCTTTTGTGACTCAAGTAGTGGCTGACGTCCACCGGGATGCCGATGTACCATCTTCTATCCCAGATTTAACATGGCGGCATGTGGAGGTCCTGGCTTCGGCGGGATCTTCCCATGATAGGCCAGACTTAAGGGATGAAGAACAGTGTTCTCTGGTCTCAGAGATGGAAGTTGAAGAGTCAGGTCACCATCTAGACGACTCTCAGGGTACTGTCGAATCTCCACGGAGTTCGTCATCTGCTGGGTATGTAACTACAGAAGAGATTGATGGATTACTATTAAATGCACTTAATAAGTTCTTTGGCCCTACGCCGGAAACTCCTACAGTTGGTATGGGAGCTCCGGCGACGTCGACGAATGTGTGACCTCTGGCCACATCCATTGCTTTAGCTAAAATACCTAACCCTCCTCTTGTGTCAGATCCAATTTCCAATGTGCCAGGCACAGCAGCTCTCACTACTTCCAATGTGCGAGTCATATCAGACATAACTCCCCCCCCCCCCCTTTAGACAAGGCACCAGTCAAAAAAGGAGCTATGCCTCTTTTATACGGGCCTGATGAGTCATGGGTAGCAATGTTACCAACTAAGCCAGAGGCAGCACAAGCTACTATTTCGGGGGTCTCCCTGTACCACACGAGTGGGTAATCCAAGGCAATAAGTCTAGAAAACTCAGAGCATTGGATAGTCAAGGAAATGTTTTAGATGTTCATATTAAGGCCATTCCAAGTTATTATAACCATGACTTTTTTGTGTATGCATCAATACCAGCCCTACCCCCTGCCTCAGCTTCAAAGCTATTTTCTGACTGGACTAAGAATGATGGCTTTAACGACATCAAGGCACTTTCTGCTTTGACGCCGGAGTTGGATATGTTTCCGATCACAGACTCAGCCTCTAATCCAGTCTTGCAGGTGGGGCAGTTGGGTACGGGACATTGGGTGGAATGGGAAACAGAGGCTCAACATTTTGCCACTACTTTCACTTCAAAATCTTCTCACCAAATCCCTCAAGAAAACCATACTTGGTTCTCACTTCCGGTTTTTAGTGCCGGAGGAGTCCCCTCTGCTTTGTTTGATTTCTTGGCTGCCCCTAATATTAATTTGTGCGAATTAAAAGATCCTTTTAGCACGCCTTCCCCAGCTCACCTAGACCGCGAGTTTAGGTTAAGAGGAAAAGCGTTTAGACTGTTTTCGCAATATATTGTTACCCAGCAAGTAACAAAGTCTATGTTACGCTCTTCTCAGGCGATCGAAGCTGCGGAAGTCAGGAAGGCCATTGAACTTTCCCGGCGCTTGCTTCTCCAAACTTCCATTCAGTCTTTAGGAGATATTCGGACAGCCTTATTAGAGGCAGTTCGAGCAAGGCAGGATCTGAGGATGTTCTTAGTGAAGAAACTTCCTGACCGTATTGCAAGCCAAGTAGTTCTGTCTCCAGTTCTAACTCCTTCTTTGATTTCCCCAGCAGTTTGGAAGACTGTTTTCAATATGGCACAAGCATTCAAACAAAGTCCCTCTCAACCTAAGAAGCCTACCAGTTTCGAAAGCTCAAGCTAGTGGGTCTAAGCCTTTTCATCAGCCAAAGTCCCCTTCCACCCAGGGTCAGGCTCAGTTCAGGTATAAACAGGGTAAAATCTCGGGTAAAGGCCACAGGTTTCACCAACGACCAGGTCAAAAAAACTAAGGTCTCTCTCACTCCCGGGGCCAGTCAAAGGCGTGTTGGAACAGAGGGTAGGCCAGCCGGCGAACCCCAGTCTACTAACTGGGTCATTCCGGGCGTGTCATCAAGCATGGCCATTATGAACATGGGCGAGGACTGTGGTACGCATAGGCATCACTTGGCAGTGGCTCCGGCGACCTCGCTTACGTCAGCCGACAAAGGCCAATCATGTTTCTTTAGAGGTGGAGTCACTAGTTCAGGAGATGATTACCAAGAGTGTCATTATCCCAGTCCCCCCGACTTACCCGGTGTTTACATCCAAACTATTTCTAGTACCAAAAAGGGACAGTATTCAGATGAGACCGGTCGTAGACCTGTCTTATTTGAATCTCCACATTCACAACATGTCCTTCAGGATACTGACAGTGAATCAAATCAGGCTAACACTTCCGCCGGGATGGTGGATGTGTTCATTAGACCTGACAGACGCGTATTGGCACGTCCCGGTAAACAAGAGATTTAAAACATTTCTGGCGTTAAGAATAAGGCATCAGACTTATGTCTTTCAAAGGATGCCGTTTGGATTGAACCTAGCGCCACGCATATTCACAAAATTAGTCCGGCAAGCCCTGATGCCCATTTTAGAACAAGGGATCAGGATCTTGTGGTATCTGGACGACTGGCTGGTGGTGGCAGAGACAGAAAAGTTATGCAACACTCATGTCAACATTACGTTAAACCATGTCAAATCTCTAGGATTCAAGGTCAACTTCTATCTATCTATCTATCTATATGCTCAGGCCCAATCCCCATTTTGGGGGTAGCTGACTCAAGACAGAGCAAGAACAGGGAAAACACAAAAACAACATAAAACAAAAAATAAACACAGATAAAAAACACAAACTCACACACATCCAGGTCACCCAGGAGAAGACCCAGAGACCAGGGTTACCAAGGTCGCTCCAGCACTCCCCCGGCCCCTGACCACCCGGAGAGGTTCCGATCTCGGCAGGCAGACATGCAGCGGAGCCAAAGCCACAAGCCCTCCCACCACACTTCCAGGCACACCCTTCATATTAATCGTCCCCCCGGGCCAGGCGCCTGATGGACTATTATCTAGTCGAACTTGCGCCCGACCCCTTACTCCAAATGACCACGTGTTCACTCAACTATTCACAAGCATTCTCCATTCACTCCTGTCCACCACCACTTCCCCTGCCTGATCTATAGTCATTCCTCTATCATCCAAAGCGTTTCTTACACAGTCTCTCCATCTCAATGGGGGTCTTCCTGCCCTTCTATCTCCCCTTGTACCTGACTCACATATTCTCTTTGTAAGCCTTTCATCTCCCATTCGTTCAACATGACCATACCAGCTCAGCACCCTTCAAGGTCAACTTAGTAAAGTCAAACCTTGTTCCCTCACGAGTAATTCAGTGGATAGGGCTGGTCTGGGACACAGCATCTCTCACTCTGAGTCAGAGTGTGGACAATCGAAACAGATTTCGCAAATTTTTTTTTATGTTTCTCCACAGTCTGATTACGACACGGAGACTCTGGGAATCTGTAGTCGGTTCTCTCAACTGGGGTCAACTAACTGTGAAGTTGGGCCGGTTGAAAGTCAAACATTTAATCGTTGAGGGCAACAAATATTTCCCACTATTACCGGCGGGAACATTATGGCCTATCCCAACATTAATACACAGCTTACTAGCGGTCTGGGCGAAGAGGGAAATGTTGCACTCAGTCATGTCATGGACCTCTCCTCCGCCGACGGTATGGGTAAGAGGCAATATCAATCTCATTGGCAGTCCTTTACTTCTTGGATAGTTAGAACAGAACAGACAGTACCTTCGGTGGCATTAGTTTTTAATTATTTAAACTATTTGTTAGAACAGAAACGTCTATCTGTAGTGACTCTAAAAAATAACTTAACAGCTATCAGGGTGCCATTCTTTGACCTTACAGGTCTAACCATACCACAAGCGGAAGAAACAGGTTTCATGAGAGCATGCTTCAAACTCTGCCCACCTCCCCGTCAGCTCATGCCTACCTGGTCTCTTGACAAAGCGTTATCTTTGCTTCATTCCCGTCTGTATCAGAATACGACAGATTTTGAATTGCTATTAAAAAAGGCTGTGTTCCTTATGGCTTTGGCAACTGGTCACAGGGTGTCTGAGCTGGCGGTGATGAGCAACACCCCTAATTGCATAAGGTTTGGTAGACTAAATGATTGCATTCATATTGCACCTTCCCCAGGGTTCATCGCCAAGAATGAACATAGTGAACATGTTTTCTCAACGCCGGTGCCGGCGTTGAAACGGGGTAAAGTGCACCATAATTTGTGTCCTGTACAAGCTTTAACCAAATATATGAGAGTGGCACCTCTTAACCAACAAGGTGCTTTATGGGTATCGAGTACAGGTAAAAGATTAATGAAACGGAAAATGGCTTCTCTGCTAGTAGAAGTCATTAAAGAGAGTAATCCTGGCGTAGTGGGTAGGGCCCACGATTTACGCAAAGGGGCAGTATCTTTATGTTTTCTCAAAAAAAAATCTGGTGAAGACATAGCTACTACTCAACTATGGGCTTCAAATCATACGTTTTTGACTCGATACCTGTCGGTAGCACTAGACAAACCATCAATGCCATGTGTAGCTTTACGGCAAAGGGTCTAGATGGGTCTCTAAGTCACTAATTGTTTAGGTTAAGAAAGGGGGGGGGGGTGCAGTCAGTGAAACATAAGACACCCTAGACCCCGCCGGAGGATATGTACAGAGTATACGAGCTGTGATACAATGTATAAGTGTTGTGATTAAAATTTCTCTGTAGTAATGACTACCGGAAATGTTGTTGAGGTACAATGGATGTAGTACAACAATTGTTTCTTTAAGTGGGATACACTGTTGAAGCAATTTAATTTTAAGAGTTCTCGGTAGTTGCAACTACGAGTAGCATTTTAGTAAGTACATCTGCGATAGTACAAGAATTTATTCTATATTTTGTGTCTAATTTTAAGGAATATACACATTAGAATAATGGGGTTTATATGTGCACATGTATACATAAAGTTTTATTTTTCACCACTTAATTTAAGTGGGGTGCCTTTAACTTTCAGATCTGTGAACAGATTCTCATAGTTACCTTTTTCCTCAAGCAGGCTTCTTTAAGCACGCCCCTGCTTGTACCCCTTTTTATATGTTGTATAAAGTTTATACATAAATATATAATTTTTACAAAGTAAGAATACTATGTGGTTGTTTGATTATCTGCCTATTCTATTTGCAATGGTTATGATATGATTACGAATGTCCCCCTCCAGTCTTAGATATCAGGCATAATCGTCAATGATGGAGGGGCCACTAATAAATTATAGGTTTGACTCCTGCAAGGAGATAAAGAAAACCTAATATTTAGTAGTGGCCCCGTAATCATTGACGACTGGGGCCCTCCCGACCATCCCCTTCCCATTCGTTGATGTATTAAGGATTTTGTTATACTTGATATGTCAGTGAAGGCGGAACGATGCGCTAGTCAGCGTCTGGTCCAAGAATCCACAGAAGTACATCCACGGAATATGGAAAGCTTATGAATAGTTATTCTTATTTTATTTATATTTTTTATTTTGTTACGAAATTTTTTCGTAGTGAGAACCCAATCATAAAGACGAACCATGAGTGATTTTGCATGTGCTTATGATGAAGGTCCTCGGAGCTCTGCGGCGGTTGATTCAAACTACGCTTATGAGCGTTTGAAGAGGTAGCCTTATGTAATAGGCATAATCGTCAATGATTACGGGGCCACTACTAAATATTAGGTTTTCTTTATCTCCTTGCAGGAGTCAAACCTATAATAGGTGAGGGGTGTTCCTATCTAGAGTGAGGTTTGGTATCCTCTACCCAACCATAGCCGCGTCTGGCAGTCTCTTTTACTGTCTTGCTTTTTCTTCTGGGAGCAGGAGGCTAGGAATCCCCCCTCCCCCCCCCCCAACCCTTGTAAAAATTCACCTAATAGACGAGCCAGATTAAGGGAACGCAAAAGTGGTCCCGGTCCCTATGAATTTTAACTATAAATGTTTCTGTTCTGACTCTGTCTCGAGTCTACCACCCCCAGCTATTGAGGCATGTGCCTGAGTATATACATCGTTATATTTCCCTAGTAGATCTACTTTTGGAAATTTGTTTAGCCGACCGGTATTCCTCTCTGAATCAACCTTTCATCCATGCTTTGAAGAATATTCTCATTTACTTCAGTTTGAAGCTCGTCGTTCCACTACCGGGAAATCACATACCTCGGGGCACCCTTTTTTTGCCACATACATTAACAGTGGCATCAAGAAGGCTACGTTTTAAGGAATTCTAGTCGTTATTTACATAATTTAGCTGGCCATCACCATTAATATCAATTTCCCTCTAGTTTAAGAAACTTATCCCTTTATTAATGGTTTCTTTAACAACCATACCTTTATTATTAACAGGCATACCTTCTTATCTACATAATTATTTTAAGCTCAAACCATACGCTAGGACCATATTGTGGGAGATACATTATACGCTCAAGATGACCTTTAAATCCTAAACCCACTTCCTGTCATTACTGTTCACCAAGAAGTAATATATCTGGTTACTGGTGTCTAAATAACGTGGCTTGACTAGAGGTGGTAGACATGACAAGAAAAAAGTTAGACAGGTTTCATTGCACAGCAGAGGTTAAGGGCCATATTATTAACTCAAATTTCAGTACCTATATAATAAAACACTATTATACTGTATTCTGACTATCATTAGAATATTGTATTTGTGGAAGGAACTGTGGAAAGCAGTATAAAAAGAGATTAACTTTATGCCGTTGATTCTACTGTCCTTAAAAGGAGTAAAACTATCTGATGTGCGTCTGCACCTATCAATAAAAAAACAAAACCTTCAATGTTTAATACATTTAACCAACATACGAATAGGCTGGAAGAAATGTGGGTGTCAATTGACAGCATCTGCAGTTCAAAAGATAACAATAAAATATATAACATACCAGTAAAGTACTGTGCATACATGTTTTTACCGAAAGACAGTGCAATATAAACAGTAGCTTGGACGAGTGCGGGAAGATGGTCGAATATACGAAAGTGGTTAAGAAGATGTTTAAAGATCGATCCAATATACATACCTCATCTTGTATATCAGGAACAAGTTCATTAACAACAACGGTTTGGAGCACAGGAGGCAGATGTTCCTGGAGGTGGTCTATGACAGGTGTAAGTTGGTCCTCGGTGACCTGGTCATTGATAAACAGTCCCTTCAGTATGCCTGCCACAGTCTGCACTGCTGTGGCCTTCAGTGTTGGCACTGGCTTTAGAGGCGGCATTTTGTCTGTTGGTTAATAGAAATACGTAAGTCTATTAAATAATACATTTTAATTTGTTACTGCAAAACTAGACGAGTTTACTTAGCTGAGGAAGGATATCAATGAATGAAAGGGCATATTTAATGCAATTAGCATTCAAACTGAATGTTGGGTTAAAGCAAGTGTGTGTGATGTCCCCATGGTTGTTCAATATATATATGGATATTCATGAAAGAAATACAGGGAAGAGCAGTGGATGTTCGTGTACCGTTCAGGGCCGGATTTAGATCTGTGGAGGCCCTGGGCAGGTTCTGTGTGGAGGCCCCCCTTCATTGCAACATTTTACAGAGGGTGGGGTGCCGAGCGAAGCGAGGCTGAGCAGCTGGAAACTGTTTAGGAGCATTTTAAAGCAATAAGCATAGCCTAGCTAGATTGAGAATTTTGAGAAAGTTAATTAGCTTTAGCAAAAAATAAAATAGAAGAAATTGATAATCATCATCATAGTTGTAAGCAATAGCTACAATTTTCAACACCAATATGAATATCTATGATACATATCTACAATGTTCATGTCTCTTCAAATAAAACAAATCAATTATACTGTACCAATACCTTTAATTACAAAACTGTCAGTGGCACTTTACAAGAGCTAGCCCTTGCAAAGTTTTTAATCATCTCATTGAAGTCAGTTTCTCTGAGGATGTCATATTCGATGTTCATCAAGGCCAGGTGGCTAAGCCTGTCATGACACAGAGTCTGTTTTTGATAAATTTCATTTTACTGAAAGAACGTTCTCCAAAACAATTTGTGATCATGAACACCAAGTACATATGCAGCATTATTTCAACATTTGGAAATGTATCTACAACTTTCTTGGACATCAACAGCTTGTAAAGGAAATGTGCCCTCCCCTTCTCAACATCTTCATCTTTGAGAAATTGAGTACAGAAGGCTGCAAACTGCACTAGTTCAACTGCAAGTGTTTGATCCCGATCATTCTTATACTCAGCAACCAATTTCGCTGCAGCTGCTTCAATTTCATCACCATTCAATGATCCCAGTTTATCCAAGAATCCAAAAAGTGAACATATTTTTTCATAGGCCTTCAATCGTTGATCCAGTGAACTCAGGAACTGATCAATTGGTGGAAGGAAATTCTGAATGTGAAATGCTTCTGACTGTGAGAGGGATGCTTCTTCAGATCGTCCATAATCCAATGGATATGTCGTTGGCGCTTACGTGTCTGTGAATAATCCTCAATTCCGGACACTTGCTTTCCCTTCTCCTCATAAACATGGAAGCAATCTCGTTTTTCACGTACAAAACATTCCAAAGACTTCAACATTGCGACTGCTGTGTTCAAATCAAGTTTAGGGTCTTGCAAAGCGTGGCTTGTGTCATCAACTCTGCTAAGAATGTCATGCCAAAAAACAGCATAAATGGCTGTCTCTAGCTTGTCCATCCTTTCAAGGAGACCACTGGCTTCATAACAAGTTTTGCTCATCTCATTCTTATCTAGCTATTTTAGCAAGGGCTTGAGGGATTGGGACATATCCTTGGACAACTGCTTTCACTGGAACTGCTCGACAGGACTATCTTGTTGTAGAAATCCTCTTTGGTACAGACATTGGGCCAGATTCTACATTTTTCAGTAAATCGCTGAAAATTGCATAACGGCGTGTAGAAGCTGTGAAGAACACAAAGTAGGGGTGGGATTGTGTTGCAAGATGGGTGCAACGTGCTCTACGAAGGGGGGGGGGTGGTATACACTCATAATATACACTAAGAGAGCTCTGAGGAACACTGATTATTGTAGTGGCTGTAGAATAGTGAGAGAGATGCAACATTGCGGCGAAGAAAGAGAGACTGCAGAGAATTGGTGAGTGGGCGTGAGTTAACCTAAGAAGTGCGCATGGGGGTAATTAGACACCTCTCCCTGTGCTGACGTATTTGAGCTGTTTCCATCACTAAAATATTCATTTTACCATAAATAGCATTAATACTTATCCTAACGCGCCTATTATGGGTTGATTATAAAGTATTAACCTGTTACAACAATAAAACGAGTGAAAACAGCGTTTGGATGGTCAAAATCGGAGATACAGGCCGGGAGTTGCATAATGTATGGGTGAGGCAACCTGCTTTCCCGCCAATTTCCCCCAAGGCCACTGAGACACTGTCGATCGATATTCTCTCTCTCTCTCTCTTGCACTCGCTTGCTAACAGTGATGTCAATGCCCTGCTACCAACTCGCTAATGTTAGCACGAAAATATACCTCAGAATAAGGGAATAACAGGGAAAATAGGTGATAACTGAAGGAAGGGAGGAAAGTGGGGAAGGAGGGGAGGTAGAGGAGTGATATTTTGCATGGCCCAGGGGCAAACTTTTTTTTTTTTTTTTTTCTCTGACTCTTAAGAGTCTTCCCGCAGTCCGCCGGGGGAACTCTTAAGAGTCTTCCCGCAGTTCCCGGGTTAATGAGATGGATGGCTTTCTTTTCTACTTTGTCTAGAAGTGCTGTGTGAGAGGATCCTCCCCACATGTGTGAACATTACTCAATACATGGACCAACTGTGCCCCTGTATAAAGCAAGAAACTGCGCAGGGGTAAAGAATCCCCGGAAGCGGTTAAGCACACCCAGCTTCTGGGAAGCAGTTTCAGCAAGAGTGGTGATATGATCTTTCCAAGAGAGATCAGAAGAAAAGTATAGGAGTAAGCATCATATATTCAGAAATTTGAGCTCACTGCCTAGAAAAATTGGTTAATATGAAACTTACTGACGGGAGTTACTTTCTAGGTTATTTTGTTATGAGTGTTTTTCTTGTAGGCTATATATGAATTATATGCAACTTTGACCTAAACCACTGGCTACAGTCTACAGTCAATGCCTACCTAAAGATTATATCAAATAACACTAGTTTGGCACTTAGGCAGCGTCTGTTGGATTCCGATTAAGGCATCAAGGCGATCAAGCAACACTAGCTAGGCAGTTGAATATAAGATAAATGAGCAGTAGAAACGAACGCAAAATACACGAGCAAATCAAGACAAACCGTTGGCAAGCTAGCCACAGTGTCACTGCCAATTGTATGCCTCCCTCCACTAAACCTCATCGTTGGTGCATTTCCCTAATGCCTGTGAATATTCCATGTTATATAAATTGATCATGGAATTAATAGAAACGGTCACTAAAGTGATAAATTTACACAAATTTTATAAAAAGGAATTCCCAACTTACTAGCCAGCAACCCCCTCCAGGCCTCCTAGCTGATGTCAACAAACAGCATTTGATGTTGGAGAAAAAAACAAAAACAATAATTTGTACTTAATTGTTCTCAATGTTATTATTCTCTACCATTCAAAAGTAAAAGAAAACATCTAATTGTGTATTTTTAGCAACACAAAATTAATAGTGTAGCAATTATTATAAAATATGCGCTTTATAGAAAACGATGTATCATGAGTTTCAAGGATAAACTATTTAATATTATGTTCTCATACTGAACGAATGGAATTTATATATTTGTTTCTTCAAAATCTTTGCTCCTTTTTTTTTTTAAGTATTGAGTATATAAATAAACAAAACAGTAATAACTAAATAACTAAAGAAGATAACATTTGTAATATGTGAACGCCCCCAGTTTGGCAGTTTGGCGCAGCTTGTGGAGGCCCCCTGAGTGTGGAGGCCCCTGGGCAGCTGCCCACTTTGCCCACTCCTAAATCCGGCCCTGGTACCGTTGATAAGGGAAGGAAACTAGTGGAAGTTGCCTGTACTGCTGTTTGACGACTATACAGTTCTGATGAGCGATAGTGAATGGGAGTTGCAGGGTCTGGTAAATAGGTTTGGAACAGTGTGAAAAACAGAATCTGAAGGTAAATGCCGGGAAGAGAAAGGTTATGGTCTGTGAAAGGGGTGCAGCCAGAGTGTGAGGTGAGGTTGAACGGTCAGGCTATGGAGTATGTCAGCTCATTTAAGTATTTGAGTAAAGATTGGAGTATGGATGAAGAAGTGCGAGAGAGGTTGCAACAGAGCGAACTCTTAAGCAGGCAGTATGAAATGGCATTCAGTGAGCCTGATGAAACAAAAGTCATCAGAGACCAAAATATATGTTTCATGGAAACCTCCCCCACGGAAACCCCTCAGATGCTGGATATTGATTTCGGTCCAAAAGACATAGAAGAGGCCATTTCCAACATGCCATCCCACTCGGCACCAGGCCCGGACTCATGGAATTCGACCCTAATGAAGAAATGTAAGGAAAACCTCTCAAAACCCCTGGCTATAATGTGGAGAAGGAGTCTAGACACTGGTGACATACCAGATAGCTTGAAAAACGCAATAATTGCCCCACTGCATAAAGGAGGGAGTAAAGCACTACCAAAAAACTACCGCCCGGTAGCTCTAACCTCTCACATCATTAAAGTTTTCGAGCGAGTCCTGCGAAGCAAAATTTCAACATTCATGGAGACAAATGAACTACACAACACTGGTCAACATGGGTTCAGAGCGGGAAGATCATGTCTCTCACCACTTTTGGAACACTATGACAAAATTCTTAAAGTGCTAGAAGAAAAGAAAAACGTGGATGTCATTTACACGGATTTGGCTAAGGCATTTGATAAATGTGACCATGGTATAATAGCCCACAAACTGAAAGCAAAAGGTATAACTGGGAAAATCGGACGGTGGATATACAATTTCCTCGTAAACCGAAAACAATCAGTAGCAGTAAACCAATTCACATCTGAGCCTTCGGATGTCAAAAGCTCAGTGCCCCAAGGAACAGTGCTAGCGCCCCTTCTGTTCCTCATACTAATTTGCGACATAGATACCAACACCAGACACAGTACGGTGTCGTCTTTTGCTGATGACACAAAATTAAGCAAGATAGTAAACACAAGAGGACACGGGCCGACTGCAGGAAGACATGAATGTAGTGTTCCAGTGGACCAGGGAAAACAACATGCAATTCAATGAGGAAAAATTCCAATTAATACGGTACGGAGATAATAATAGTGTGAAAGAAATTACAAATTACTTAACAGAATCTAACCACATAATAGAACGGAAAGACAGTGTGAAAGACCTTGGGGTATTAATGTCTGAAAATATGGGTTTCAAAGTACATAACCAGGTCAAAGTGGCAGCTGCAAAACGTCTAACGGGTTGGATTCTGCGTACTTTTAAAACACGCGGTGAATTGCCTATGATAACGCTCTTCAAATCTCTAGTGCTACCGCGGCTTGAATACTGTAGCGTATTAACATCCCCATACAAAGCAGGTGAAATAAATGACGTAGAGTGTACAAAGAAATTTCACTTCGCATATAAGTTCGATAAAACATCTACACTATTGGGAGCGTTTAAGAGTACTGAATCTGTACTCACTGGAACGTAGAAGAGAACGTTACCTAATAATATACACGTGGAAAATCGCAGAGGGTTTAGTACCAAACTTACATACTCCGATAGTCATGAAATTCAGTGATAGGAGAGGCTGGGAATGCGAAATCCCCCGGATGAATAACAGGGGTGCTATGGGCTCTCTGCGAGAGGGCTGGTTATCACACAGAGGCCCACGTCTCTTCAACAAACTCCCACGGCGAGTAAGAGACATGAGGGACATCTCGTTAGACAACTTCAAGAGAGCCCTAGATGTCGAACTGCAAAAAGGGCCAGACGAGCCCATCCTCGCAAGGGAGCGAGCTGTCGCTTCAAACAGTCTACTGCACCAAATCACCACCCATAACGAGGGGCGTCGCGCTCCTTGGTGCCGCTAGAAGAGTGGCGAACACATCAAAAGGTATCAAAAGGTAAAGGGGAAGAGGGTTGTAGGAAAGCTGAAAGCAGCAACAAGAAATAGGGTGGTCAGCATGGAAGTAAAGACGTCCTTGCATTATAGTGTGGTAATCCTAACATTGACTTACGGGAGTGAAGCATGGATATTGTTGGAGACACACAAACCAAAAGTGAGAGAAGTGGAAATTAGTTACACTGAGAAGTGTGTGCGGAGTAACATGGAGGGAGTATGAGAGTGGTGTGGTGTGGATGTAGATGTGCTGGAAAGTGTGAAAAGGAACACCTTGAGATGGTTCGGCCATGTGGAATGTATGGGAAGCGAGAGAATGAGTAAGAGTGTATGAGCGTGAGGTGGAAGTACAGAGGGAGAGGTAGAAGGATGGAGTTAAGAAATATATTTGTGAAAGCGGTGCTGGATGGGAGGAGGGGCGTCGACTGACTATAGAGACAGAGTTGCATGGGGGCGTTCTGTTCGTGGCAACCCCTTCGGTGATCACTGCGTCCGGCAATAGATAGCATTCAAACTCTGACCTGTAAGTCAATACTAATCGGTATTGGTTGAAAAGCAGTTCCATAATTATCATAGGTACGCCATGGTCACCTGATGATACCTCCCCATAGTGTTCAGTTCCATAAAGTGTCTCAGTTCAATCCCCTAACCTGAGATCCTTCATCACTTTACCACTCTTCTGACCATTAGTATACTTCTCACATGGTTCATCCTGTCATTCCCATCCACTCTGTATGATTCACCAGTCTACCAGTACGCATCAACGAAGAAAGTTATATGTATAAATGAGTAGCCTAGTACTGTTTGAAGCCATCCCTGGGAAGGAGCCGCTAGTAGGAGCTATTCATGGGTGAGCCAGAACAATATCCTTAACCCCTTCAATAAGATGCAATAATTATATTTTATTGATAGGCCTACAATACTAAACATCATTCTGAAAGTATTTACCCTTCCTGATGTTACGACCGGCACTACAAAATAAACAAGGGCACTTAATAATGGACTAGATGATAGGCTATATCTGCAACAACGGTATGCTAATTCCAAACCCTCGAACTATTACGCCGGTGAACAAAACACTTAAACCCTACAGAGTTAATCTACTGGATAACGGGGTATCAATTAACTGGGTTTTAGTGCACTTCTACAAAGGGTTTCCAGTGACGGAAAAGCCTACTCACAACAGGAGTACTTTTCTTTAATAAAATGCTCTTAACCCAGGAGCTGCGGGAAGACTCTTAAGAGTTTCCCCGGGCGACTGCGTGAAGACTCTTAAGAGTCTGGGAGAAAAAAATCCATTTAAAACACCCCCCAATTTTTTTTTTCTGTTTTTTTTTTTTTTTTTGCCCCTGGGCCATGCCAAATATCACTCCTCCACCTCCCCTCCTTCCCCACTTTCCTCACCTCCTTCAGTTATCACCTATTTTCCCTGTTATTCCCTTATTCTGTGGTCTATTTTCGTGCTAATATTAGCGAGTTGCAAGCAGGGCATTGTCATCACTGTTACCAAGCGAGTGCAAGAGAGAGAGAGAGAGAGAGAGTATCGATCGACAGTCTCTCTCCAGACGTGGGGAAAAGTGGAGGGGAGGGAGGTTGCCTCAGCCATACATTATGTAACTCCCGGCCTGTATCGCCGATTTTGACCATCCAAACGCTGTTTCCACTTGTTTTATTGTTGTAACAGGTTAATACCTTTATAATCAACCTATAATAGGCACATATGGATAAGTATTAATGTTATTTATGGTAAAATAATGATGTTAGTGATGGGAACAGCTCAAATATGTGCGCACAGGAGATGGTGTCTCATACCCCCCATGCGCACGTCTTAGGTTAAGTAATAACAATGCTTGAATAAACTATAACAAGATTTAATAAAGGAGTATATGCTTACGTTAACTTTAGTGTGAGTCTGTACTCAACACTAAACTCTTCAATGCTCTATGAAAACACTAAAAGTCTAGTCCTACAGCAAACAGATATGGAATCTTCTGAAAACGTCTGATGCTATAAGATGCTCGTTAATATAGAACAGAAATAATGCAGGGGCAGGACACCAAAGCGTGTATCTTAAATACACCAATAAGTAGGATACATAATTATATATAAAACAAGGGAGTGCAACAACTCTGTGACAGCACTAATAATAGCCACTCAAAACAGTACTTACTTAGCCAAAGTACCAGCCATACTGGGTTGTGCACCAAGCATCAACCTAGGCTAAAATAATACGTGAATAATTCCTAAAGCATACAGAGTTAAAGTTAAAAAACACAATGCTGTCTTTATTACTAATAAAGTCTAGCAGTGGCATAAAAACTACCAGGAGCCTAGGCAGAGCGCAAGCATGCTCGTAGCCTACTGTCTCCCCTTGAACAGATTTCCCTTATGTTACGTTAAGTGACTAGGAGGCTCTCTTGGTAAGTCCAGATCTCAAGTATCTGGTCTTACCCTGGCGCTCCACAAAGCTCAACAAAATGAGGTAGCGAGCATACAAGTAAGTGTAGGCAAAAGCCCTTCGCTTGTATACTGCTACACTCGCAAAGGAAAAACATGCACAAGGGTTACAGGCACCTAGCTCCGTCGATGTCGTACAGGCTCTGACTTGCCATGTACATAACTCAGACAACGACTAAAGATACCCTCCACTGTCCAGCATTAAATAGTAACAAAGAACAACTCAATAATTAGAAGCACCCAATGATAATTTTTTTTTTTTTTTTTTTAAGAGACAATGAACGGAGGAAGGAAAAACACAGATAAAACAAAAAGGTCCATGTGCCTAAAGGCATCCTCCATTCATAAAATGTTTGTAACAACTGGATTTAAACATTTGTAGATTGTAAGTTTGTGGAAAGCAATTCGAGGGAAGTGAATTCCAAAGAGTAGTAGCTCTGGGGATAAATGAATTCTGATAAGCAGAAGTTCTGCATTGTGGAGGAGAAAGTGTAAATTCATGGGCGCTCTCAGCTGCCCTAGTTCTACGGGGAAAGATGTGGAGAGGCGGCACAATTGAAGCAAGTTCCTCGGAACAATTGCTGTGAAAATATCTGTAGAATAATGCAAGGGATGCAACGTTTCTTCGTATGGATAATGTAGGAAGGTCCTGTGTGATTGCAGGGTTATTGATTAATCTAATAGCTTTATTTTGAATTTTGTCCAACTGCCTCAATGCAACCACTCCACTTCCACCCCACAGAGGTGAACAGTAATCCATCTGAGAACGCACATGACTTTTATATATCACGGCCAACTGCTCGTCAGTGAAGAATTCTCGAACTCTGTACAGGAGTCCCAGTTTTTTAGAGGCATTCTTAGCAATGCTTCTAACATAATGTGTCCAGCTCAAGTTAGTAGTTAATGTTACACCGAGAATGTCAATACTAGGGGAAGTGGGAATATTTACATCATTAAAAAATATATGGGAGTCAGTGAGATTCTGTCGGTTAGAAAATTGAATGTACTTGGTTTTCTGTGCATTAAAGGAAACTAGATTCTTTTGTCCCCATCCATTAATTCTAGAAAGGTCCTGGTTCAGAGAAATTGCAGTGTTTATTTTTGAATTTATAAGATCGGGTTGGGTGAAAGAATTGGTAAATGTGAAGGAACTGTGGAGTGTTGAGTCATCTGCGTTAGGAATGTATTGGATTATGAGTGGTAGATATGAGATCATTGATATGAATGAGGAACAGAATTGGGGCCAAAACTGATCCCTGGGGAACACCAGCATTTATTGAGTGAAATTGAGAATAAAGGCCATCTACCATTACACGTATTTTTCTGTTATGAAGATAAGAAGAAATTAGTGGAACTAATGATGCAAGGCCGTAGTGTGACATCTTCGACAATAAGGATTGATGCCAGACTCTATCAAATGCCTTTGATATATCCAGTGCTATTGTATGTGTTTCACCATGTTGGTCTGTAGCTTGGTTGATTTGATGCGTAAGAAGGCATAGCATGTCTGCAGTTGATCGACATCGTCTAAAACCATATTGCCTATCACTGATTAATTTATTATTCTCAAGATGCTTAATTATGTGATTATTTAATATAATTTCAAAGACTTTACCAAGAGTGGAAGTTATAGCTATTGGTCTGTAGTTTGATGGATCTGAAGAGGCACCTTTTTTAGGAACTGGATGGATGTTTGCTTCTTTCCAGGGTACTGGGAAGCATGAGGTATGAGTACACAGACGGAAAATTTTTGCCAATACAGGAGCGAGCACCAAGGAGCAATTCTTAAGTACTATTGGAGGAATTTCATCTGGACCAGGAGCCTTATCTACCGAGAGATTCTGCAAAATAGTTTTGACATGTCTGGTGTGGATCTTAAGTGAGGGAATTTCAGGCGAATTAAAATTAAGTACAGGGACATCTTGATTTATTTCATCTAAGGTTGAGTTGGTGGAGAAATATCCGCAAGAAGGTTAGCTTTTCCTCGTGGGTCACTTACAAGATTGCCAGTCGGAGATTTTAATGGTGGAATGGATGAAGCAGTAGTGAAGTTGGATTTAAATGAGTTAAGAGTAGACCAAAATATTTTGTTATCATTTGGATTATTTAGAAGTTTATTTGCCTGCTTGTGGAGAAAGTTTGATTTAGTTAGGTTTAATACAGTTTTGGCATGATTTCTGATGTTTCTAAAGTAATTAAAGGCTTCATGTGTTTTTGATCTTGTGTATGCATTGTAGGCTATTGCTTTTTGTTCAGTTACTCTAGCACAATTATGGTCAAACCATTTAGGTGAATTAGATCTTTTACTGTACTTTTGATGAGGAATAAAAGTTTCCATTCCAATTTTTACAAAATCTTGTATGTGGCTCAAGGTGGAGTGTGCAATATGACTCATGTGACTATGACTAATAATCCCTAAAGCTTGTGCAAAACATATATGTGAGAACTGGTGCTGGTAATACGACTGGCCGACTATGGAAGTCGTATGCAGAACCAGAAGGGATAAGTAATTGAATAAAGATGAGGAGTAATGGAGTTCAGAGAGAGAAACAGTAGTACAGGGGGTTAGATTGGGGACAGATTGCAAGGAACGTCTAGGACCAAGCACACCATGCCAAGCTCTAAGGAAACACGCGGGCAGGAGCCCCTCAGCACCAACACTAGGACAGCGGCACCCAATCACAGACCACTATGTCATGAAAAGCAAGCGTCCTAGGACGCGCCAGGCCCGCCAGCCAATCAAGAGCGTGGGAAACCCCGCCCGAGCGGGGAAGGCACACGTACATACACATGCACAAAATACAACCTCGCTGCCTCCTCCGCTCTCTCTCTCCTTAACTTCACACTACACATCTTATACTCTATCACTGATATAAAATACTTCAAAGTGTCACAGACAAGAATAAAGACCACCACTGATCTGGCTGTGACTATATGAATACTAAGAAAGAAAGAACATCGTTCTACGATTATTATAGCCCATTTCACTGCCCTGGCGAGCGCTAGCGAGTACGAGCACATTCTGGCAAGCTGGCCAGCGTAACACCCCGCCCAAGATGTGGGACGTTTTAACCTCAGGTAAACGCCACATCTGACCAGACAGAATGCTCATAAACCCCGCCTCACCCAGCTACGCCCCCAAGTTGTGAAAACAAGGCACAATCACAACATAAAACACTTCATTATATAAAAAAAATCTACACAACACTTCCCCAAAAGAATAGTATCACTTAACATATTACGCTCAGCGAGCAAGCTTTAACAAGCCTAGCCTACTAAGACAACACTCAGACTGTCTTAGATTCTTGCTGTAACATACTGCACTTATATACTATCAAAAGAAAGAGTTTTTATGTGAGGCTTTTGTATTAGTTTTTAATAGTGTTTTTGGCGGCTTTGCACTACAGGGGCAAGCCTAATTTTTCTCCACTCTCAAACAAACACTGACTGAACGGCGAGGGTTCTCCTTAACACATACCCTCCCGTGACAAACAATCAGCCAGAACATTATCAGTGCCCTTAACATGCCACACATCCAGCTTGTGTTCCGGCAGCAAAACAACACCTGACACTGATAAACTGCCCAGTCCATCACAAGACTGGCACTTCTCTTCGCTCTCTCCGGCAACGGGATCTGCCAATAACCTTTCACTAGTTCTACCTTAGTGATGAACGAGGCAGCCCCGATGCGGTCTATGGGGTCGTCAACTCTGGATAAGGTATAGGCGTCTGTCAGGGATGATGCACCAACACTCTTGCAATCAACATACACACGGATCTTGCCACTTAACTCAGGTTGCAAAGTTACCGGCAACGACCACTCACGATATCCCTTATCCCTCAGACCCTTCTTCAACATGTAGTCCAGCTCTACTTTTACGACAGGCTGTCGAGCAGGATTTATACGGTAGGGAGCCAATTTGAGCCTTGCACTGTCTCCAGCCTCCATGTCGGATTCTACCCCGTACATAAGGCCTGGAGAATCAACAACCATGCGGACGTACTGCCACAGCCTAGTAAACAACTTCTCTTGGCGCTTAGGAACAAGAGGTTGCAACTTATCTCGAAGAACAACATGCTCATTGCCCTCCCACAACCCAGCCGAGACCACAGTTTCTACACTATAGTCTCCCTCCTTCTCCACCTTTGTCCCTAGAACAGCCACGTCATGTTGAGCGGGACAATCTGTACCACCTGTGCAGTCACTCCCATAGTTCGTAATTGCTAATGCTCCCCCGCCGATACCGTACATGCGCACCCCCGCATTCCTTGCGACTACATCTGCCTGCGCAGCATCACCGCCTTCAGCGACATGGCCAGATACAGTCGGTCTATGGTAGGGCTGTTGCATTCTACTAGAGCAGCATTGGGAGGCTATGCGACGACCGGGCGCATCCACTCCACAGCCAACCTCATCAATCTGCTCAATGTCCTGATTCTGACCACCACCCTTAGCAGCCATGGGTCGACCCTGACCTGACAACCATGCCAAAGCCTCGTCGCCCACCTTGAACCACTGAAACAACGAGGCCAACGGTTTACTCACACCCAAGTGACCTGCCAGCGGAACATCGTGCACCGCATGAGTTGTGAGGCCTGGGTGCTCGGCACAAACAGTGGGGTATGAACCGAGCGGGTGCTGGAGTGCTGCACACTGCTGCTCAGGCAGGTGCTCAAGCGCTTCCACAACCACACGACTCGTGTCCCCCGCCCACTGCTCTGCCGAGACATGACAATCCCAACTTTCCTCCACCTCTGCCCCACTGCCCCCCTCTCCTTCTCCACCTTGGCCACTGCAGACCAACACAGGGACAGTAGGCTGCTCAGGTGGTTGCCTCACAAACTCCTTTAACAGGTTCACATGACATGCTTCCCCGTCCTCGTCGAGTTCAATAGCCCCGTTCCCACAACTCTCAAGACTAAGATCTTCTAATTGCACCTGGGAACTACTCTGTCGCGGAGTGCCATCACGCCCTACCATGTCACTAGGGGGGACAGGTTCTGGGGCCACTCCGGAGCTCACCTTTGGGTCAAGTACCGAGTCACCAAGGAGTGTCGCTGGGGCCAAACTCTCAACCCGACCAGCCTTGACTTTCTCCTTCCGACCCTTCCTCCGCTGGTCTGAAACTTGGGTACTAGGCTGTGACACCTGAGCGGACTGAGATCTCTCGAGCCCCTCTTGCCCATCCCTACTCGTGTCGGCCGCCCTCTCGGCAACGACTAAGGGTGGAACCTCGGAAGTGAGCACCGCAAAGTCGTTACCGAGAAGGAGGTCGACCCCCTCAACTGGCAACTTCTCCACAACACCCACATCCAACTCTCGTGTCACACCGTCCACCTCAAGCTCTACTCTGACCAGCGGGTAAGACCGCGTAGCATTGATACCTTGAACCACCACAATCTGAGCCGCGTTAATAGGTTTGCCAGTGAAGCTCTTAACAAGGGTCTGGGAAGCGCCCGTATCACGCAACAACTCAAGCCTATGCTCCACACCAGCCCACTTCACAGTGCCGTGTCCCCTATGACCACAAAAAACATCACGGACGGGTGACGAGCCCTCCTGCTGCTTCTGCACCGACTGTGACTTCGCAACCGACATATTACCCCGGGCAAACGCGGAAGACCTCAAAGACACACCGATGTTGCTCACTAGTGACACCACTGCTGTAGGCGGTATGCTCGGACATGAGCGCGCAATATGCCCCTTCTCATGACACCTGAAACACTCCACTTCGCTCTTGGACTTCCTCTGAGGTGAGGAAGGGCCCTGGTCTTTCTTTAACGGGAAGGATTTCGACTTGGGTTCAAAATTGGCATCAGTACTCTTAAATTGGTAATTAGTTGTGTCCTTAATTCGGGGGGTGGAGTGGTACGCCCCTGGTTACCTGCCTCAGCTCTCTGTGCAGACCCGCACCCACGAATCAATGACAACCTGAGGTCAGCCATCTTAGCCGCCTCCTGCAGAGTTTTAGGTTGCTTTTCTTTCAGGTTAAGAGTCAAGTCACTGCCCGTACATTTAAAAAATTGCTCTAACAACACTAATTGCTTCACTGCCTCAAAATTAGTTGCCTTCTCCGATCTTAACCAATTCTCAAATGCATCTGACAGCTCTCTAGCGTGTTCCTGGAAAGTACTCTCCTTTCTTTTGGGAACAGCCCTAAATTTCAGCCTATAGGTCTCTGGCTGCAACTCATATGCCCTCAGGACAGCCTCTTTCAACGCCTCATAATTCACGCAGGAATCTAGGGCAAAGCATCATACGCCTTGAGTGCTTTCCCCGTCAAACGTGACGAAACAAGGGCTGCCCACTTCTCTTCGGGCCATTGGTGCTCCTGGCACTTTTTCTCGAACCGGAGAAAAAATTTGGTAACTCCTGACTCATCAAACACTGGAACCAAATTTAGTAGATGCGACAGGGACTGGTCATGGGGTCGACCCCCCTGGGCGACCCGGTTCCTTGTCACCTCTACACGCGTTTTCTCTAGGTCAATATCGGCACAATACCTTTCAGACTCATACTTATACTTGAGCTCAGACTCATGCTTTCGCTGCTCGAGCTCAGCCTCATGCTTTCGCTGCTCGAGTTTGGCGAGTTCGAGCTGAAACAACATCTCGGCAGACAAACCTTGAGGAGGGGGTGCTACTATCGGGGACCCACCCCGTGAGCCACCTAGAGGCATACCCAACCGCCAACGGGCATAGGCCTGCGGGAACGTACCCGGCTCCGGAGCCCGAGGGGGCGCCATGATAGGAGTTGAGTGGAATGGGGGCTGGGCCGAAGGTGCCCCAGCTCCCGCTCCACCCGAAGCCCCATGCACCCCACCGAGCACACAGGTAACCAGCTCACCTTTCGACAAACCTCTAGTACCGGACAAACCCAAGACCGTGGCTACACACTGCAGTCCGTACCGGTCCAGCCCCGACACCCGGTCCACCGACACAGGCCCCTCCAAAAAATCCGAGCATCCTCCTCATTGTTCACCACCTGAACGCCGTTTAACAACTCCACCTTCTACACCTCCTCGCCTGTCTCTCGCACTGTGCCCTCACTATGTTCAGACCCGTCCAGTGACATGATGGAGTCGACAAAAAAATTCTCAGTCAAGACAAAAGTAGCCAAACTCTCGCGTAGCTTTATTCACAAAAAATATTCGAAGATGTTCTTGAGTGCAATACTAGGTCACCAATAAACTCCAACAAGTTCTATATATCCTCAAAACAATGTCCACTGCCAACAATGCGAGAAATAAATTCAACCCCAAATGGCAATAAGATTTCTCAAAAAAAAAAAAAAATGCAATATTCAGTTCACTATATACTGGTCTAAGGTCACCATTTGTTATGACCGGCACTACGAAATAAACAAGGGCACTTAATAATGGACTAGATGATAGGCTATATCTGCAACAACGGTATGCTAATTCCAAACCCTCGAACTATTACGCCGGTGAACAAAACACTTAAACCCTCCAGAGTAATCTACTGGATAACGGGGTATCAATTAACTGGGTTTTAGTGCACTTCTACAAAGGCTTTCCGGTGACGGCAAAGCCTACTCACAACAGGAGTACTTTATGTTAATAAAATGCTCTTAAGTAATAACAATGCTTGAATAAACTATAACAAGATTTAATAAAGGAGTATATGCTTACGTTAACTTTAGTGTGAGTCTGTACTCAACACTAAACTCTTCAATGCTCTATGAAAACACTGAAAGTCTAGTCCAACAGCAAACAGATATGGAATCTTCTGAAAACGTCTGATGCTCTAAGATGCTCGTTAATATAGAACAGAAATAATGGAGGGGCAGGACACCAAAGCGTGTATCTTAAATACACCAATAAGTAGGATACATATATATAAAACAAGGGAGTGCAACAACTCTGTGACAGCACTAATAATAGCCACTCAAAACAGTACTTCCTTAGCCAAAGTACCAGCCATACTGGGTTGTGCACCAAGCATCAACCTAGGCTAAAATAATATGTGAATAATTCCTAAAGCATACACAGTTAAAGTTAATAAACACAATGATGTCTTTATTACTAATAAAGTCTAGCAGTGGCATAAAAGGTACCAGGAGGCTAGGCAGAGCGCAAGCATGCTCGTAGCCTACTGTCTCCCCTTGAACAGATTTCCCTTATGTTACGTTAAGTGACTAGGAGGCTCTCTTGGTAAGTCCAGATCTCAAGTATCTGGTCTTACCCTGGCACTCCACAAAGGTCAACAAAATGAGGTAGCGAGCATACAAGTAAGTGTAGGCAAAAGCCCTTCGCTTGTATACTGCTACACTCGCAAAGGAAAAATATAATAATAATAATGATAATAATAAGCATGTTACTTATTTCTCATAAACGCCAATTTTTCCGAAGAATTCACTAGCGCTCGGAAAGAGAAAGAAAAAAGAACAAAATCAATGCATCAAAAGAAAGCTTATATACAACACACATTTAACAATCACTAGCAGTGGCAAAATAGCCTAAACTCCATAGCCATCTGTCATAACACCTCTCTCAAGATCATAGCTTCTCTCAAAGAGAAAAGTCTTAAGTTGTCTCTTGAAGCATTCAACAGAACTCAGTTGTCTCATGGACAGCGGCAACCTGTTTTACAACCTCGGAGCCATGTAGGAGAATGACCTCTCAAAGAAAGAAGACTGCTGTATAGCCCTTGGTTCATCAAGACGAAAAGGGTCATTGTCATGACGCACAACTACACCATGGTGTGCCGGTGGGTGCCTGAGCAGCTCCGCAAGGTACCTAGGCTTACCAAATTTGAGAACCTTAAAAGTCACCAAACACAACTTAAATTCTATTCTTGCTCTTACTGGCAGCCAGTGCAGTTCTATGTGAAGAGATGTAGTAGGAGTTCTAGGTGGAACACCAAAAATTAGTCTTGCGGCCCTGTTAAGAACAGACTGGACTTTCTTTAAAATATAATTTGGAAGACCCACCAACAGGGCATTGCAATAATCAACACGAGAGAAGACCAATGAGTGAACCAACGTCAGGAGGCAACGTCTGGTTATAAACGGCTTCACCAAATAGAGATTTCTAATGTGCAAGTAACAACTTTTAACTATCTGGTTTACATGCTCTTTGAAATCTAATCGGGAGTTCACATATACACCCAGATTTCGAACAGAGTTGGCCGGTCGCAGCTGAGATCCACCCACATTGATGGAGAGGGCACCTACTATATCATCAGCTCTTCTATTTCCTCGGATGATGAGAATATCAGTTTTACCATCATTTAGTTTAAGTTTTCTCGCTCTCATCCACTTCTTGATATCAGACATCAACAATTCCATCTTACTCCGTATATCAACTATATTTGTGATTCTCACATAAATCTGGGTGTCATCTGCATAAAAGTGAAAGGTGACATAATGTGCACGAAGCAGAAGAGACAAACTGCTGATATAAATTATAAATAGGATTGGACCCAAAACTGATCCCTGCGGAACACCATACTGCAGGGGTGTCGAGTCCGAGACCACTTGATTTACCATCACACTCTGGGATCTACCTGACAAGTACGACCCAAGAAGCAAGAGAGCGGAGTCACGCACACCACAATCATAAAGATCACTCAATAACAACTTGTGATCCACTGTGTCAAAGGCCGCAGAGAGATCAAGCAAGACCAATAGTGAGGCCACACCATTGCAAATGTTCTCAACTAGATCATTATGTACTCTAATCAATGCTGTTTCAGTTGAATGATGCTGTCGGTAAGTAGACTGAAAAATTGGTATAGTTTCATTCTGCTGAAGCAGTGGTTGTAATTGGTCAAGTATTGCACGCTCTAATATCTTTGATATGAAGGACAGGTTGGAGACAGGACGATAGTTCAACATGTTCTCAACATCAAGTCCAGGTTTCTTTAGAGTAGGTCGGAGTAGTGCATGCTTTTCAGAATGTGGGAAGCTACCTTCAGAGAAGCACTTATTAATTATTTTGGAAATAAACTCAACTGTGTGATCATAGACCCTTGGTAGCTTGGAAACATATGCACAAGGGTTACAGGCACCTAGCTCCGTCGAAGTCGTACAGGCTCTGACTTGCCATGTACAGAACTCAGACAATGACTAAAGATACCCTCCACTGTCTAGCATTAAATAGTAACAAAGAACAACTCAATAATTAGAAGCACCCAATGATAATATGACTCATGTGACTATGAATAATAATCCCTAAAGCTAGTGCAAAACATATATGTGAGAACTGGTGCTGGTAATACGACTGGCCGACTATGGAAGTCGTATGCAGAACCGGAAGGGATAAGTAATTGAATAAAGATGAGGAGTAATGGAAAAGAAGAAGTTCAGAGAGAGAAACAGTAGTACAGGGGGTTAGATTGGGGACAGATTGCAAGGGACATCTAGGACCGAGCACACTATGCCAAGCTCTAAGGAAACACGCGGGCAGGAGCCCCCAGCACCAACACTAGGACAGCGGCACCCAATTACAGACCACTACGTCATGAAAAGCAAGCGTCCTAGGACGCGCCAGGCCCGCCAGCCAATCAAGAGCGTGGGAAACCCCGCCCGAGCGGGGAAGGCACACGTACATACACACGCACAAAATACAACCTCGCTGCCTCCTCCGCTCTCTCTCTCCTTAACTTCACACTACACATCTTATACTCTATCACTGATATAAAATATGTCACAGACAAGAATAAAGACCACCACTGATCTGGCTGTGACTACATGAATACTAAGAAAGAAAGAACATCGTTCTACGATTATTATAGCCCATTTCACTGCCCTGGCGAGCGCTAGCGAGTACGAGCACATTCTGGCAAGCTGGCCAGCGTAACACTGACCTTTGTATCCCAAATTATAGGAAGAAATTATAAATATATATACAGTATATGACATTAGTTGAGGACCTACGGCACCTTATTTTCCATAGGAGGAAATGTTTGACCCATCATCTTGATTTTTCGAATTTTCGGCAACTTCACATAACCATCAGGAATACCATAGATCTTAAAATGGAGAAAAACTCCTATAAAGGAAACAAAACTGGATCTACAAATGTTAAAACATTTACAGAAATGTATCTTAACCCGTTGAGCCCCGGCTAGTTATAATATTTTGTTCACCCCAGTCCCAAGCCATTTTCACTTATTTTTTTTTGTTTGTTAAAATGGAAGACAAGGATGAGAAATGAAAAAAAAAAAAAAAAAAAATCACCTCTGACATTTTTTTTTGGGGGGGGGGGGGGGGGGGGGGGGGGGGGGGGGGGTGGGAGCCTCAAAAAATTTGTTTGAGCCAAAATGGAAGAGAATGGTGAGAAATTAACACAAAAATTAAAAAAAACTCATTTCGGTCATTTGGGGGGCGGGGGGGGGGGGTTTCAATAGTTCGTCTCCCCCGCATGACCACCCGCCCGGGAGCACTAGGGTAAAAACTGAGTATGGCATTGTACGGCATACATCCTAAGGAGTATCTCACATAAATCTCAAGCCTCTAGCTCCCATACGACCGGAGTAATGAAGGTTCAAAGTGGCGGTGAACTAGGGGTGTAAACTATCCCCACTAAGCCCACCACCACCAGCCGCGCGGCTGTCTCGGCCCGCTCACACCTACTGGCCTGGCTCCCACACACACTACGGTACCTCCCCCTCCTATTCTCCCGCCATTTCCTACCTTACGAGCCACGTAAGTGTTTTTTATATGTCGGACGCACGTGATGCGTCGCTGGGAGTTGGTGATCAAAGACTGCCGACGCAACACGTGCGACGCTGGGTCTCAACGGGTTAACACTTAAAGAGCGGGGCCCGACTTAAGTCTTTATCTAAAAAGCAGCAAATTAGGAGCATTATTAAGGCTTTTAATGGGTTAAAATAGAGTGCAAATGGCCAGGAGCACAGCAGGCCACACGGCCGACACCCAGGGCTTACCGCCGCCCACTGACTCACGCTCCCTCTGTTCTCGAGAGGCCGGCAGTGTAGCCAGTAGTGAGCGTAGCTGTTAAAAATATGACGCTACACGCTAAACTCACATGTTGGTGGTACCACTGTATCAAACCGACGAGTACTATGTAGTTCGTTCTGGTCTCATTTTGAAGCTTGTAGTGCCTAGTTTTTTGCTGAATACATTTCTTTTCATGCAGATACTTGATTGATCATTCAGGAGGGCCTGAATATGCCCAAAATAGCCCAAAAACCCCTGCTAGACGAGGGATAATAACCATGATTCGAAGAATTAACAAGAAAATTAATGTATATAATATTTTAATCAAATTAAATTTCTAAATCTCCTCTGTAGAATTTCGATGTCTTAAAATTTCATAGTATAAGCAATAAACGCTTCACAACACAAACACAACACATATCATCAAGGTAATTTTGAATACTTAGTGCTCCTTGTAGTACTTAAACAAAATCACTGTTCTATTAGGGTAGGAATAATTTGACAGTTGTTTGAAAGTTCGAGTTTTATTTAACAAAATCCCAGGAAAACCAAAATCGGCATAGCAAATTATTCTCTGTTCGGGTCAAGATGGGTTCAAATTCGAGTTGAATACCTACGACTGCTCAGTATATATTGCACTTCGGAATTGTTACATTCTCATCACCACCTATCTGGACAATCGCTATTCAGAGTTTTGATCCTTTTCTACTCCAAGCCAAAGGCACATCACTATATTCACAATGGTTATCAATTAAATAACCTAAGTTTCCCTCGATGTGTCTTTGAATCACTTTAACAATATTAGGACCTATTATTTGATCAATACGTACTTGAATCACCTCGACAATATCAGAAACATATTCCTTTGCGTGGGATTAAATAACTTAAATAATATTATAAATCATCATTCAATTAAATGTTCTTAAATCACCATAACCATATTAGACACGATAAATAAATCAATAGGTATTTACATAACCTTGACCATACTAGTCAACAATGACTCAATCAACGCGTTCTTATATCTCTAGACAATATTTATTACAATTATTAAATCATCAGGTTTAATATCAGCTTGACAATAGCAGCACGGAATGTCCATATATCACTTTAACAATGTTATAAATTATTATTCAATCAAATATATCCTTAAAACTACTTGACTAGATATTTACGCGCAATCGAAAGCATGCTGTCGACGAGGTGAATACTAATAAATAAATGCTGTATCCTTTTAACAAAAAGTGTTTCAATATATTCGGGAAATAGTTCCCCTTAAATATTTCTCCAGCTAGTTCTATCCTAAAGCAAATCTTACTTTTGTATTTCACATGTTTTGTAAACATCAATACTTTTATGGTTAATTTAGATTGAGTGGACTGTATATTTTAAATTATATAACGCATATAGAATAATTCTTACCTTATATGATGAACTCAGATGGTGATAGAAAGATGGCGGAAGATAGGCTAGATGTACTCGAGTTGGTTAGTGGGATAAGGAAGGCTTAAAAGGAAAGAGGCTAGAATAGGCTAGATAATTACGTTAAGTTTTATGATAGCTAAGTAAGATGATGATGTAGTGACTATGAAAATGAGATGGAAGTGATGCTAAAACACCTAAATATGAGACAAATGAAGATATGGCTTAGCGTGTAGCTGGGACGGAGGTTGGATGGAGAGTGAGGGCGAGCGCGTCGTCTTTGTGTCCCTCGAGACTATCCGCGCATGCGCATAGCGTATGGAAAATGTATCCCATCCTTATACAATGAAATACATAGGAATAATATTAATAAGTATTACACAAATATATGGGAATTATAATCCTACAATACTTTCCCATATTCAACTACAGAATAACATATTCTTCCCAAAATTATGGAACGTTCAACATAAGGTTACGGAAGCGTTCAACTTAAGACTACGGAAAGATACGTAACGCTACATTAACCCAGATTACGTAGCATCGAGACTGTTCATACTATATAGAGTATACTGAGTATGGACATATTCCCGCCACCGAAAATATACAAAATTTACATGATTGTATTTGCCCGGAGGCAATCTTATCCCGCCAAGCTTGGGAGGATATCTGGGCTGCCTGTCGACTTGGGCGTCCTCCGGACGCGTCAACAGGCTGCGCCGAAGTAGAAGCCAGGGAGGGGAAATCTATGGATAACTGGTCCGAGGGGGCTTCCTTGCGATCTAGGTCACCTTCAAGAGGATATAGTCGTATAGTCGGACGTGTGATTACCCCAGTCCTGGTTCAAACTTTTGCTACCCGAACTTCACCATCACGACCGGGTAATAACTCCTCTATACGACCCAATTTCCAGAATGCGCGCGGGCCCTCTTCATGGATGGTTACCACGTCACCTACCCTAGGCCAATGACCTGTTAATGGTGCTAGTTTACTTTTTTGTGCCTCTCTTAAAGTCACCAGATATTCTGTCTACCAGCGATGCCAAATGTCTCGCGATAGTTTACGAATATATTTGTAGCGGGCCGTTATCACTTCCTTACTTGTGTAGTCTGGATCTTCCATAGCATCCCCATCATGTTCTTCAGGAAGATCCCGCAGTCTGTATCCACGTACCAGTACTGAGGGTGTGATTGGGGTAAGGTCGTCCAAATCACCAGAAGCATAATATAGAGGGCGATCATTTACTATGGCTTCAATCTCCAAGAGGATGGTGTTGAGTTCCTCAATCGATATGAGAGCTCTACCCAACACCTTCTTCAGACCCGCCTTCACGATTCCTATGGCTCTTTCCCATATGGCGCCGAACCAAGGTGCTCTGGTGGGAATAAAACACCATTCGCATTTCACATCCGCAAGGCAGGTCTGAATCTTGGGATTGTTGCTCACTTCTTTGAGATAAGTAGATGCCCCTATGAATGTTTTTGCATTGTCACTCAGCATGATACGTGGATATCCCTGTCTACTGCAGAATCTTCTGAAGGCATTTAGGAAGCTATCACAAGTGAGGTTGGTGACCAGTTCCTGGTGAATTGACCTGGTAACGGCACAGGTGAAAAGTATCATATACACCTTAAGATTGGGTGAATCTTTCACAGGGATTGCTCCACTATAGTCAACCCCGGTAACTTTGTAGGGGTCACCTGGGGTGGTTCGCAGGTTTGGTAAGGGTGGTATTCCTACGGGATCATAATGTGTTCCCTCTACCCTTCTACATTTTAAGCATTTGCGTAGGACTTTCTTGACCACCTGCCTGATTCTAGGCACCCACCATCTTTGTCGGGCATAGGTGACGATATGTCCAACCCCATAATGGCAACAGAGTCGGTGACACTATCGATGATAAGATGGGTGAAGGGATGATTGGGGGGCAGCAGTATTGGATACTTCCTTGCATCAGAGAGTGCTGCCAATCATAATCTGCCTCCGCAATGTATCAAATCCCCCTTCAAGTGTAAGCCCAATTGGTTGATTAGGTTATTCCTGGACTTTGTTCCCTTAACCAGACTATTAGACTTAGACTATTAGATCTTCTAGGACAAAAGAGAGGAATATATAGAAAAATTTGAAAAGGCGAAATTCACCTACTTGCTTACTATCAGAATCTATCAAGACAGGTAAAAAAGGATATTAGGAAAGAAAAAAGAAATTATGAAATTAAGGTTGCCAATGACTCAAAAAATAATCTTAAAGCTTTTTACCAACTATATAAATCCAAGGTTAGAGATGTAATTGGTCCCCTTAAAACTTCGATAGGAGAAATGACAGAAAATGATTTAGAAATGTGCAGTACATTAAATAGTCAATTTCTTTCCGTTTTCACTAATGAAAATTTGGCACAGTTTCCAGAAGTCCGTAAGGTATATAGCGATAGTATAGAAAATAGGTTAAGTACGGTTACTATAAGTAGAAATGATGTGCTTAAGGAAATTGACAGACTGAAACCTCATAAATCGCCTGGTCCTGATGAGGTATATGCTAGAGTATTAAAAGAATGTAGGGATGAGTTAAGTTACCCATTAACATTTTTATTTAACAAGTCATTGGAGACAGGTATAGTTCCAGAAGCTTGGAAGCTTGCAAACGTAGTTCCGATCTTCAAAAAAGGTGACAAATCAATAGCATCCAATTACCGTCCCATTAGTCTTACATCAATCATAGGAAAGCTACTAGAGTCAATTATTGCTAGTAAAATTAGAAACCACTTACATACATTTAATTTAATAAATTCTTCTCAGCATGGATTCACTCAGGGACGTTCTTGCCTTACTAATTTGCTTAGTTTTTTCTCAGAGGTATATGAAGCAGTAGATAATGACAAGTCATATGATATAATATATTTAGATTTCAGTAAAGCTTTCGACAGAGTCCCCCATGAGAGATTGATGAGAAAGGTTGAGGCGCATGGAATAGGTGGGGCGTTGTTGGGATGGATTAGGTCATGGCTAATTGGTAGGAAGCAGAGAGTCAGCATAAATGGTACGAAGTCAGAATGGGGAGCAGTCAAAAGTGGTGTCCCCCAGGGATCTGTATTAGGTCCTCTGTTGTTTGTTATATACATAAATGACCTTGATTTAGGTATAACTAGTAGGATAAGTAAATTTGCAGACGATACCAAAATGGGGAGAACAATTGATTCAGATAGAGATATAGAGTGCCTCCAAAGGGATCTAGATACCTTACACGAATGGTCAGTAAATTGGCAGATGAAGTTTAACATTGACAAATGCAAGGTATTAAAGATAGGGAAGATGCATACAAATGTTAAATATAAACTAGCTAATGTGGAATTAGAAAACTCGAATTGTGAGAAAGATCTAGGTGTGTTTGTTAGCAATGATTTGAAGCCTAGACAACAGTGTATAAGCGTTCGAAACAAGGCAAACAGGATTCTCGGATTCATCTCAAGGAGTGTGAGTAACAGAACTGCTGATGTTATCTTAAAACTTTACTTGTCATTAGTGAGACCCCATATGGATTATGCTGTTCAATTTTGGTGTCCTTATTACAGAATGGACATAGATTCATTGGAGAGAGTACAACGTAGAATGACAAAAATGATCCATAATATTAGAAATCTTCCGTATAAAGAAAGGTTGAAGAAATTAGGCTTACATTCGTTAGAGAGACGCAGAGTTAGAGGGGATATGATAGAGGTGTTCAAGTGGGTTAGTGGGATTAACAAAGGGGACATGACAAATGTACTAAAGCTCAGTGATAGCGAAAGAACTCGTACCAATGGTTTCAAATTAGATAAATTTCGTTTCAGAAAAGATATAGGCAAATATTGGTTTGGTAACAGAGTTGTAGATGGGTGGAATGGACTACCAAGTGCTATAGTGCGATTAAAAACGATAGGGAGCTTTAAGATAAAATTGGATAAGCATATGGACGAGAAGGGTTGGGTGTGAAGTGGGATCAGCAGGGTTGGGCCAATCAGCACTCTGCAGACCCCCGTAATCCTGCGTTAATCTCTAACCGTTTTGGTAAGATGATCCTCAGGGTATTAGAGTGTTGAGCCTATAATTGGGCTTTGTAATTGGGGTTGTGTGAGACAGGGATCTGCCTTGCTTAGGCCAATCGGCTTTCTGCAGACTCCCATTTTCTTATGTTCTTATGTTAACCATTAATTTATATTCCTGCGTATATATTTCTTGTTGACAGAGCTTATGTAGTAATTTATCTACAATTCTGATCTCCTTCACATTGAGGTGTGCACTACCTGTGAGCGGTGTGCCTTTGATTTTTGCTTTTACATTTTGTACAAAGTGTATCACCCATGCTGTAACACGTTGTAGCTTCTCATAGCTGCTGAATTTATCCCAGTTCCATAACCGTGTGTCATCTTTAGGTACCGAGTCAATTACCGGTGCCACAATAGCAGTGTGTTGCTCGCTCAAATCTATATTTTCTGGCCATTCATTGGGATTAATAAGCCAGCATGGGCCATTCCACCACAACGCAGAAGATTTGAGAAATTTAGCAGATACACCACAAGTAATGCAGTCACTTGGATTCTCTTTGGTAGACACATAAAGTAACTGTGCGGTTGGGAGCAGAGTGTGAATCTCGTCGACACGGTTGGTGAGTCAATGGTGACGTACACTGGTAGCTTCTTTCGGCTATGTAACCAGTAGAGCGTAATTTGGCTGTCACTCCATATAACTGTCTCCGAGATGTTTAGCAAGTTTTTAAAAGTTTCCTCGATAAAGTGAACGAGTCTAGCAGCCAACAGAACTGCAGTTAGCTCTAATTTTGGGATGGAAAGGGATTTGATCGGGGCGACCTTCGCCTTCGCCACGACTAGACGGCTGCCACTTGTGTCAACAAAGTATATGACGGTGCCGTACGCGACCTTGCTAGCGTCTGAGAAGGCATGAATGGAAACAGGTTGATCTATGACAACTCTCCGAGGAAAATTAAAACCCTTACAGAGACGAAGATCTGAAATAATGTCTTCCCATTCCTGAACCAGGTCGCCAGTCAAAAGCTCATCCTAATTTTAACCTCCATAATTGCTGAAGGAATAATCTTTATTTGATCGACACCGTTAGAACTATCCCCAAGGGGTCAAAAAGTTTAAGCGTCATACTCAAGCAAATCCGCTTTGTAATCTGCGAATATTGTATATACTGAACGCCGAATGAGAGGGTATCTGTGTCCGTCTCCCAAAGCAACCCTAGCACCCTCACATGTTCCTGCTGTACAGCCGCCACTCCATCACGTTGCAGTACAGTCCGCAAAACAGAACTATTTGTCGCCCATTCACGCAGATGTAGATGGGCATCATTCATAATTTCCCGGACTACACCATAGGTATTAATCAGGAAATCATCATTACCTGTACCCAGTAAATTGTCGATGTATAGCCCTGACCGAATCTGCGTGAATGGGCGATAAATAGTTCTCTGAAGACCCCGAAGACGGCCTATGGCCAAACCCTTGTTAGTTGGCAGCTGATCCTTGTAATTGTTCCAGGGCAGTCTCACTTTGTATTGTTGGCTGTCAGGATCATAGGTAACGGTATCCTCATATGACGATAATGCTTGACGCTCAACTTGTGAGTATTCCTTAGGGGTTATCCCGATATGATCTATATCCCACAAAACATTTTAGTAATTTTTGCATGGTGGAATATTACTAGTGGACATGTATTCGTCCATTGGTGTTACCGCTACTTTCAATACAGTAATGACTTCAGTGCTGGAGCTGGAATTTTGTGCCACATATGAACCACTTATGGCGTACCCGTACTTGGTAGGAAGCAGAATTAGGCTACCTGACCTTCTATACCCAGGTCGCACTATATCGTAGTAGTGATCCGCACCGATGAGCAGCTCCAACTGATCTGTCTCCGTTGCATGAGGATCGGCTAATTTTATGCCTTTACTTTGTTAACTAACCAGTTTAGACTTTAGGCTAAGTTCACCCTTATTTTCGGGTAATTCATCAACCACTATTGCGTCTAGATGATGAAATTTACCTCTGTGTTTACCTCTGTGCGATGCATAAGGTGTTGATTTTCGGTGTGAGCGTCCTGGGTTCGAATCCACGGACTGCCACATGTGTTTGTTAAATTTCATTAATCGATTTTAGGAGTAGAGTTGGTTGTTGGAAGGAACATATTATTTGTAATGCAGTGCCACCACATTATATTCCCTAGAGGCTTGTTTTCCGGTAAATCCGTGAAGACATAACTCCTCAGTTCCTTTAGAATTATAGGAAAGGGAGGATAGAACAGAAGACTTCACAAAGGTCCTCTGAGAACATTGATCGAGTAGCAATCTGATTTTGACACATCTATTATCCTTACCTTAAGGGGAGGTGTGGTGGAGTGGTCATGCCACTGGATTGGTAATCCAATGGACCCGGGTTCAAATCCCGATATGTCAATGGGAAGATATTATTGGGATTGAATTTGTGCTGTACCTAGTATCAGTGCATTACCACAAAGCCCACCGAAATGCCAAAAAAATACCCTCATTGTTCTCTGATTAAATAACACTGTATGAATATTCCCATATTCAAAATATGTTACTGGGGGACAATGCCTAGTGAGTTCACTGCTCAATAGGTGGCGTTCTGAGAGTGAGGGTCTGAGTCTGGAGGGTGAGACGGTGAAGCGCTTGAGCGAAGCAACCAGCCGCTTCAGAGATGGAGCTGCTTCGAGCCATGATGGATGCTTCACATGTCTCACTCCCCAGACTGGAACAAGACCTCACGGGCTTCACCGTGTTGAGCGGTGGAATGTACAGGCTCTCAGCCTATGCCCGAGAGGGAGTAGTTGGAATATATAAAAAAAAAAAAAAAAAAAAAAAAAAACGGCAGCTGTACGGTGGGTAAGATTACTGTATTTCTACCTGTGGCAACGGACATTGTAGTTGAAGTAGCAGCAGTATGCTCTCTCTTGTTGTTATCCTCCACTGGTCTACTTTCCTTCCCTTGTTTTTGTGTACACAGGGAATGAAAGTGTTTGCCCTTACAAAATTTGCAGCATCTAATGTTAGGGTTAGTACAACCCGAATGGTCATGCTCTTTTGACAAACACCTAGTGCAAAGACGTAGTTGACGGGCTCTTTTAACTTTAAGAGGCCCTGTTTTATACTTCAAACACTTGTACCACAAATGATTGGTGCCACTACACAAGACACAGTTAAATTTCCTGTTTTCACTTTGGGCGGTAAATGTTGCAGTAGCCATTGGTGTACCTCCAACTTTGTCTTGACCTGCCAAATTGTACACTTCAGCCTGGAAGCAATGGGTGAATTTCTTATAGTCCAGGCTCAAGTCTTCCATTTCCCGTTTTATAGTCTCCTTTAGTGGTAATGGTAATTTGTTGGCAAGAGTCACCACACAAAATTCCTCCAAACAAATGCCATGGCTAATGATTGACCTCATCACACTCTCTGTATTTGCAGAGAAGTTCTTTAGACATTGAACTGAGCGTCTTGTGTAAATTATTACTGTATGCTGACGACAGCGTGCTTCTGGTTTCAGGAAAAGACCCAATAAGTATTGCCGCTTCACTTTCCAAAGAACTAGAATCATTTAGTGAATGGCTAGTGGACAACAGACTATCTCTTCACCTGGGCAAGACGGAAGCCATCTTATGTGGAACAAAACGCAAACTGAAAGACATTGTGGGCTTCTCGATCAACTGTAATGATATTCCTATAACAACAGTGTCACAAGTTAAATATCTCGGACTAAAACTGGACTCGAGTTTGTCAGGTAAAAGAATTTTGGAATCTATCCTGAGTAAGTGTAGAGCACATATAAAATACCTGTATAGACAGGTGGGATGCTTGCCAGCGGCGACCAAAAAGACCCTTTGCCAAGCGCTTGTTCAATGTCATTTTGACTATTCTGTGTCATCCTGGTACTCTGCATCATCTAAATCAGCACAGCACAAACTTCAGGTCACTCAAAATAAAATGGTTAGGTTCATGCTGAACCTAGGACCCAGATCACATGTTGGCCAGGAACAACTTCAGTCACTAGGTATGCTCAATGTCTCTGACAGGGCCAAACAAATCAGGCTCACTAATGCCTTCAAAATTTTCTATGACAGAGCTCCAGAGTATCTAAAGAGTGATTTTGTTAAAGCAAATGAGAGGAGTGGACATAATACAAGAAACAGGATGTTTAATTTTAAGGTCCCGAGAATCCAAGGACAGGGTAAGCAAACATTCTTCTTCACTGCCATCAAAGACTGGAACGACCTAGCCCAGTCAGTCCGTGAAAAGAGAACACTGTATTCCTTCAGACGTAGCCTGAAGGAACACCTGAACCGGAAAGCTGCGAGAAGGGAGCACCAAGCTTATGTCTACTACTAAATACGACATAAGAGATAGGCAAACCAAACTGAAATGATTACTGATTACAGATTACTGATATTTACTATAGGATGTAAGGTATCTTAAAATAACCCCCTAGAAATACTTTCTCTAAAGTATCTATTTCTTTTATCCTCCCCTTTTCCCCAGCTAACCTGATCCCATAAGGACCCCAATGGAAATACGCCTAACGGCCTTATTGGGCTATCCTTAGTTGGAATTATACAAAGCTGGTACATGTCATATTTGTAACATACTATGTGGTACCAACTCTGTAAATTGCTAACTGAATGATTATTATTATTATTATTATTATTATTATAGATCAGCGGTTTGGTATTTGGGTGAAGCTAGTTGATTAAATTGCATAACATAAGCTGCCTTGATGCGATCTGGATGCCCATATGTTTCTTGCAGGAGCTCGACTGCTGGGGCATAACTTGCACTCTCAACAATAAATCCTTCGACTAACTTATGCGCATCACCCAGAAGCTGACCCTTAAGATAGGTGAATCGCTGTATATCTGTGAGATCTGGATTGTCATGTAAGGTACACTTAAACATTTCCCAAAACCCCGACCACAATGTTGCATCACCCTCAAATTTCGGAAGAGTAAGATGTGGTAATTTGACAGTTGACTTCTTCGGCTCGGGTCGAGACGACTCCTTCTTGACCTCCGAAACTAAGATTCCCTTTAGCATGGCGACAATAACTTGTATGCCCTCCAAATATAGGGTATCCTCTCTCAATGCATTGACATATTCGACGTCTGTCTCGTAAACGTCAGCCAGGTCCTCCTGTGTGACCTCATACTTGTCAATTTGTTTTTGAATACTGAGCAACCTGGCCTCCACTTCTACCCTAGACGCCGAGTCAAGGAATTCATCGATCTCCGAGGTCAAGACCGTCAATGAGCCCTTAAGCCCAGCCCGACGCCGTTGTAAACTTGCAGCCATGATGTTATGAGAAAGGAATTTAGTGATATCAAATCAAACTATTAATGCTAGTCCGAATAAGTTGCAGACAATAATACAGTATTCCGTTAAATTAAATCAAATCGCGAGCTGAAAATAAAATACCCTCACGAAATGCAGAATAAGAATTTGCCCAAAATGTAGACTAGCAGTCTGGAGCCTTTCAATTTAACTCATTAAGTAATAGTTTTAGATTAAGAAATGTTAATATCAATTTAAGAAGAGCCGGGAGGGAAATCACTGTACAATAGGCCAAAAAGTCTTTAGATGTCAAAAAAGGTACCGATATTAAGTTATAATAGATTCAAGATTTTATGATTTTAGCGAGGAGTTAATAATGAAAGTCAATAAATTAAGGCGGTCACCGAAAGCATTCAAAGGGCATCTTACAAGAGCTACTAATGATGCAGAGAATGTACTCTAACAAGCAACTCCTGAATCAACTGAAGTACAGGCAACCATTATTATTTATTATTAACCATACCAATTCTAGAAACCAAGTGGACTTGTTATCATGAAGCCTATAATATACTGGAATTGACTTAACTGAAAACAGAAGACAAACAGGAAGAAGTGGATAAACTAAAAGATGAATACTACCCCATATTCAGCTCCTGACCACTTCATCTACTGCACAGAATATTAGGTACAAGTACTGTACACAAATCCACGGCTTTAGTCCTGCCTAAATTACCAAGCATTCAACTTCCTATATTTGAAGGAGAGCTCACTGAATATGAATCCTTTATAGACCAGTTTGAAGCACAAATTGGGAACAGACCTGACCTGGAGCCGGTGACTAAACTCCAGTATCTTAAATCTCAGCTGAAAGGAAAGGCACTTGATCTCGTCAAGGGCTATATTCCTACCTACACTAACTATCAAAGTGCTTTGGATACGTTGAAAGAGACCTATGGGGATGAAGAGAAGATAAAACATTGCTTACTTCAGGAGATAATACATTTAGAACATCCCAAGCACAAAAAACAAACCCTGAAGAAATTCAGAGTTACAATGCTGAATTTGACTAGAAGCCTGAAAAATAAGCATAACTTCAGGTGTTAAGAAAGGATAATTGCTTCACATTTTCAATACAAACTGCCAAATACGACTATCAGACAACTCTACCTTAAATATGAGGTAATCTTTTTCAACCTGGAGCAAATGAATGAGGGATTGAGGGATTTAGTTTCACACATGGAATTAGAAATCCATCTAAAGTTTACCTAAAACTCAAAGCAAGAGGTCGCAACTGGCTACTCAAAGGATCGCAATGTTGGGTCCTATTACACTACAGAAGCAACAGGAAAGTTGAAGAAAACTCTATCAGAGAACAAATGCAGATTCTGTGGATTCTATCTATCAATCTATTGCATGACGCCGTGATCCCCGAAGGGGTGGCCACGAACGAACTGCCCCCATGCACCTCTTTTCCCAGTCCGTCGACGCCCCTCCCCCCAACCAGCACCGCCTTCGTTCATATACTTCCTCACTCCATCCTTCCACCTCTCTATCGGTCTACCTCTCCCTCTCTGTCCCTCCACCTCACTCTCGTACACCCTCTTAGTCAATCTCTCACTTTCCATATGTTCCATATGGCCGAACCATCTCAAGTTGTTCCTTTTCACACTTTCCAGCACATCTACCTCCACACCACACCTCCTTCTTACTTCCTCATTAGTCTGTCTATCCCTCTATGTAACTCCACACACACTTCTTAAGTAATTCATTTCCACTGCTCTCACTCTTGGTCTGAGTCTCTCAACCAACGTACATGCTTCACTTCCGTAAGTCAGTGTCGGGATTACCACACTGTCATGCAAGGACTTCTTCACTTCCATACTGACCACCCTATTTCTTGTTACTGTTTTCAGCGTTCCTACAACCCTCTTCCCCTGTTGTACCCTCTCCCGCACTTCTTCATCCATAGTCCCATCTTTACACAACACACTGCCCAGATACTTAAAAGAGTTGACGATCTCCATAGCCTGACCGTTCAGCTTCACCTCACACTCTGTGACTTCACCCCTTTCGAAGACCATAACCTTGCTCTTCCCCGCATTTACCTTCAAATTCCGTTTTTCGCACACTGTTCCAAACTCATTTAGCAGACCCTGCAACTCCCATTCATTATCACTCATCAGAACTGTATCATCCGCAAACAGCAGTATAGGTAGCTTCCACTCAATTCCCTCCCTTTTCAGCGATACACCAACATCCACTGCTCTTGATAGTATTTCTTTCATGACTCCATCCATATATACAGTAAACAACCACGGGGACATCACACACCCCTGTTTCAAACCAACATTCAGGTCAAAGAACTCGCTCTGCTCACTCTCCACACGTACTACCGCCCTTGCACCCTCATACATGCTCTTCACTGCTTTCAGCAACTTGCCATCTACTCCGTATGTGGATTACCTTATAAATATTCACAGTGCTCTAAATACTCTACTGGAAACGAGTGTATACAGAGGTTAAAAGAACTCAAGCTGTGTACAAGATGTATGGGTCCTCATTAAACTAGAGATTGATGAGAAAGATTGAGGCGCATGGAATAGAAGTGTCGTTGTTGGGATGGATTAGGTCATGGCTAATTGGTAGGAAGCAGAGAGTCAGCCTAAATTGTATTAAACCGGAATGGGGTGCAGTCAAAAGTGATGTCCCCCAGGGATCTGTATTGGGTCCTCCGTTGTTTGTTATATACATAAATGACCTTGATTTAGGTATAACTAGCAGGATAAGTAAATTCGCAGACGATACCAAAATGAAGAGAAAAATAGATTCAGATCGCGACATAGAGTGCCTCCAAAGGGAACTAGATATCTTACACGAATGGTCAGTAAATTGGCAGATGAATTTTAGCATTGACAAATGCAAGGTATTAAAGATAGGGAAGATGAATACAAATGCAAAATATAAACTAGCAAAAATGTAAATTAGAAAACTCAGACTGTGAGTAAGATCTGGGTGTGTTTCTTAGCAATGATTTGAAACCTAGAACACAGTGTATAAACGTTCATAACAAGGCAAACAGGATTTTCGGGTTCATCTCTAGGAACTACTGATGTTATTTTAAAACTTTACTTGTCATTAGTGAGACCCCATATGGATTATGCTGTTCAATTTTGGTGTCCTTATTACAAAATGGACATAGATTCCTTGGAGAGAGTACAACGTAGAATGACAAAATTTATACGGAAAATATTACCGAAACTACCAATAATATTCCATGGTTTTTCTGTTCAGTTTTAGGTAGTTTTCATCATTATACAGTAGTTGAAAATAGTTAAAATCCCCGGAAAAAGTTGTTTTTCCCCATTAACCAAGGATCTTAAAACACTCTGATGTATGTAATTTTCAGAGTAAAAAAAAAAAAAAAAAAATGCCTCTGTGGTTCGCTCTGCCATTGCCTCCAACCCCACTGTGCCGTGGCCTATTTCTGCATCTGAATACTTCCCGTATGTTACCTCCTCCGCCAGTGACGGCAAAGTGAATGGGCCTCCGTGACAAACAACAAACTCCGTTCTATTAATCCCACCATAATTCGCTGGCAGTATTCTTCTCATCGCAATACAATAGACGTTGGGAGACTGCCCTTGCCCGTCTACGACTCGGCTATACAGGTTTTTTATGTCGGGTGATATCCCCTCACTTTGCCCTTGCTGCCAGATTCCAGTAATCGTCCAACATCTCTTGATAGATTAGCCCCGTTTCTCCAATGCCCATCGGCAAGCCTTCCCCTTCTTATATTATCTTAATCATACTCCTTTACAAGCCGACATCCTCAGCGATTCCCCCAATTTCTCCCTCCCACACCTTATGCAATACCTGAGTCGTACCCATCTTCTCCCGCTTCTTTAGTTTTGACCCCATATACAGTAGTTTTGACCCCATATACAGTAATTAGTTTTGACCCCATATACAGTAATTAGTTTTGACCCCATATACAGTAATTAGTTTTGACCCCATATACAGTAATTAGTTTTGACCCCATATACAGTAATTAGTTTTGACCCCATATACAGTAATTAGTTTTGACCCCATATACAGTAGTTTTGACCCCATATACAGTAATTAGTTTTGACCCCATATACAGTAATTAGTTTTGACCCCATATACAGTAATTAGTTTTGACCCCATATACAGTAATTAGTTTTGACCCCATATACAGTAATTAGTTTTGACCCCATATACAGTAATTAGTTTCCGCTTTTCAAAAGATGAGTTTTAATTCCACATAGTTTTTTAAGGCTTGGTGCTAGTCCTCATTATAATAAAACTACTAACTTACACTATTCAACTAATTTTCCACAATGACTCACCATGCAATTACACCAACACTCACGTGATGAGGACATGGCGAAAACTATCTTTACCTCTCAACTATTTTCAATTGGGGCGGAGAATATCTTGTTACTTTCAATGCTTCCAAAACCCAATTTTTCCATTAAAATACCACACAAAGAGAGGTCTACCAAACTCCAACAAGGAAAGTCTGCAACAGTTGGCCATGCATAGTCGCATTCTATGACTCCTCATCAAAGAAAATCAAAGATAACAGGAGGGACTAAAACAGACACCACTAGGAAGCGGTCAGTGGAGCAAAGAAAGAAGGAGCAGACAACACAAGTGCTACACACCCCAACAAATAAACCTTCGGTTCCTCAACAACCCCGAGGACAACAAGCCAACAAAGATGCCCCACACAAGACTACAAATACACACAGCAAGACGAAAGTAACACCGAGGAAAAAGTTGCCACAATGTTCATCACTGCAGCCGACAACGAAGAAGCGGAAAGTACTATTTTCACAAAATGAAGAAAACGCGTATCCTATCAAACATAAATAATCATGTACAAATCACCAGAATATCAGACTAAAACCATGCCTAAACTGTCCAGACAGGTACTATGTAAAAACATTATGAACACTGTTTGTACATCTAAGTTTCACTATTAAATGACTAATATTATTTCTCCTGAACATGTGTATAATATTATTCCAACTATATTTTGTCAAGTTCTTCATAACTAGAATAAGTAACCAGAGTGTGTTTGTAATGATACGCTTCACCGCCTTCTTATGTACCTCAGCACCAAATGTTTTCCCATTATGAAATCATTAATATATGATCCTTTTCTTATACTTATAATACACATATCCACTATGCATTTTCATATGATGTTTTTCCACGATCAGTTCGTTAATTATTATCAAGAACACATGATCTATATACTATGTTCTTTTTATCTTAGCAGATGCTCCCTTCTACTAAAAGCATCAATATAGAATTTCCTTACTTATTATAAGAATATTATTACTATTTAGTTCTCACAATATTATTCCTGATCAAGACTATTGCTATAGTCACGAATAACTGAACTAACCATATATTTTATGTTAACCGTGCGCATCTCAACGCTCGTGTATTATCTCCGCTCCTTGTGAATTGCTACCCGCGAATTTATCAGCTAAGAAATGCTCATTAATTTCCTAATATACTGAGAACCACATGTCCTTACTTTATTATTTTGATGTTAATATAAACCCACTATTATCACCTATATGTTTTCATGATAATACAAATTTATTGAACTCAGATAGACCTGTAATATGCAAATGACTAGGCCATTCACACTACTGCCAGAGCAAGAAGGACTTTACACACCACTATGAGGTCTACTCTCCTGCCCCTATACCACTCAAGAAGGGAGTGAACACATCTCAGTAAAAGTCATCACTAGGTGGGGAAAATTTGAACAAATTAAGCAATTCCAAGGCTTATTGGATTTTGGTCACAGCCAAGTTTAACAAGCCTTGAAATTAACCTGCCCAGCAGTTGGGTTTACGGCCAGGGCTGAGTACCCTGCTGACTGAGAGGAAAAAGTCTTACGATTTGGCTTTCGGCATTCCGAAGTCCTGCATAAGCAATAACTCTATTCTAAAGAGGTATTATGGTGAGTTATCTGCTAAACAGGTGGCGTTGTGTGTGTGTAAGTGTGAGAGTCCGAGTGTAGGGGGTGAGACAGTGAAGCACGGGAACGAGGTGGCTTCAGAGATGGGGTCGTTTCGGGCCATGAGTGAGCACCGTGCCTCATGTGAAGGCAAGATGGCAGGTGCTCGTTGTACTCTACGTGCTTCACATGTCTCACTCCCTAGACTGGAACAAGACCTCACGGGCTTCACTGTTCATTGTAAAGCGGTGAATGCTAAGGCTCTCAGCCTATGCCCGAGAGGAAGTAAGTTTGAATATAGAAAAAAAAGAGAGCCGAGTTACTTCCTTAGTTTAAAGAGTGCTAAAGTCTTATGACTTGGCTTTCGGCACCCCGAAGCCCTGCATAACATAGGACTCTGTTCTAGAGAGGTATTACGGCCAGAGCCGACTTACTTCAATAGTCTAAGGAGTGCTAAAGTCTTATGACTTGGCTTTCACCTACCTATGTTCACCTATGTGGAGTTCGCCACTCTTGCTAGTGGCACCGAGGAGCGTACCGCCCTTCATTGTTGTTTGAGAATTGGTGCAGCAGACTATTCGAAGAGGCAGAGCGCTCCCTTGCGAAGATGGGCTCGTCTGGTACTTTTTGTAGTTCAACATCGAGAGCTCTCTTGAAGCTGTCTAACGAGACGCCTCTCATGTCTCTTACTCGCCGCGGGAGTTTGTTGAAGAGACGTGCTCCTCTATGTGATAACCAGCCCTCTCACAGAGAGCCCATAGCACCCCGATTTTTCATCTTGGGGATATCGCATTCCCAGCCTCTCCTATCACTGAACTTCATTGCTATTGGGGTATGTAGATTTGGTACAAAACCCTCTGCGATTTTCCACGTGTATATTATTAAGTATCGTTCCCTTCTACGTTCCAACGAATACAGCTTTAGTGATTTTAAACGCTCCCAATAGTGTAACTGTTTTACTGAGTTTATATGTGAGGTGAAGTTCCTTTGTACACTTTCTAAGTCATTAATTTCACCTGCTTTGTATGGGGATGTTAATACATTACAGTATTTTAGCTGCGGTAGCACCAGGGATTTGAAGAGTGTTATCATAGGCAATTCACCGCGAGTTTTAAATGTACGTAGAATTCAACCTGTTAGCCGTTTCGCAGCTGCAACTTTGACCTGGTTATGTTCTTTGAATCCCATATTTTCAGACATTATCACCCCAAGGTCTTTCACATTGTCTTTACATTCTATTATGTGATTGGATTCTGTTATGTAACTTGTGTTCTCTTTAACGAAAACCTCATCTCCGTATCGTATTAATTGAAATTTGTCTTCATTAAATACATTCCCTGGTCCACTGGAACACCTTATTTATGTCCTCTTGCAGCCGGCCCGTGTCTTCCTGTGTCTTTACTATCATACTCAGTTTCGTGTCATCCGCAAAGGAGGATACTGTACTGTGTCTTGTGTTGGCATCTATGTCACTTATTAGAATAAGGAAAAGAAGGGGCGCTAGTACTGTTCCTTGGGGAACTGAGCTTTTGACGTCTGAAGGCTCAGATGTTACTTGGCTTACTGCTACTGATTGTTTTCGGTTCACAAGTAAGTTGTATATCCACCTTCCGATTTTACCTGTTATCCCTTTTGCTTTAAGTTTGTGTGCAATAATACCGTGATCACATTTATCAAATGCCTTAGCAAAATCGGTGTAAACGACGTCCACGTTTTTCTTTTCGTCTAGGGATTTAAGAATTCTGTCGTAATGTTCCAATAGTTGCGAGAGACATGATCTTCCTGCTCTGAACCCATGTTTCGGCTTCCCGAAGTCCAGCATAAGCAGTAACTCTAGCCTAGATAGGTATTACAGCCACAGCCGAGTTACCTCACTAGTCTGACGAGTACTAGACTCGCAGTGGTTCTTAACCTTTTTAGCACCGCGCCCCCCTTTGGTCCGGACTGTATTCATGATGCCTCCTCCCCCCCCCCAAGCCTCTGATGCCTAGGAAACTATTTTTTTTTCTATCCATTCCATATGGATGCTTAAGACGCAAGATACTGTAAAAAGGGCGAACAAATAACCAATCTGCATGCAAGGATTAAAACTGATTAATGGTTTTATGTCAACACTACATGTGGTTGCTCGTAATGACGGTTGTGAATTTTTCCTATCAAAGTTTCTTATTTATATATATATTTGCGATTTCCCTGTATGCATTTGAATGGCCTAGCCCTATTTTGAACTTTGATTACCCCACGCCCCCCCTAGCATTGTCAAACGCCCCCCTAGGGGGGTGCGCCCCCCAGGATAAGAACCACTGTACTAGAGTCTTATGACTTGGCTTTCGGCATCCCGAAGTCCTGCATAAGGCAGCACTCTATCCTAGTTAGGGTATTACGGCCAGAGCCGACTTACCTTGCTAGCCTAAAGAGTTCTGGAGTCTTGTAGTTTGGCTTTCGGTATCCCGAAGCCCTGCACTAGACTTTAACTCTAAACTAGTAGAGGGACTACGGCCACAGCTGAACTATTCCCACTGGTTGAAAGAGCTACCAGAGTCTCTTGACTTGGCTTTTGGCACCCCGAAGCCCTGCCTTGGACTTAATTCTATTCTAGGGATGGTATTACGGCCAGAGCCGACCTACCCAACTAGTCTAAAGAGGGCCCAAGTCCTATGACTTGACTTCCGGCATCCCGGAGTCCTGCATTAGACTTAGTTCGATTCTAGTGAAGGATACCTAGACTGTTCCGCCCTATCCTGGTGGAGTTACTGTTTCTGTGGAGGAACCAGTGTTGATCTGTGCACTGTCACGAACAACGAACAGGTGTTTTGAACCTCTTATAAAGGTCAGAGACAGACGAGTTAGGTAATATTGGCCCACACCATATTGCTATTCTCGCGTTAGTCTGATCTATTGCTAATCCGTCACATGAGAAGCATTAGATTTAAGATCCTAGAACAAGAGTACCTGAACAACACTTCACCAACGACTAAAAGGTCATAACAGACAAGAATCCTTAAACCACCATAGGATATACTCGCGTTAGTTCGATGAAGCACATAACACATGAGTCCTAACTGTGTAACTTCATTCAAGATCCGAGTTCATTAGTCCATCTGTAAACGTACCACTTCACACGTCAGGCCAACCTAGACGGCCCGCGGAGACCCAGAAGACTGCAAGATACCAGATACCAAGTACTATTCCCATTGCACCCCTTATAGGAATATACTAGAAAATCTACAGAAATAAGCCAGTGACAAGGCTAAAGAAATCCGAGTTGAAATATTACTAAATAACCTCGGTTCACTCAGTGTAAAAGTGTTAATAATTAGAGTCCACAATAACGACTCTATACCAGATCATAAAAGTGTTCTACAGGCAATTCATACACGTGTTAAAGATAGAGTCCACAATAATGACTCTGTGTAAGTTATGCAAGTGTTAGATAGTAGAGTCCACAATAACGACTCTGGGCCAAATTCTAAAAGTATTAGATAGGAGAGTCCACAATCATGACTCTGTGAAGTTCGCTATCTTGTAATAATTATCAGTGCCTAAATATCCTTTAAATTCAAAACACTTATTTTGCCTCAATATTATTATAATCTTATACACCAGTGCACCCGGTGACAGTAATTATACCTTTGCTTGTGAACCATACTATACACTGATTAATTCTGTAGTCACGTTTGAATCCTATAATTACCTGGAAGAAAGTTAAGCAGTTACTCTGATCTGATACTATACCTGAGCTCCATCTAGATCCTCGTTTGTGCTCGAAGATTTTGGTTATCTTATGTACCCATTTATATTGTTCATGTTCTCCGTATTTACTCGTATCTATGTTCATAGAGTTTAAGATAAATAAACTGTTCTTAAATATTATTTCGGTGTTATATGTATCCTCTATTGTTTTCCTTGCATGTATTGGTATGAACTCTGATGTCCCAGTCTTGAAAGATCTCACCTGTACCAATATGTTAAACCTGAATAAAATCAGGACATAACGTCCATCTTTCTACCCATCACAATCTTCCACACAACTATCCTTTACTCTTCAACATTACACAAATCAACACTAGCTGCTTCGTCTTCTCTTAACATTCTTGGTGTTTCTTTTTCTGCTGACATTTCTTGGAAAGAACATATTACCATTCTTGCTAAAACAGCTTCCCAGAAGTTAGGTGTGTTCAAACGTCTCCCTGGGTTGTTCATCCCCACACAGCTTGCTCTGTACAGGGGTACCGTTCACCCATGTATCGAGTAGTGTTCACATGTGTAGGGAGGTTCCACACATGCCGCACTTCTCGAAAGGGTGAAGTCAAAAGCATTCAGGTCCTTTTAGTACTCAATAAGTTAGCTCTGGAACTCTCTTTGCCTTTTGTCTCCTGCATACTCATAGCAAAAAAGAAAAGAAAAAGGCATTGACCCCCATCGCACATTTGAAATGAGAATATTCATACAATGCTAATGTATATTGGAAACCGTGAGGTTTTTATGTTTTATAATGGCATGCAATATACTGAAATCAAGTACTGTACAGTACAAATCTAATCTCAATAATATCTTCCCATTGACACATCAAGAGTTGAACACGGCACCTTAAGATTACCAGTCCAGTAGGAATACTACTCCATAGTCCACCTAACCTAACCAAGAGAGTATACTATCAGGCCCATGGTGTGATTAGGAAGGGAATATTATTGAGATCGCGATATGACCAGGACTACTCTTTAACCCAAACAAGGAGCGGGTACTTTGGGTAGTAATGTATAGTAAAAGGAACTACAGTACAGATACGCGTACAAATTCTTTCAACTCCACTCCCTCAGTTCTAAAACTTTAAATAATTTCACATTATTCAAAAATGTATACCGTACTTCAATATTTATACAATAATTGATATCTTATCATAAATTAAATGCATAATCATAGTCCCAATGATTGTGTAATCATATATTTCATTATAGTAATCCTACAAAAGCAATCCATCTCAGAGCAAACTATGTAAGCAGAATATAAGTCAGTTAAGTTAACCCTTATTATAACATAGTGTTTATTGATATGTTGTAGATTTCCTAATGTGATTTTATAAAACTTAAGAAGGACCTCTAGAAATCAAAGTGTAAAATATATATTTACCCCTACTGTACCATGGCATAGTAAATTAAAAGTACCCTCCAGTCCCGTACTTGTTGCCAGAAGCAATGGGACAACACCCTCTCACCTCAAGGGTTGGTGGGTAACTGACTCAGCCGGCCTGGAGTAGCTGCTAGGGACCATGATAAGTGTTGCCAACCCCTCACAGCAGGGCCTCCAAGTCATGTTAGCAGCTCCAGCTAGATATTAGCAGAACAAGGATTGTATGTTACTGACGGCTGAGAGCCGTCGCTGGTACTGGTGCATCACATTTTTACTGACGGCTGTGAGCCATCGCTGGTATTTAGGGGGTTAATTATTCCTTAGAGTCCCATTGACTCTTCCATCTTAATAAAATCGCCTAAAAAGACAGATAATATTATAGAGTGCGTTATGCTGTACTGAAAAGGGTTTGTAAAAAATACAATCTAAGCAACTAAAAAACAATAAACCCATTCTGAATGGAATAATCTAAAGATAGCAAGATAAAATATAATAAATATCGCCATCCTTCTACAATGATTACGAATATATTCCAAGCATGTACAGTAAAATATCTAGGTAAATGATTCCAGTATTATCTTTGAAAGCTAATATTACCTCACTAAGATTACTTTGACATGTTTGTGTTATTATATTCTGGCCATTATTAGTTGATTATAATAGGTTAAAAGGTGGTTGTGGGATTTCAATGGGTAAATGTGATGAATTTTACAAGTTTGATTGCTGTAGATTCTTCCTAGGCTGCATAAAATATTTTAAAGATAGCCACAATCTAATAAAAAAGTGAGTCATCGTATAGTCTGAAGGGTTTAATGTTCATAAATATTCTTAACATATAATAGCATAAAGAATATTGTATAACCAAGGAATTTATTGATTAAATATAATACATTAAAGGTAGCCTATATTAAATGCTTGAAATAATAACACAATATAAAGCAAGACATCTCAAATTGTGATCCACAAGCCCTCAGGGAAGTTTGTGGGTGTAGTGACCAAGATCATAATATTTCACACAACACTAGATTATAATTAATGTTTATCATGAATGAAGGACACTTTCGGGTGAATGGATTTTGTTTCCATTACATTGCTATTATGATGTTAAAATTAGAAAACTCTCGTACCTTTTAGCAGTGGCAGCTTGTTACGAAACATATTAGGGGAATGCTGGTTTCAAATAATTGTTATTTGTTGCTGTTCCCCAGGCTGCCTGGTCGAACAGCCCCAAGGCCCCGAGCAAAGCCAAGGCCTTAACCAAGCGCCCCCAAAGAACCCTCCCTGCCTACCACAATAAAGCCTGGGTGACCGAAGCCACTCCATGGCGGGGAGCTGAGGAGGGTGCGGAAACGCCCGGGAAACCAAAGCCCCACCCAGGGCCCTGTTCCCCTCAGCAATTATGAAGAGATAGTTGAGGGGCAAAGGAAAAATGTGACGCTGGTAGCTGACAGACGTGTTGACATGTTTATTATTAGTGCAGTACTTCATTGTGTTTTACAACCGAAAATGTGCATGTTGTGTATATTGTTCTGCAATATTGACTTTACTCAACAGTAATATATTTGTTTTATTGTTCATGGTCGGTAACCTGTTCATATTATTCATAGTTCACAGTATTTGTTACTCCTAATTTTGTTTATTGTAGCTTTTTCTTTAATGTTGACTGGTAAAAATTAATACTTTACGTTCTTGTTCATATCATTACAAACCGATACACCTGAGCATACACTGGTGAACATCCATGAAATAACTAATAAGAAACTGTGAGTCCCTCCAACCAGCCTAACGTAATCCTCCCAAACAACCACGTACTGTACCACATTAGTCATTCAATGGAGCTGCTCAGCTTGCAGCCCTGAATGTTAACAGAGATGCTGGTGATAAGCTGGGACAATTACCAACATGTTCCCTGATTGAATAGCACTGTATGAATATTCCCATATTCAAAATATGCTATAGGGGTGCAATGCCTGGTGAGCTATCTGCTCAACAGGTGGCGTTGTGTGTGTGTAAGTGTGAGAGTCCGAGTGTAGGGGGTGAGACAGTGAAGTACAGGAACGAGGTGGCTTCAGAGATGGGGTCGTTTCGGGCCATGAGTGAGCACCGTGCCTCATGTGAAGGCAAGATGGCAGGTGCTCGTTGTACTCTACGTGCTTCACATGTCTCACTCCCTAGACTGGAACAAGACCTCACAGGCTTCACTGTTCATTGTAAAGCGGTGAATGTTAAGGCTCTCAGCCTATGCCCGAGAGGAAGCAAGTTGGAATATAGCAAAAAAAAACAAAAAAACAAAAACAAGTCTCTGTTTGGTACTCGAGTTTGGACATATTATTTAATGAAAATAATGCAAAATGCGCTATAAAAGTTGTTATGCCAGGTTTTCACTGGGGTTGATTGGTTTAACTAAGTGGATTCTTCCTAACTGGAGAAGTCAAAATCGCTCTAACACAGATACGGAAAGTAATAGAGAATAATTACAACAAGACGTACCTTCATATTATATTCATTGGCACAAGGATATCGCATATGTAACTACTAGAATAATGGTAAAGAACAAATATAAGACGCACTAACAAGGCTCCGCAACTTGGGTTGTCCTGACATGGCTTGGTATAAGACGCATGAACGAGGCTCCACATCTTGGGTTGTCCTGACGTGCTAGGGATAAGACGCACGAACGAGGCTCCACAACTTCTTACTCATAAGATGGTTCCTTCTATTGATAATTTAGGTGATTATTAGGGACTGTCTTCAAATCGAAGTATTACACTTGTCCGGTCTTTATTATCCAGATATAGATCGTACTTCTCACAGGTGCCACTCCTGTGTATTGATAGTAGTATAATGTTTTCACTTTATATTCGTAGAAAAGGTAATCCAGTCTTCGGTAGATGCGTTGGCCGTGGGGTTGTCCTGACGTGGCTGGGGTTGACAACAGTTGTACTCGAACTCTTGGAGTGGGACCTTAACCCTTGTCTAGCGGGGGGTTTTGGGCTTATTTGGGCATATTCAGGCCCTCCTGAATGATAAATCAAGTATCTGCATGAAAACAAAAAATATTTAGCAAAACACTAGGCGCTAAAAGCTTCAAAATGAGACCAGAACGAGCTACGTAGCACTCGTGGTTCTCATACAGTGATACCAGTAACATGGGAGTTTAGCGTATAGCTGCATATTTTTCCCAGCTATGCTCACTACTGGCTACACTGCCGGCCTCTCGAGAACACAGGGAACATGAGTTAATGGGCGGCGGTAAGCCCTGGGAGTCGGCTGTCTGGCTCTCTGCGCTCCCGGCCATTTGCACTCGATTTTAACCCTTTAAAAGCCTTAATAATGCTCCTAACTTGCTGCAAATTGGAGCCGGACTTAAGTCGCGCCCTGATCTTTAAGGGTTAAATACTATCTACTATTGCTATGTTATAAGTAAAATAGAATCGAGTTAACGCAGGAGAGAACTCACTGACTACTCTGGTCTTTATAAGAGTTTTGAAGCAGAATTTTCAGAGTCTTGAGGTTGGACCTTGAATAGTGTGCACGATTATACTATGGTATATGTACGCATTATCGAGCTAACGTAAGATAGTTGTTTTTAAGGCAACTTCTTTTAACTGCTCTGATCTTTATAAGAGTCTTTCAGAACTGAGGATTGTGGTATGTTTTAAAGCTTTTTGGTCTATCTTGAATAAAGCTACTTGCCTATGGGTAGCATACTTTATCCACAATAGCACCAGCTGGGGTAGGGGTAAGGATATTAGTTAGCCTCTGTAGAGAAGTCTAATAACCAGCCTTGTTGATACCCACTCCAAACAATTTACCAGTTAGTATCAACATTCGAACAGTCTTACATCTATGGATAGCAAGAACCATTGTCCTATTGGACCCCCAGTCTTCCAACTGTCTCACGTCTATGGATAGCGAGAACAGTCTTCCAACTGAGTTATCGATCCTAAAATCGTCGGTAGTAATATTCCCCTTTCTCAGTGCCAGGATGGTGGTGTGGTTGGGTGGTAGAAAGGCACCTGGCCGCAAGATGTCCGTGGTGGTTGTTTCCCTGTGGCTTCGAGTTGGGGTGTGGTGCCTGAATAGTACTTCTTAATTTACTTCTTCAGGGCGGTGGTGAAGTTGAGGGACAGAAGGACGCCTAGACTTCTGGTGTTGATGGTGTCATTTCTTGTGTCGTCTCTCCTTTCTACTTTTCTTACTATTCTGTACTTCAGGATTGTTTATGTTGATGAATACATTCTTTCCTGGGGTTGGAGAATGCGTTATTTCGATGGTAATGACTTCTTGTACTTCTTGATAGATCGGCGGTTGTTCCATTTTGGCTTGGAGGTGTGGTGGGCAGAGAAAAGAAAACAGGCTTGCTGGCCTTGCATGTTGGGGGAGTTGCTTTTCTGTTGTCTTGGCCTTGCGTGGTTGGTATGGGCTTGGTGAAGGAAGGTGTGCATTGTTTGCAAGACGTGCACTTGTTAGTATTATGATTATAAGTGCGTGGCTGGACGAAGGTGGTCCTCAAGGATCCTCAAGATCGAAAGTGAAAGTGATTTACCCGTGCTCAGGGTTTTTGTCCTTGATATTTGGCCTTTGGGTTTGTTCTGGGGCTGCTTCTGTAGTTTGTAAGCTGGAGGTAGATGATGCGAACAGTGATTGCAAGTTAGTAGATTTGGGATGTTACAGGAGATGTGTAATCGTCGAGAAACTGATCACCGTTTTTCTCGGCCTTGCGGTGGGTATATAATTGTCTGCCCTTGAATCGTTTTCTTTGATGCTGGAGGGTCCACCATTTTGGATGCATTCTAATGGGTGGGTATGGTGGTGGTGAATTTCGTCTGTCCTGTTTACTTTGCTTATTTCTCTGGACTTCGGGATTGTTTATGATGATGAATAAATCCTTTCCTGGTGTTGGAGAAAGACATGTATGTTTGCAATTCGTGTTTCGATTTTGCGGGGTTGGCAGCCCTGCTGGGTGGCCTTGAGAAGTGTGGGAGCAGTGGTGGTGGAGATCCCGTTATGTTGGCGGTGGTTAGTCCTCTCGCTCTCGGGTCTCTTCGCCACTTGAATGAAAGATCGATGTTTGGTGGCAGTGATTGTTGAGCAAACTGTTTTTCCCATATTTCAGAAGTAACATTCAAACTAATTAGTTCTACAATAATTGTACTCAAAAAGTATTTAACTTACAAGAGCAAATTAATATGTCTTCTAAGCGTAGTAGGGAAGGTATACAGTAGGGTAGTGATTGAGAGAGTGAGAGTGAGAACGGAGAAATGGATAGGCGACGAGCAGGGAGGTTTTAGGAAGGGAAGAGGATGTGTAGATCAGATTTTTACCCTGAATTGTGTTGTGGAGAAGTATCTGGAGAAGAAACAAAAGGTGTATGTTGCCTTTATGGACTTGGAGAAGGCCTATGACAGAGTGGATAGAGAAGGTTTGTGGAAAGTACTTAGAATATATGGAGTAGAGGGCAAGTTGCTGAAAGCAGTGAAGAGCATGTATGAGGGTGCAAAGGCGGCAGTACGTGTGGAGAGTGAGCAGAGCGAGTTCTTTGACCTGAATGTTGGTTTGAAACAGGGGTGTGTGATGTCCCTGTGGTTGTTTACTGTATATATGGATGGAGTTATGAAAGAAATACTATCAAGAGCAGTGGATGTTGGTGTATCGCTGAAAAGGGAGGGAATTGAGTGGAAGCTACCTATACTGCTGTTTGCGGATGATACAGTTCTGATGAGTGATAATGAATGGGAGTTGCAGGGTCTGGTAAATGAGTTTGGAACAGTGTGCGAAAAACGGAATTTGAAGGTAAATACGGGGAAGAGCAAGGTTATGGTCTTCGAAAGGGGTGAAGTCACAGAGTGTGAGGTGAAGCTGAACGGTCAGGCTATGGAGATCGTCAACTCTTTTAAGTATCTGGGCAGTGTGTTGAGTAAAGATGGGACTATGGATGAAGAGGTGCGGGAGAGGGTACAACAGGGGAAGAGGGTTGTAGGAACGCTAAAAGCAGTAACAAGAAATAGAGTGGTCAGTATGGAAGTGAAGAAGTCCTTGCATGACAGTGTGGTAATCCCGACACTGACTTACGGAAGCGAAGCATGGACGTTGGTTGAGAGACTCAGATCAAGAGTGAGAGCAGTGGAAATGAATTACTTAAGGAGTGCATGCGGAGTTACATGGAGGGATAGACAGACTAATGAGGAAGTAAGAAGGAGGTGTGGTGTGGAGGTAGATGTGCTGGAAAGTGTGAAAAGGAACAACTTGAGATGGTTCGGCCATATGGAACGTATGGAAAGCGAGAGAATGACTAAGAGGGTGTACGAGAGCGAGGTGGAGGGACAGAGGCGGAGAGGTAGACCGAATATGAGGTGGAAGGATGGAGTGAGGAACTACATGAACGAAGGCGGTGCTGGTTGGGGGGAGGGGCGTCGACTGACTGGGGACAGAGGTGCATGGGGGCGGTTCGTTCGTGGCCACCCCTTCGGGGATCACGGCGTCAGGCAATAGATAGATAGATAGATAGCAAATTAATCATATGTTTGGCAATTAATTTATAATGTAAAACTTGCAAAATAAACAAAACAAAACTGTGACGACACAAGATAAAAGCAAAGGAACTAATCAAAATCGCTATGTGGAAATAAATCTTAATAAAATAGAACTTTGCAATAAAAGAACACAATCCACCACATTGGGTGTACATAACTACATAAGCAAATTAATCTGGTTCCCAAGCAAACTAATCGCACATATAACAATGCAATATCGTCATGTTCAAGGAGTTATAAGCCGCATTTTCCTTTACCATCATTATCTCCGATAGACTGGAAATGGTGTCGTATTTCACACCCAAATGCCATAAAAGGGTGTCCAATATCAAGCCAACTCAACCCTGCTCCTACACAGGCTTGAGGAAGTGAACAACTGGGTTTAAGTCAATCCGATTCAGGCTTTAAGTATATATCTGTGAGCAAGTCATCATATTTCATTGGCGAGTGTTAAAAAAATATATCTATCTAAATGTAGTCTTAAATTAACCCAAACATACGCCAAAGTAAAGTTATTCACGATCATTCGGAATTGGGCTTTTGTGTATTTCCTCTTTAACAAGTAAGTGTTTATACTTATAAGAGTGTGCAAACTATAAATATGTTCTAATGTATAATTAAGAATTACTTAAGGAGTGTGTGCGGAGTTACATGGAGGGATAGACAGACTAATGAGGAAGTAAGAAGGAGGTGTGGTGTGGATATATATGTGCTGGAAAGTGTGAAAAGGAACAACTTGAGATGGTTCGGCCATATGGAACGTATGGAAAGCGAGAGAATGACTAAGAGGGTGTACGAGAGTGAGGTGGAGGGACAGAGAGGGAGAGGTAGACCGAATGACAAACAAGATAAATAAACAATGTGGTATATTATATGTTGTGCCCTCAAAAATGTCCCGCAACCACAATAATGTACTACCCGAGTTGACGTCAGGTATAGCGTAAAATAGTCGTGGATGGTAAGTCCAATAAACTCATCACGTGAAAACACCATGAGACTATCACCTGGTTCTTAAAAATCGGACTAAGGTTGCTATACTTTTAGTACGTCCGTGGTAGTACAGTGGGTTAGCGCGCGGGCCTGGTGGTGATGGTGGTGCGTCACTAACCAGGGTTCGAACCCCACCCAAGGCATCTCAAAACCTGTGGGTTTTTAGGAGGGTTAAATTCCCTTCAGAGGTTCGTACCCCACGCCAGGTACCAGGAAAGGTTGATCCTAAAGTGGGCCTGGGGAGATTTCATTCCTATTTAACCTGGAAAAACCGAGCATTTCATTGGTGGCAGTAAGGGAACGTGACCTGGTAGCTAGTAGGAGCACCCGTCACGCGAACCCTATACCAAGAGAATTGAGATTGCTAAGGTAAAAAGGCTATGATACCTTACGACCTTACGAGGCTAGGGACTAGCCTAACTAAAAAGGAATGTAGTGTTGTGCCCTCAAAAATGTCCCGCAACCACAATAATGTACTACCCGAGTTGACGTCAGGTATAGCGTAAAATAGTCGTGGATGGTAAGTCGAATAAACTCATCACGTGAAAACACCACGAGACTATCACCTGGTTCTTAAAAATCGGACTAAGGTTGCTATACTTTTAGTACGTCCGTGGTAGTACAGTGGGGTAGCGCGCGGGCCTGGTGGTGATGGTGGTGCGTCACTAACCAGGGTTCGAACCCCACCCAAGGCATCTCAAAACCTTTGGGTTTTTAGGAGAGTTAAATTCCCTTCAGAGGTTCGTACCCAGCACCAGGTACCAGGAAAGGTTGATCCTAAAGTGGGCCTGGGGAGATTTCATTCCTATTTAACCTGGAAAAACCGAGCATTTCATTATATCTAACTCGTAACTGCTTTCTTCGGAAGTACTTAAACAACTTTACTACTCCTTGGTGTACCCTTACTTTTCATACTGTCACACAGTTTGGGCAACCGCAGGTAAAACTAAGATAGAGAGAGTCAAACTAGCGCAAAAGAAAATTATTAGGACAATCACTTTCAAAAGAAAATATGATCACACAAATGAATTATTTAAATCTCTAAGGCTTTTAAAATGGGAAGACATAAACATATATTGCACTGCTATCCTTGTTTATAAAGCCATTAATAATTACAATCCCATAAATATATTTAATTTTCGTTTAGATGAAAGATATACCTTAAGAAACACAAGAGATTTAGAAATTCCATTATTGGCATCAAATCAATCTCAAAAATCGATTCATTATCATGGTGTAAAGGTTTGGAATGCACTGCCTCAGCATATTCTGGATAAACCCTCCCTGTCTAGTTTTAAGATGTCCCTCAAATCATTTTTATTGAGTAAATATTAAAACATCCGTCAAATTGTAAGTTACTTTTGTGCTGAGTATGTTTATGGGTGCGAATTGAAAGAGTATATATTATATGTATGTAAAAATGTAAATTAATTCGGGTTAAATCAAGGTGCCTTAAAGAGAGTTTTCTCTCATAAGGCTTAGCCAGTTGACTTTCATGTATTTAAATTCTGAACTTATTGTATATCTGAAGGCTAAATAAATATATTTGAATTGAATTGAATTTGAATGAGAGGTGGAAGGATGGAGTGAGGAAGTACATGAACGAAGGCGGTGCTGGTGGGGGGGAGGGGCGTCGACTGACTAGGGACAGAGGTGCATGGGGGCGGTTCGTTCGTGGCCACCCCTTCGGGGATCACGGCGTCAGGCAATAGATAGATAGATAGATAACTAAGAACCCCAAAAGATTCACCAAACCCAAATATACGAAGCGTTTGTTGACGTTCTTAAAACAAAACAAAAGAACAACATATGTTTCTTATATACATAAATGACCTAGATTTAGGTATAACTAGTAGGATAAGTAAATTCGCAGACGATACTAAAATGGGGAGATCAATTGATTCAGATAGCGATATAGAGTGCCTCCAAAGGGATCTAGATACCTTACATGAATGGTCAGTAAATTGGCAGATGAAGTTTAACATTGACAAATGCAAGGTATTAAAGATAGGGAAGATGCAAACAAATGTTAAATATAAACTAGCTAATTTAGAATTAGAAAATTCAGACTGCGAGAAAGATCTAGGTGTGTTTGTTAGCAATGATTTGAAGCCTAGAAAACAGTGTATAGGCGTTCGTAATAAGGCAAACAGGATTCTCGGGCTCATCTCTAGGAGTGTGAGTAACAGAACTGCTGATGTTATCTTAAAACTTTACTTGTCATTAGTGAGACCCCATATGGATTATGCTGTCCAATTTTGGTGTCCTTATTACAGAATGGACATAGATTCATTGGAGAGAGTACAGCGTAGAATGACAAAAATGATCCATAATATTAGAAATCTTCCGTATGAAGAAAGGTTGAAGAAATTAGGTTTACATTCGTTAGAGAGACGCAGAGTTAGAGGGGATATGATAGAGGTGTTCAAGTGGGTTAGTGGGATTAACAAAGGGGACATGACAAATGTACTAAAGCTCAGTGATAGCGAAAGAACTCGTACCAATGGTTTCAAATTAGATAAATTTCGTTTCAGAAAAGATATAGGCAAATATTGGTTTGGTAACAGAGTTGTAGATGGGTGGAATGGACTACCAAGTGCTATAGTGGGATCTAAAACTGTAGGGAGCTTTAAGATAAATTGGATAAGCATATGGACGAGAAGGGTTGGGTGTGAAGGGGGATCAGCCGGGTTGGGCCAATCAGCGCTCTGCAGACCCCCATAATCCTGCGTTAATCTCTAACCGTTTTGGTAAGATGATCCTCAGGGTATTAGAGTGTTGAGCCTATAATTGGGCTCTGTAATTGATTTGGGGTTGTGTGGGACAGGGATCTGCCTTGCTTAGGCCAATCGGCTTTCTGCAGACTCCCATTTTCTTATGTTCTTACGTTAACAGCTTGCGTACGCTTATACGATATAGGGAAAGTAATGTTTCTTTATTAAACCCTCTAAGTAGCATATTATCATTTATTATGTAAATGTTTGTTAAACTAATGGAACTGAAATTGTGTACTTCGACTTCCAAACCAATCTGATGATCTCTGAACTTTGAAATAATTGTAATAGTTTCGAAATCTGACCTTGTTCATTATAACGGAATGAAGGTTCTTGGTACGATGTTGCCAATGTAGCTGCTACCGCTAAATCCAGCGAATCACTTCCATCACTTCCATCTAGCGACATCAAGATGTGATGAATTCTAGCGATATTCAAGTTAGTTTTCCTATTTTAAGGAATTGGAGAGATGTTTCGATTGTTAAAGATTATTCTAGATACTTCAACATATGTTTTCTAGTGACATACAAGTTTTTAGTGTCTGGTGACTATCTAGCGATTTGTCAATGCTATTCTAGCATACATTTGTGTTTTAGTTTATCTTGAATTTTGTCTAAATTTGCCCTATTTCTCCAGAAGACTTCCTACATGGAATAGTGTATTGTTCTAGTGATAATTAAATATTAATAAAATACCACAGGAACGAAAAACCTGAGAGCGAAACCTCCACCCCTAACGAGCCACAGGAACGAAAATCCTGAGAGCGAAACCCCCATCCCCAACGAGATCCCAGGTCCCTTTTCCATCCCCGTTTTGGTCTCTCTCTCTCTCCCAATTAATTCCACATATTATACGTCTCTCAATCACAGTCTTCTAATATACAAACCACAATACTTTACTCACTGACATTCTTGATGTACCACCTAAGTATGTATTTAATTATGTAACCACCATACAGGCTATAATACTTTCATTGTGTAGGTTCGAGGCGATCTAAAAGACACCTTAGCTTCCATTTCACACCAAATCAGATCGTGATTACGTCAGCCCTGTATTTAGTTATATAACAATCATAGTCCCCCCCCAATTCTAGCAATTCTATGTCTCTAACCTCCCGTTGTTTTATCCGCTAACTATATATATTCCCATCCTTCCTAATACAACCTACATTTCCCTAGACAAAATACCTAGGAGTAATTCTGAGATTAATTATGAAATTACACTAGACAGCCCCCTAACTCACTGAGATCCACATTGCTATTTTATTACCAACTCCCTAATGTTAACATAATTTAGGGAACTTGTAAAAAGAGAAGACACCTATTTTCGTTCCCCCATTTTTAGCAGTTAGCTATACATAACCTCACGTTGCATTGTTCGTCTGTCAATTTGTGTCCCTTGCCAGTTCTTGTATTGATTTATGCCTGTTGATTTAGATAAGTTAATTACGAGTTATGTAACAACCTTTAACCACGACTCTATACACCCGATAACCCCATGCCAGTTATTGTATTGATTTAGGCCTGTTAATTCGGATAAACTCACTATGACCAATCTGCAGACGATTATCAGGAGAGATGCAGGAAAGCTACCTCGTATCTCTCTCTCCATGACGAGTATAGATATATGTACCCCCGTGCTCAGTTGCCCCCTTGCCTTGTCTTAAGAACATAAGAACATAAGAAAATGGGAGTCTGCAAAAAGCCGATCGGCCCACACAAGGCAGATCCCTGTCTTCTAGTAACTAAGTGTATATATAATATTAACCGGAGTAAAATGCCCCATAACGAGAAGCCCACCACAGAAGCCACGAGCGAACACCACACAGAAACACCCGAAAGAAAGGTCCACAGAACGAAAGGACCAGCTGACCGAGCCAACCAGTTCAGACAGGCCCAAGCCCGCAGGGCTAAGCAGCTCCAAACCACACCTGCCTACCCCTTCTAAACACTGACCTTTCCCACACCTCACATACATGACCCCTCATGTCCTACACCTCTACCTACATGATGACGAACATAAATACACCTTAAAGTTAATACACCCATGCTCTGTCCCTAAGTTTAGGATATTAACCCTTAAAGAGCGGCGAGCAACATAAGTCGAGTTGAAAAAACTGGCAAAAAACGGGTGAAAAAAGGGTGAAAATCGAGTGAAAATGGGTGGGATAGTAATGATCCATACGTCCGACATCTGTGGCCTCCCGGCCCACACTAACTCCAGTTCCCCCACCGCGCAGGAGGATGACAGTGTAACCAATAGTTCGCTAAAAGTGAGCAAGGTAGCAAAATCAGCTAAACTTCCATCTTCGAGGTAACACTGTCAGTGCTCCACGAGTGCTACGTAGCTGTATATGGCGTCATTGTGTAGCGATTTCCACCTAGTTTTTGGCGCAATACAGTTCCTTTCATACTGATGGTTGATATAGCAGTCAGAACGGCCTGAAAAGACCCAAAACGGCCACAGAGGGCCCACTACACAAGGGTTAATATCAATATACCCTAAAATACCTTGTCTTGCCAGACTAAGTTTCTGAAGACCAATTGCCCCCATAAATCTATATATTCAATCCTTAGGTTAGTTATTAACACCTTACGAGCGGCCTATGCGGTTTATTTATGTGTACCGCCCAGCGGGGTGTTTTTAGCCAAAATAGGGCTGTTTACGTGATCATTTTCATGCCTAAATAAGACCCAGAACGTAAAACAAGTACCTATCCCTGAAAGGGCATAAACAGAGCTTTCGAATGACACCATAACGATCCTTGTATGATGGATAGTTTTCTTGCAATAACCGTGCAACGCGAGTGCAAAAAGCAGGTAATTCGGTACTTTCGGTACATAATTGAGTATGTAGCGAGTGAGAGAGGGAGGAGGGAGCTGAGATTTGTGTCAGTAGGTTCGCCGCGGTGGTCTGGAGCAGTCATACGCCCGCTAGTCTCCTGCCACCACTTGTCTCTCTCAGCCACATTACGTGCTGAAATTGCCACTCGAGTTATGTCGAGCGCCGCCACATAGTCCAGCTTTATTTAACTCGACTTATGTTGCGCGCCGCTAGTTATGGGTTAATATCAACATACCCTAAAATACCTTGTCTTGCCAGACTAAGTTTCTGAAGACCAATCGCCCCCATAAATCTATGTATTCAACCCTTAGGTTAGTTATCTTTATCCGCCATTGTGTTCATCTTTTCCATTTACTTTTCCACAATTGTTATACGTCTTCCACTCACCTCCTTCGTATCCACAGTCCACACTACTCCATTTTGCTTCGTGTCCTACACCTCTTACCCGCCAGACTCTACCTACATGATGATGAACAGGAATACACATTCATATTAAAACACCCATGCCCTGTCCCTAGGTTGAGCCAATGCCAACCAGTCAGACAGCCATAAATCTATGTATGTTCTTCCATCCGAGAAGTAGTATGTTAAAACCCCATGTCCTAATTGATAAGAAACTAAGATACCTAAAATGCCCCAGAACGAGAAGCCCACCACAGAAGCCACGAGCGAACACCACACAGAAACACCCGAAAGAAAAGTCCACAGAACGAAAAGTCCAGCTGACCGAGCCAACCAGTTCCGACAGGCCCAAGCCCGCAGGGCTAAGCAGCTCCAAAACACACATGGCTACCCCTTCTAAACACTGACCTTTTTTCCACACCTCACATACACTACCCCTCGGTCCTACACCTCTACCTACATGATGACGAACATAAATACACCTTAAAGTTAATACACCCATGCTCTGTCCCTAAGTTTAGGATATTAATATCAACATACCCTAATGTCTTGCCAGACTAAGTTTCTGAAGACCAATCGCCCCCATAAATCTATGTATTCAATCTTTAGGTTAAGTATTAATATCAACATACCCTAAAAATACCTTGTCTTGCCAGACTAAGTTTCTGAAGACCAATCGCCCCCATAAATCTATGTATCCAATCCTTAGGTTAAGTATTAATATCAACATACCCTAAGATACCTTGTCTTATCAGACTAAGTTTCTGAAGACCAATCGCCCCCATAAATCTATGTATTCAATCCTTAGGTTAATTATTTATCCGCCATTGTGTTCATCTTTTCCATTTACTTTTCCACAATTTTATACGTCTTCCACTCACCTCCTTCGTATCCACAGTCCACACTACTCCATTTTGCTTTCCTACACCTCTTACCCGCCAGACTCTACCTACATGATGATGAACAGGAATACACATTCATATTAAAACACCCATGCCCTGTCCCTAGGTTGAGCCAATGCCAACCAGTCAGACAGCCATAAATCTATGTATGTTCTTCCATCCGAGAAGTAGTATGTTAAAACCCCATGTCCTAATTAATAAGAAACTAAGATACCTACGGGTACACCAGTGATATAGAACCATTGTCCCTGTAAGACCTAGACAGCCATGACTACAGATGTTAACCACCATGCTGTAACTCCAATTCTTACCCCAACCAGAGATTGTATAGATAACCTTTGTTACCAGTCTCTATCATAGTACCTCGAAACAATACGAAGTACCCCTCCGAACTGCCGCTTTTCTTTGGTCTATATTTCATAGAAAACGCAGTTCCCAGGGACAACTAGACATACAAAAACTCGTGCCAACTAATAGTGTCCATAACCCCTCGTCTTGACGAGTAATAATACACCATGTTTTTCCCTACTTTATCCACAAGTCAAGCACACACCTACAGTTCACCTCCTTCTCCCCCCACAGCCCCACAGTCCACATGATTCTATCTTTTCCCGACTCATATACCACCCCATAGTTCCATCCCCCGGTAGCATTTGGCCAACGTACTTTCACTGTCCTTTCAAACTCCAAAATCAACTGTAGCCCAATGCCACCCCCACGCCCGGAGACCTTAGGGTCACATTTCCACGTAGCCCCCTGAACTTCCCCCCCTCTCATTAACACCCCGCGCTCCTCGACTCTTGTCCGACCTAGGCTCTCCCTCATACCTCTTGAAGACCCTTGATTTTTCCGTTGCTAACGCTCTCCAACCTTTTATATATATACTCCTATCCAGCCTACCTTCCCTTAGTAGGCCGGAACAACATTAGAACTTTACTAACCCCTTGCATGCCATCTATTCCCTTACAACCAATTCACAACTCTGCACCAAATGGTCGTCGGTGCGAGGCTAGCCACCTCGCCAGTAACTAACCTCTATTGCCATACTTCCAGATAAATGTGGCAGAGTAGCAACCCAGTCTCCACCACACCCAGCAAACCATACAATTAACAACCAACCGATTAAAACCAGCTAGCCAAGGCACCTTCGGTTTTGGCATTAGGGACACCCACATCTGTCTCATAAACAGAGGGTTATTACAAACGCTGGTGATATGGCAAGCCCATAGCCACAGCCGCCGGACGACCATCCCAGAGAGAGGGCGCCCAGCTACCCCTTTTTACCCACCTGAGGAGGGAGACCCCCACCCCTGCGGAGGTATACCTGACCCCTGTTTTGACTTCCGGGTCATTGCCAGGTAGCACAGGAATTCTTCCTATCAATGAACTAACCATGCATGTCTAACCCCCTTACTAACCTCTATTTACCCACAATAACCCATTCACCTTTCTTGCATACTCGGATAATCAAATTAGCACCTCAGCAATACCATAGAATGAAGACTGAACAATATAAGAGAGACGCCCCTATCACAGCTGTCCCAGTCCTCCCCGCAAAGTAGATCCAGTCTCCCTCCCCTCAATACTTCCAGTATAGCCAAAATAGTACCTCTTACTAAGGCTCAGTTATATTAAAATATGAAGGCTTCCTATAGCCATGTGCCACAACAGTAATCACCACCTTACCTAGTCCCCATAGCTATTGAGAGCTCAAATAATTCCATAAGACTCGAGATCCCTATGGCCTACAGGGTCCAAAAACCGAGCCTATAAACCCAGCTCCAGCCCCCAGTAAAATCAGTTGAAAGATAGACACCAACCAGTGGCTAACCCCCTGAAGTTAACCTCTAGCTCTGCCCTTGTGTTGTTCCTGAGTTGAGAGATTCCCGAGCCGGCAGACTCCGTAGCAGATATAAAATAGAAGCATCTGTCCACGTACAAGTATCTACGTGCACCTTATAACCTTCACACACTAGTGGGTATATAAGCGTGTAGCCAGCACCGATCGCCAAGAGATCCGACTTGAGAACTTCCTACATTTGGACCACCTGGACAGCCGAGGAACCAGTCGTTAGCCCCCAACATCACGGACGCAAGATAACCAGGACCAGACCAACAAAATACTATCCAAGATTCACTTATTAGGACTAACGTGTTATAGTCCTAATTCGAAATTCACTTATTAATCTTTCTATGAAGTGGCTATAACTTTGCCCAGTGTAATTCATATATATAACCATTCCATTTGGGAAGTACTGAGCGTATCAGTGTTCATTAATTAACAGGCGACATTAACTCTCGTAATTACCTTTATCCAGATATTAAAACCCTAGTGATATCTAACGTTCGCCCACTGATTTGTGTTCTACGTATTTCTGCCATAAGAATATAAAACTTAGATCAGTACCCCCCTGAGGTTACTAGAATTCCTGTGTTCTATAACATACGCGTGTCTCATTCTAGCTGTGAACTACTACTTGTGCACCAGACCTGCCAGTGATAAATCTAATTAGTGAAATTGAATCCGTAAGTAACATTGAGGTCTTTCAGTATATACACTTGCGAACCAAACCAGTGATCAGAAGAGTATACCTGAACATTGGAAGTGGGAGACTAGGCTCCATCCAGATCCACTAATGCTAGCGGTTCATTTCTATCAATTTTCTTGTACGAGTATTCCTATTTTTCTATGCTCCCTATTCATCTACTTAAATAAACGTGATCGTGTGTCTTGTTACCGTGTGTTTATTTTGTGTTCTCTATTTCTCATACCTTATATTGTGCATGCAGCCTTATATACCCAGTCAGTTAGAGCCCACATTACCCAAGTTAATCCTGTAGAAAAACAGGGCATAACATTGGCGGCAGCGGTGGTTCTTGATTCGGATAAAAGGTTGCATTACATTGCAAGTTTGGAACAGCCAGAACACGATAACATTATGGCGCACCGTTCTCACATTCCCATCCCACATTATGATGGAGAAACTTACGAGATCGAAACGTTCATGGACATAGTGAAACCCGTACTTGACCTAGTTTATACTACGGATGCAGAAAAAATAGCCGTGACATTAACGCACCTGGGAAAAGCCGTTTCCCTGGTTGCCTATCAAGTGCACCCTGCTCTCACCTGGGCCGAATTTCGCCCAATAGTGATAGAAGCCATTAAACCTTCGTTGGGCGTTTTCGTGGCCCACACCCGTATCCAAGACACTAAATTCGAAGGCGATCTAGATGCCACAGTGAATAAGATTGCCCAACACATAAAAGTTTCTTTCCCCACATTGACCAGAATCCAACAAGAGCAGCAGATTCTGGTCAACCTTGTATCTATATTGCCCTCAGCAGTAAAAGACCATTTCCGTGTGCACAATTTCGTCGGATACCAAAAAGATCTCATCACGATCCGACGTATTTTGGCCGTGCGCACAGAAGCACCCACCCAAATCGCTGTAATCAAGAGGTTTCCCACGCACCCGCAGCACCCCGACCACCAAAACTCCAAGAATGCCTACCCAGCCTCATCCTTCCACAACAGACCCACCTACCCTTCCGGCAAGCCCCAACCCAGTAGACCCCGGTTCCAGCCTACCCAGCCATGCAGAATCTTCAACCGGAACAAAACCTACAACACCTACCAAAGTAAAAACCCTACCTTAGTAATTATCAACCCATATGATTTCCCTGCCTGTAATGCTCAGTGTGCCTTCCATCAAATTTGTGACTCTGCCAAACCTCGCCCCTTTACTCCTCGCAGTTCTGTAAATGAAGAGGAGTTGGGACAAGAGGAAGAGATGGAGGAAAGACACACTGGGGAAATAGCCCCTATCATGACCTCAGAGGATACCGAGGAAACCCTGGAGGAGGTAGATACCGATCCCCAGGATTTTTAAAGTACTCCCCGCCCAAGATGGCCTCGGCGGGGGACGCCATAACTGACCGCACTGCCCCCATTTATTACATGGCCAAAATCAAGGACATTCCTGTCCGCTTGTTAATCGACACGGGAGCTGCCAAGTCATGTTTGTTCAAGTCTTATTATGATCAACACCACCGACTATTTGGCCCCTTGTTAACCACCAAAGCAGAACTAATCTCAGCTGCTGATACTTACTTAAATCTCCTAGGAGACACTTTGCCCCTATCAGTAACTACTCCTGCCCTCCATGCTCGTTGTTATCACACGTTCACAGTATTCTCCTCCCACTGTAAACATTACGATGGTTTCCTTGGACTTGACCTCCTTCAAAAACTCCAGGCCCAGGTTGACTGCAGCCAAAGGCTGATCTCATTCAAAAACAAATTCCAACCCAAAGCCTCTGACAAACCCACCACACAGAAACCCATTCACAAAAAGAAAAAACACCTTCCCCCTCAACAAACCCTGAGTCAGGGTTACCAAGTTGCAGCTAGCACTAAGGTGACTCCTAAAAAAAACCCTTGCCTCGAGTTCTCTCAAAATATCACCCAATTCAGTAACAAAATGCCTCAACAAACGAAAGAAGACAAGTCCAAGCAACTCCCTCTCGGTAATCCCCTCAATTCTCGTAACTCTGTCCAGGATAAATCCTCCCATGTTTTCAGGACAGACTCTGCGATATGTAACCATAATTCTTTCAAATGTTTATGTACACATGTTTCCAGAGAAAATGCCGACCGATGTACCCAACAATGTTTTCCCCATGCCCCCAGAAATGTTCAGCTATCCCACAACCAACAACAATTCCCTTGTGACAGTTTTCCGTCAGTAGCTCCCTTCCCCCCCCCCACACAATTCACACCCCTAGAAAATTTCACAACCCCACACTTGACTCGCCCTCTCATGACCAACAAACTCACCAGTCCCACATAACCTTTAACCAGACCGTTACTGCCACCAAGAAAATTCCCCACATTCGTCCTGTTAACAACCCCACATCAGTACACCAGTCCTCCACCAATAACCCATGTTCTACACCTAACTCATTCCCCACCAACCCTCCGCAGTCCCCCCAACAAATCCCGTTTTCTAACTCGCTCACCTCTCACCACCCTGACCCACCAGCACGCGCCGTTAATCCCCCCCTCATGCGTGCCGACCGAGGGACACAACCATGTTCCCACCATGCCCCCAGAAATGTCAAGCTATTCCAAACACACCCCAATCCCCCTTGTGACAGTTTTCCGTCAGTAGCTCCCTTCCACCCCCACACAATTCACACCCCTAGAAAACTTCACAACCCCACACTTGACTCGCCCTCTCATGACAAACAAACTCACCAGTCCCAGATAACCTCTAACCAGACCGTGACTGCCACCAAGAAAATTCCCCACATTCGTCCTGTTGGCAACCCCAAATCAATACATCAGTCCTCCACCAATAACCCAGATTCTACACCTCACCTTTCCCCCACCAACCCTCCACAGTCCCTCCAACAGATTCCGTTTTCTAACTCCCTCACACCGCGCCCCACTGATCCTCCCACACGCGCCGTTAATTCCCCCCTCACGCGTGACCCCCAGCAAAGTGACCTTTCCCCCCTTAGGCGTACCAAGCACCTGCTCGCCAGTCAATCCCCCACCATCATTAGCCCAGCTGTAATTCAGGATAAATGCCAAAATTCCCCCCCGCCATCAGAAATGGGTGAACCTTCGACCCATACCCCAAACTCACATGATATTTTCCCCCACTACCACGTCCACCAACCCCAACCGTTGCCTCTTACAACCCGCCATCATTTCCGCTCGCATCAACCACATTCTCGTGGCAAATATCTCTGAGGAATCCCTGACATTACCAAAAGGTCTCATTATAGGAGACCTCGAAACTTTTGATGACCTCCCCATAGATTTTAATGACACCCCTACCAGCCTCCAATTGCCCCCTCTCCCGGACACATTATCCGACCACCCAAAAAATGGCATGTACGACCTATTGCTAGAGTTCAGTGACGTGTTTGCCCAACAACCCACCGAAATCGGACAGACCGATGTAGAACAACACATCATTAACACCACAGTCCCCCCCATACGACAACCATCCCGTAGAGAAAATCCCATTCAACGTCAAGAAGAGGAACGCCAAGTCCAAGAGATGTTAGAGGCTGGTATTGCCACCCCGTCCATCAGTCCCTGGTCTTCCCTTGTTGTCCTAGTCAAAAAGAAAGATGGGTCAACCCGTTTTTGCGTCGATTACAGAAGGTTGAATGACGTAACCATTAAAGACGCTACGCCATTACCCCGGATAGACGATTCCCTTGACTCCCTACACGGATCCAGATGGTTCACTACCCTCGACTTGCAAGCAGGGTATTGGCAAGTGCCTATCAAGGCCGAGGACCAAGAGAAAACAGCATTTTCCACTAGTGGTGGCCACCACTACGAATTTAACGTCCTACCTTTTGGCCTCTGTAACGGACCCGCCACTTTCTCCCGTTTGATGCAAGCGGTACTACATGGCCTAACCTGGGAAACCTGCCTAGCCTATCTCGACGATATTATTGTGTACTCACCAACCTGGGAAGAACACCTCCTCAGGTTGAGACAAGTCCTTCAAAGAATCCGAGCCGCCGGGTTGAAATTAAAACCCTCAAAGTGTGAGATTGCCCGAAATAAGGTAGACTTCCTCGGCCACGTAATATCTGAACACAGTATTGCACCAGACCCAAAGAAACTGCAAGCCATACAAAACCAACCCCCACCCACCACCGTCAAAGGAGTACGTTCGTTTCTAGGTTTAGCCACATACAACAGACGTTTCGTCCTCCATTTTGCCACCATAGCCAGACCCCTCCACCAACTCACCCACAAAGACACCCCGTTCACCTGGACGCCTGAAAGAGACCTCACGTTTAACACTTTGAAACAAAAGCTAGTCCAAGCCCCTATTGTCGCTTTCCCTGATTACCATAAACCATTCCGTCTTTATACCGACGTATCTCTGTACGCCATTGGTGCAGTTTTAGCCCAAGTCAGAGACGGAGAGGAACATGTTATAGCGTATGCCAGCTCCACCCTCAAGCAAGCACAACAGAACTATGCAGCCACCAAGAGAGAGTGCTTAGGGATCATTTGGGCACTCAGCCACTTCCGGTCATTTGTGTTAGGCGCAAAACTCGATATAATAACCGACCATCAATCTTTACAATGGCTGCGTAAGTGCGAAACCAACTCAGCCATTTTGGTACGTTGGAGGGAGACACTAGAG